>OW240913.1:354942993-355009739 GCA_933207985.1 Pelobates cultripes
TGATACTTTTAATTTTAGATAGGATTAGGCTAGAGTAACATATCTAAAAAACAAAAAATTATTAGAAAAAAATATCAAATGAAAGTGAGCTTTTCACACTCTAAAACTCATAGCATCCTGCTTGTAAGAATAGGAGTAATTTTTTTATATAAAGACAGATTTCCAATCCTTTGTTGTTTGTACTAAAGCGGAAAAATAAAGTTTGTAATGTCAAAAATATCCACATAAACATCAAGAGACTAAGCAATTAATACTTCTCACAACAAGCAGTGGACAAGATGTTCCGAAACCCAAGAAATATTGTTCACACGTGTCCCTTAGCACATGATGGCTGGCGTTAAACAAACGAGACTTATGGGAGACGGAGGTTTGCAAATTACACACATATTAAAAACGTATTGGCTCAAACCTTGAGCATCAGAATAATGTCATTACCAAGGAGGGATCCTGCCAGCTGAGAGTTTCCCCTTCTGTCCTTCGCACAGTAACTTATTAGCAGCCAACACTGGGTTTTTTATTCCTTTATAAAACAATAAAAGAACAACGTAACATAAATATATATTATGAAAACGAGCAAGATTTTTATTAAAATCTAAGAGGGCAACATTATATAAACAAACAAGGGAGAAGAGGCCTACTCTTCGGTTAGAATAAATAAGAAATGTTTGAGGGACACATTGCGCACTACATCCCACAATGGAACAGTAGTTCCTGCGCTTGGCACGCACGCACTATAATAGCAATTTTTCCAATTCATACACCATTGCCAACAAAATACATGTATAAACTATACGGGTGTAAACTTAAGTTTTTAAAGTTCTCACTTTTTAACTTTTACATTTTCTTTCAATTAGATTAGCACTTGGCATAGCAGGGAAGCATGCAAGCACATAAACTCACTACAGAGAAGTATGCATACATGCCAAAGAAATAAAGTAGAGAATCTGAAAGCACACATTTTATTTATATATTTGCTAGCATTATGAACAAATAATCTGACAATCTCGGATCTGCTTATTTGGTAAGATGCCCTAGGACGAGAAGCACATCTGATGTTTGACCTTCCCTTCTTTTTAGGTCTCCATGGATGTGTATTTTATCAATAAATGCTGGATTTTTCTACTATACTTTCACTGGAGTTCATTGTTTTGTTTTGCAGTGCACTTGGACTCAGGAACCATTTGTTCTTTTTCTATACAATCTCTAAATTTCTACCATACGTGAATAATAATAATAATAATATATATTTTTTTTAATCAATCATCCATACGCATACCACCAAGTACAAGCAAAGAGCTGGACATTATATGATCCCACCTTAGAAGACCTCACAGTGATTAGATATCTGGTTTTCTTGCCATATACACAAAACTAAAAACAGCATTCAGAAAGCTTGAAAACAAACAGATCATACCACTCAGTGATCCCACTGCTCCAAAACTTAAAGATTTGCCATCCATTATGCTGGCGTCACATTCAATTTCGCCCAGAAGATTCAAGTTTGAGCCCATTCCTGCATTGGTGAAAGGAGAATCCTAGATACGAAAAAGAGACAGCGAATTCAGAAATTCGGACAGTAAAAGCAGATTCTAAAAAGTTGTGGGTTTTTGTGTTCTTGAATTTTTTTACGAGATCAATAATAATTACCCTATCTCTATACATTTAAAATATCAATACCAAACTAATTGCCATGATTCAGACATATCTACTTTCTTATTTATTTATATAAATAGTATAAGTGCATTCATTAGCCATTTATTGAGAGAGCCAAACCATGAATCATGAGGCCACAACTCATGTAGAACCAATCAAGAGGTTTAGCTTTTCTGGTCAAACTTTAGAATGGGGAAAAATTAGTGAAGACGAAAACGTTCACTTTGATTAGAATGTTGGGGGCAGACGAAGTCATCCTAAACTATCCGAATTAGCTGAACGATTGGTGGAGTTGAGAATGGATACAGTAATGAAATACACATCCCACCAGTTTATGGGGAAACCCACCATGTTAGAAGAGCAATGTACAAATCATAACCACTACATACAATTGTAGAGTTACTGTGCTAGTTGTCTGCAAGTTCCATCCCCTCGTTCAAAACCATTTGAGCAGTTTGACCAATCCCATAGGTCTCTAAGATACCCAAGACCCACCCACTGCTAAATTTTGGTATTAGCAATATCAATTGTGTCCATATTTAAACAACATTGTGTGTGTCATCTGATGTGCTCAGACTATCAATTGTCATCATCTAACTGGTGGAAGAAGTTGCATTTCTGCATTCACAATCTAGGAAGCAAATGCCACTTGGCCAACCAGTTTTGGTCAAACCTCTCAAAAACAGTTTGACCAAAAACCAAAGAATGTTGCACACAGCCTACTAGCATTTCACACGCAACAGCATCATGTAGTAAATAAGGTCTCTTTATGAGAAATCAAAGAAGAATGACAACTTCTTCAAGATGACACAAAAAGGCCACAAATACTCAACAGACCATACTTTACAATAGAGGTGCACAGATTTGCAAATGATCACACACAGGCATTACGTTTCAGACAATCCTGCTTAATGATGCCCAGTTATTTTCATTTGCTCATTTGTCAAGATGGGTACTCTGGGATAGTTGTGGAAACATTTCATCTTGAGATATGCAGGTGATGCACATGAGTAATTTATATCTAGACAGATAAGTACACCTACATTTATGCTTATACATTTTAATATATCAGATTAAATTGAAATGAAAGCTACAGTAAATTTTTGTAGATTTTTTGGGGGAAACAAATGTTATATTTTAAAACCTAAGCTTGCTATTTGGACTGTATTGCATGAAGAAAAAAAATGTCTCCCGTTGTTGCTGGTTTGTACAGAAAGAGAGAAGCAAGTTGTAATTTCAAATGACATAGACACAAGATGTGGTTCTCGAGCACTAATCCCTCTATATTTGACAGAGACAAGGTGCGGAGTGACAGCGTATTTTTCATGCCAGCGAACATTTTTTTCATATTTTAACGCGTGTAGTAGAGAAAAAGACATTGTTAATTTCCCATGTAATATCTCTTAATAGTATATTAAAAAAAAAAAAAAAAGGAGGAGGCACTGCTCACAGAGTAAGGGATTACTCAAATTGTCACTAAGTTCTAATAGTGGACCAATCAGCATTCAATGGTGATTGTTCCACTTTTGTACTCGACACTTAATTAGTCCCCAAAAGATGTCTGTCATGTGATCTGAATCCAAGTTTGACATCATCACAACAGTTTGTGATAACATTTAATATATAGACCTTCTAAAACCAAAAGGTCTTAAGGAACACTCAAATTACTCTGTATGAACCTGTGCGTCTAGTAAAACCTGACCCAGAGGCTCCACGGTAGGGGGTAACCCTTAAGCTATCAAAAGACAGAATACATCTTATTAAACCACAGTGGCCCGAGGGTCATTGAGGTCTAGGCTATATAAAAGGAGGGAATTTATATACTTAATGTGCCAGTAACAAAACAAAATAAAAATGGTCTTTATTACACATGGACCAATCAATAATGGTGCTTATGAGAATACATAACAGCAATACAAGGTGTAGGCAACCCATAGATAGTATAGGCTGAACAGGGGATTAGCAGGGATGTAAGGAAAATAGAAAAAGGAGCATATTCACTAAACCGCTCAGTCCCTAGGTAAACCCTAGGTATCCCAGAAAAACAGAAAGGTTAATATATGTGGTAACAGCTTGTTGATCCAAAGAGGTGTGCATCACCTCTATTGTCATCTTGGAGTCAGGAAGCATTTTTGTAATCAGGACATGAAATAAGGAAATGGAAAGATTGGATAGAGGTTGGAGAATTAATTATAGCCCCTTTTGAGTTCTGTTATTTGTATTCAGCTGAATATTTGGCATTTGGATAAAAAAAAAAAAAAAAGTTAAAACAAAATATAAAATGTCTGCAAATGTAGTGCAGTATAAGGCCTTCTCCAGCACTTCCCAAAACTGCAAAGATTAAGGAGCTGTACGAACAATTTTGTAGCATCCACATTCTTACGTGAATAAAAGGGATTACTCTTTCAAATGCTGCTTTGCAGATAAAAGACTGGGATTCTTTGCTACATTCATTTGAAAAAGAAAGCCTTGATGGTAATATCACATTTACTGCTGGAATACGATCAATAGGGGTATTGAATATACATTACTTCCTTGACTTAAAAAGACGTAAAATACCAAAAACGTGTTTTAGTCATCAATAATATAATTTACAGATAGAAGGGGGGCACAGTACATCCTTTGTGAAGGAATCGTTTTCTGCTTTTTATTCAAAGTAAAAGAATAGCAAAATATCTGATCTGCAAAAATCTCCTGCAACGGTAATTTTTAAACCAGGACATTTAAAGGTGAAAAATAAAATTATATTGAAGAAATCCACGTCTTTATCCTGCGACTGAGGGTCTCCATCTTGGCTCCCTGTCAGTTATTGTTATTAACTCTGTCCTCTGCACCTTGCAGCTCGCATAGAGAGAGCATACAGAAAGGAGGAGAAATGAAACAATCTTTGTATTACTCATTTGCAAAGCGTGCCCTGGATTTGCCTAGTCTGAATTGGAATGTATTTTAATTTGCAGAACCAATCTCCCTGCCCTTCCGTTTTCTAGAATTCTCTAAAACGGCTCTTGCAGAATCTCACAGACTCAGCCAATCAGTGGCGCCACTGCATGAATCTGAAAGAGTCTTCCGCTTCATAGATATTTAGAAAACGGAAGAGCAGACAGGCATTGAGATTCAGCATTGGAATTTAATTTAACTTTTAGGTTAAATTCAAGAATGGTTTAACCCCTTATGGTAAGCCAATGCCAGGTACCTCATTGCTCCATAACAACTTCATTTTAAGTTGTTATGGTGCTAGGGGTGTTCCTTTAACATTGGTTCAACCAAACTAAAATATTCTCCTAGTGGCACATGATCAGTCTTGCTTACTTTCCTTGCAAATACTTTTTTTTTTTACAACCCTTCACTAAATTTTAGTTTTTAATTAAATAAAGCACAGTTAAAAAAAATGCAGTCAATCGAAAGGGTCACTGTAGACACCAGAAGACTTCATCTAAATGTAAATCATTGCAATTTTGGAGACATGGCAATATTTTCCGTTATTAAAACACACCTCTAGTGGTTGTTACACAGACAGCCACTAGATGGTGCTTCCTAAGTTCAACATCTTCATGCATTGCATGAGCACACGGAACGTCCTCTGATGCTTCTCTATAAGAAGCATTTAATTCAATTGTCTGTTCTCAAGCTCCCTGTTTTAGTTTGCTTGCTGTGCCTATGGTGAAAGGGTTATCCAGATGTGGACCCCTTACTCACTGAGCATAAAGGAGTATCAGCTACACCTCACTGACAATGCCCAACAAGGCTGAAACAATTGTTGGGATGGTATATCATTATATAAAGACGGTGCTGGGCTACATTTCAGATCTGGACCTCCCATTTGGGTGAGATCAGTCTGATATGCAAATGGTTTAGGCACAAGAAAATGTTCACCAGCTTGAAAATGGAGCGGTGAGCCACTGAAGGGCAAGCTAATTGAGCTGCGGTCCATTCTCAGTATTCTCCTGTGCACTGTTTTAGTTTATTTGCCTTTTAATAGTTTACTAAACTATTTGATTTTTATAAACTAAAAAAAGAGGTAATGACACATGCTGGATAATTGAATATATGAAAAAATTCAGTAAAATGGTTTATTAATTTATTTTTTTAAATTATGTTTCTCATTGTGGAGAACCGACGAGAGTAGCAAATTTTAGAAAAATATTTATATTATTTATATGAGTGCCTACACTCAACTGTCTTGTGATAGCTGGGTGCTGGTGTCAGGTTCGACCTCTCAAATTGCCCCAAACATAATATATAAAAGATACTGTGACACGGCACTACCCAATTGCCAAATAAGTTCACTAGTTTTATTGCTAGAGGATCTCATTATCATCCAAAAACAAAGGTTACAAAAGATATTAAAAAAAATGAATAAATCTAAACGGGTTTAATATTGCCACACGCAAGAGAATAAAGTCACCCGTGTAAAAATTCGACAAATTTTACAGGCACCACGGGTTTCAAGCACATCCCTGGTTCCCAGTTATGGGTGAGATCCATCCAAGATTCATTGAGTTGAAAGTCCCAAATGCATTTGGTGATCCATTAAAGGAACACTGTAGTCACTATAACCATATTATCACATTGAATTTGTTATAATGACTGGAGTCCCCTGGCACTGTCCCTCCATTGAGTGTTAAACCATCTTCCAGCAGTTTAACATTGAATGAGGGTCCCTAGCCCCCCTTCTGGAGCTGTGGCCAAGGCAGAGATTACACATTTCCTTGTAGTTGGAGCACTGATAGGCTAAAAGCAGCCAGCTGACATTCTCAACCAATCACAGCCACCCATTGCTACTCCGGCTTATACTTCCTCATTATCCAAAGCGGCACAGAGGGGATGGGCTACTGGGGACTCATATTTAGCATAAAAATATAGAAACAAAAAAAACGATTTAGTGCAGAATGAATTGATGCTACCATGGGACTCCAGACACTAAAACCAGTTTAATGAGATGAAGCAGACAGTGCCTTCAGTGTCCCTTTAAGTTATGTTAATGGTTATTAATATTGTGAGGAAAAGATTGCCACTTTAACCTGAGGAACAATGATTTTCTTTAGAGTGGAATAATCGCTATGGACTTTATCTGGTCGATCTGGATCCACGTGGATTTGGGCATGTAAAAACCACTGGCTCAATAGGTTTTTTTCTCTTGACTTATTTTAATCTTCAAATTGAAGATACATTTCTATACCCTTTTTGCTGTAATTATTAATTTATATTGCAAGGAGAACAAAATTCACCTAAACTGAGCGACATTGTACTTTTTTTTTTACAAATGGGCTCAATAATATAAAGTGTCTTGAAAACTCTACCCAACCATTGGGAAGAATTACAGGAGAGTTTTTGAGATTTTTTTTCAAGTCTGACATCATAGTTAAATCTGAAAGAAGTACTAATAGTATACGATCTGATAATTTAGTAACATTGAATTGGTGCAAGGTTATCTTTATTGAGGGCAATCCGAGACATTTTATATTGAGTGTGTATTTATTTATAATAGGTAGCCCATGCAACATAGGGGTGACTATTATTTTGTGTCTATTAGGGCAATGTAAACATTTGTTTTTGGATGATAATGATATCCTCTAGCACAAAAACAAAAAAAATGTCAGTGCAGTGTCATTATATTGTTTGTAAATCGCACATTTTAGGTCACTAGCTGAGTTGGAAAAACAGGCCTATCAAGTTGGAGATTTTTTCAAATCTGGATATTTTGGGTCAGTATTTTAAATTGCCTTTGCATTTCTCCATAATTTCAGATATGGTGAATAAATCTAAAGACCAATCTCAATACCCATTTGACATTGAAGAATTAAAAACAATCATTGTTCCTTGTGCCTTTCTGAAGGAGAAAAGTGTTGAATGCAAGAATTGGGCAAAATAAATGTTTTCTAATAGAGTAAAGTTATAGCATTCTCCTGATATGTAACAAACTCACTCCACCTGTTGGTTGAAGATAGAGTTACAGTCAACGTTATGCAGGACAAATATTGCCAGGGTTATTTATTAAAGTAAGAATTCAAAGTGAATTTCAAATTTATGGTCAAAGGAACTGAGAAGGCTACCTGGCCTTAAAGTGTGTGTGTGTGCGCATGTGTGTAAGCAACCATCAGGGTAACTGCTGTACACCATTTATAGAATACTTGGTGGTAAAAGAAATCTCTTCATAAAAGCAACCTTTTTTTTAATTTTATTTTAAAATTAACATCCAAACTTTACTTTTAAAATAAGGCACAAATCAACTATTAATTTTATCTTGTGTCCTCCATTCACACCACTAATTCTTTCTTGATCTTTATCCTCAACCAGATAAAGCGTATTTAGGATTTAAAAACTGCTGGTATGGTAATTACTGGGGAACAGGGAGTGGAATTTAGGCCAGTCCACCATTAGACATTGCCTTTGAATTCATAATGCATTTAAAGGAACACTATAGGGTTAGGAACACAAACATGTATTCCGGACTTCTTAGTTTTATAAATAATAATACAGTGGAGAATAGCCCAACCCATGTTCACGTTTTTGGCAACTCAAAGGACTATGTAACACCCAATGGCCCTCCCTAAATATAGTAAAATCTTACATTTATTACAGTCTGCTGCTGCTGACTCAGCCGCTAATCTGCCTCCTTGGCTGACATCATCAGGAGTGTTGACCTGAGCCAATCACAATGCTTTCCCATAGTACTGCCTGAGCTTGTCAAGGAAGATGATCAGGGGCAGAGCCAGCACAAGCCAAACACAGCCCTGGCCAATCAAAATCTCCTCGTAGAGATTAACTGAATCAATGCATCTCTAAGAGGAAAGTTCAGTGTCTGCGTGCAAAGGGTGGAGACGCTGAATGTTGGTCACACTGTGCAACACTGCCCCAGAAAGCACCTGTAGTAGCCAAGTGAGATGTGACCAGTGGAAGTATCCTTAGGCTGTAACAAAAACAGTGTTTACTGCAAAAAGCCTGAAGGCAATGATAATACTCATCAGAACAAATGCAGTAAGCTGTAATTGCTCTTGAGACTAGTCCCTTTAACCTTATTCTCAGCCATATAGTACGACTGAGAATGAAAATAAAAATCACTCTATGTAGTTACAAATAAACACCATATCAAAAGCACTATTTCAGAAGCACTGTGTTGCACTAGTCCAAATTCAGCACTCCAAAAAAAAGACATTAAGATGTCAAAAGGTTGTCTTTAGTAATCTATTACTGCACTATAGGTCCTTTGAGTTGCCAAAAACGTGAACATGGGTTGGGCTATTCTCCACTGTATTATTATTTATAAAGTGCCAACAAATTCCACAGTGCTGTACAATAGGCAGACTAACAAACAAGTATTTTCAGCAAAACACGTTGGACGCACAGGAACAGAGGGTGTTAAGGGCCATGCTCAAAACGAGTCTATGACAAAATTAAGAATGTTTGTCAAAAACTGAAAATTTGTTGAATGAATGTGGTTTTGGCAAAATATATAAAAACACTTATATGAGCACCGAAGTAGGATAAGAAAATAAAAGAACATGCTTTAAAGAAACACTCCCAACTTACCTCCAACTCAACCAGAGCTGCCGTTACTGCATCCGTCGCAAGATCACCAGCTTGAAGTTTCTCGATTGCCTGGTTAAAGAGAGGAAGGGACTGTGTTATTTTTGGACGAAGAACAAGTAAATAATACGTCTTTCATTAAATGCACATCCAAACTCCATCAACAATTCCTGCATGTTGAGGTCACGTTAATATTGTATGGAAATTAAAATATTTTTGTTTGGGCCTTTAGTCTGTTCTGGCTAAGGGTGGGACTACCCATGCGTGCGATTAGCCAGGAAATACACCTATAAGGAGAGTGCAAATGGCACTCTCTTCTCCATACTAGTAACCTGTTCTTCAAAGAGGTAAGAAAGTATTTGGAAGTTTACCACAAATCAATGTACAAACAAAAATTATCTGTTGCCTTTAGGTTTGAAAATTTGGATCTGTATTAGGTAAACACACAAAGTAACCTCAAAACAGCCAATATAATCTAGGAAGGAATAAAATACCTTAATGTTCAAATTGGTACACTATTGTAGAGGAAAACAAATCACTTTTGTGATCGTTACAAGCTATAGTAGTTACAGCTACTTTTCATGCAACATTTGTGTTGGCTTGTAAGTACTCGTCTGACTGCTAATGTAAGAACAAGCAGTAAACACAGGCAAAACAACTCAATCTTTATTACTATACACATACACACAAACAATAAGAAAAATAAGGAATAAAATAAACTCATACAAATAAAGAGAATCTAAATTCAAAAACACTGCTCACTGAATGTTTTCATTAATCTAACAAAAACGATGATCTAATAGAATTCTAAAAATTATATTGATGCACTCAATAAACATAGGAAAGTAATAAACAATTTCATAATCATAACGGAATAAAGGTGACCACTCCATAAAACAGAAATTAACTAGAAAAGCACACATTGATTGTATTAGTAGTGAATAAAAAGATCCCATTTGGGAACTTTGTCCTCCAAGCACGAGATGGGATTAAAGAAAGCCCGAAGTGCTAACATCTTGATTTAAAGTTCTGACTCACTTTTTAACTTATCGCAAAATTGGGAAGGATGAGAATGAAGCATACCACAGCACAAAGGTCAAGCAACTCACACATTTCGGAGTATGAACAGGAAATATTGTCTTAGCAGAACGGCCAGTCTAATAAAAAAACAGTTACTCATTACAGAATCCTTCCCCTGTTTCACATAAATATCCTTCTTTGTGTCTCTTGTGCCATATCGGTCTACTCATTTGCCAAAAGTAAGTTTTTGCTGGCTTCTGAAGCCGGAGAGAATTTCAGACTTTTTACTGCTGGCCCAGGTTGTAGCTGTACAATCATTTCCCTTAAAAGAAATTTGCTTTCTCCCCCCCCCCCCTGCACACCTACAGATGTGTTTTTTTCTATCTAAGCCAAGCGAAATGGCACGGACTAGTAAACGCACAGGTTATGTAATAACTTTGTAAGACAAAAGAATTCAGAAGCAAAATGACTATTTTTAATGACAGTAGCATGTTGAAGGAATCGTGCTTTCCAGAAGTTGAAATGCATATTTTTGTCGTGTGTAAGTCATTGGCAAGTGTGTGCGATTTGAATTACAAAGAGCAAGTGAATTTTATACCAAAAATAAAATGCATTCTTTTGTTTCACGGTACTCTTTGCTGGCATTAAAGGGGGAAAAAAAATTGAAAGATTTTTTTTTAATTTGAAGCGGCATTGGCTCTTAGGTAAACTGAAATGGAAACATAGAAAACAAGCTAATTATGGAAGATGAAAAACATTTGGACCACCTAGTCTCAACTATTTTAAATATTCTATTGGCTTGTTTTTATTCTGTATAACATTCTTTGCATTTTAACCAGCATATGATGCTGGGCGCACGCAAACATTGTATAAATAATAAAGGAAAAAGAATGAACAGTGCTACTGAAATGTGGGGGTCCTCTCCGACTAATAAAGAGAATAAACTTCAAATAGAATTTACATATTCTATAGATCTTAGAATTAATAAATTAACAGAGAAAAAGTGCCATAAGAGGTTTTTTTTTTTTTAAGTTTTTTTATAAATATTAAGTAAAATTTAAAGATCTGTATTCTCTGAATAGAAAGAAACCTAACGCTGTCCCTTGCATTGATTTCATACAAAACTGACGATCTCACTACAGTTGCAGTAAGGGAATTACTTAGTTAAGTAAAAATAAAAAAGGGGCGGGACTACAGCTGTGCTTATTTAAAAACTGATCTAATTCATTATTTTGTTAATGATTTTTTTAGTTGCATTATGTCTTCACAATCCTTTATTTAGTGCTACCTGCCCTGTACAGTAATAAAAAAAACAACAAACTTTGTTTTATTGACAATTTTAACTGCATATAGGAAGTACGAAGTAATGTACACATACCTTGGGGGGAGACTAAACAAAAAAAAACTATGTCAACTGCCATGAAAAAAATATTTATACATAAAATCACATGAATAAAATTCAATCTTTGGAAACAAACCTGTATATACACACACACACGTGAGATTTCAAGTACCATAACCATTACAGCATGCTGCAGTGGTTATGGTGTCAGGAGTCCACCTGCGCTGTCCTAGTGTAATTTGTAACATTAAAAAAAACTGCAGGAGAAGCTCAATGTCTCAGGTCCAAAGAATTGCCAATATAGGACAGTGTGCTCAGCATTCTAAAACATTTTAGGGAACTAGAGGACAAATGGCACCTTAACCACTACAGCGTTATGTAAGGTACGTTGGGCCCCAATGACATCACTTTGCCAAACAAAATCACTCTTAGCATGCAACATCCACCAGTTCCTTTGAATAACATATGTAACATCTGCCAGTGATGGGACATCTGGCGTCCATCATTCTGTTGTGCAATTACAGTCTTAATTTCCAAGATGATGTGGCTAGGCAGCTAGAAAATAGATTAAGGCATATCAGCATACCTCCAACATTACAAACGGACAGAGAAGAACATTTTAAATTTAGGAGAGTTATGGGGAGGGGGGGACACAGGGGCATGGCTCTTCTGAAATTTTACATGACTTACCATCAACGATTCATGCAACAAGAACAAGGTATCTTATTTACAGACTGATTTCTAAACACATTTATTGTAGTTTAAAGACACATTACTCCGAGTATTATTGCTGTGGAGCTCTGGTACACACTCAGACACACCAAAAATATCGAACACCTAGAAAAGAGGGACTGTTGGACTTCAGCCCAAAATAGAGACTGACCCTTCTAAATAGGGACACTTTGGAGGTACGGATTAGGGAAAAAAAATATACAAAGAGAAATGCTGACAAGTGTAACTAAGGAAATAAAATGCCAATCTCACCAAAAGCACAAATTTTTAAGAAAACAATCACATACAACACAGCACCAACATTCATGAAGCAAATTAAATGACATTATAGCTCGGCAAGAAGTTACCAGTATTGCCCTGGTCTCTGGCACAAAATCCTGCAGGAATTTCAAAAACCATGTAGAGTGAATCACAAAATTTCAATGGTCAGTAACAGTTCAAAATAAATGTCAGCAGTGATTTAAAGCAGAGACATATTATTCTGGAGAAAAAAAGCTAAATGCAGTACAAACACCTTTAACACCTTTAACACCTGCCAACATTCAGGACTTTGCACTCAGATTTGCATCTCTCATCCTACAATGTAATGTTACAGGTGAGCAGCAGAGATAGCCTGTCCTAATATTATCCAATGGCAGATCAAGTGATAGGTGAGGCCCTGCTAGTGCCAAGTGGCGGTGAGAGGCTCTACCTGTGATTTTGGCTGAGGAATTCGTGGCCACTTGAACGTGGTGGCAGGATGTTGGCCTCTCGGTGACCATAAGAGATTCAAAAACGAGTGGCCGTGACTTGGGAAGCCCTAGCTGTAGCCCTAAAGAAAGGCAAGCGAGGTGCCTAACTATGATTTGGTCGTGAGGCTGAACCTCCGTGTTGAGGTGGGGAGTAGACCTTGCAGCACCGGTGTATTTACTTAGGATAGCCAAGGCCAGCGCCTAACCCTAAATGCCAGTTCTCTAACATGATGTACTTGAACTTATGTATTTGTCCTATTCCTTTGGACAATGCACAGGAAGACTTCAATATATATTCTTGCTTCTGAGGGGAACAGGTCCGGTCAAGGTATCCTAAGGGTAAGATAGATGCTAGTAGGCCTGAGGCGTGCCACTGGTATGCCAAGTGTAAAAATGTCGAACGTATGGATAGGTGTGTATCGCTGATACAGTAATGTAAGAACCTGTGTAAGCTGAGGGACCTGAACGTTGGTTCGTAATTAGAGACAAGCCCCTGGGTTCCCATAATTGTGAAATTGAAATGATACGAAGGCGAAATTAGGCCTTAAGGAGAAACGTAAATCGTAGTGAGTAAGATTAACAATACCTGGTACTGATATGCAGGAAACCAGGCAGGCTGTTGGTGGGTGATGGCGTAGAACTTCGCGAAACTGCGGTAATGACGCAGGTCTAAGTAACGATATGTAGAAATGAGAGACAAGAAATGTACCGTTAAATTAGTAGTGGCAAAGTGGTGTAGGTTTAGGTGTTTGTTGTTGAAATTGTAGTGAGGATTCTTAGACCTGGCCTGTTTTGAAGTTTAGAACCCACTTTGGGAGGTGGGGAGGCTGAATGAGGCCGTGAAGGCTGAATGAGGCCTAAATGGGAAAAAAAAACAACAACTGGTAAACCTTCTTACCTGAAACAGTAATACGGGATACCACTTCCTGGAGACTGTTTGGAAGAAATGTAGTAGAGCCTAAAAACATATGTATTCTAAGTATAAGGAACCAGTATATAGGGATTTAGGAAACAGAGATTTGCAATTGTGCTTATGGTCTGTAATGAGTCTGGTGAAAAGGAACGAAGAAAAAGATGTAGTGAGTGGAGCGACCTTAGTTACGCAGAAGACTATTTCGTGTATTAGGGAAAGAAAGAATTTATAATATGAGAGACTAAGTTCCAGCAGGAGTAAATAACGGTGCCTGGTGGTGTATTTAGCATACCCTTACATATTAAGTGATTATGGCCTGACCGTGCCTTTTGAAGATTCCCCTGTGTAAAAATGTGTCCCATAAATGTTCATGACCATAGATGGGAAATAGTGAAACACACAATTACTATTTTAGCCAGTAGTAACTGAAAGAGCCATATACTTTAACACATAAATTAATATAGAATGAAGAAAATGTGAAAGGGTGAGTGCTTTTGTTTAAACGAATGGCATAACGAAATACATTCATAACAGATTAGTGAATTTAAATGCTGAAGCCACCTGCATTCGGCTAAAAACGAACGAACGAGAGGACTGTAAGCAGGAAAGAAATACCTGCGGATGGTTAATGGACCGTACGAAATACTAAACGAAAGCCATTTATATTGCTATCAGCTGTTTTAACATACGAATGAATAGACGAACGCAAGTATGTTAGTAGGGTCGGCAGTTTTGTTATGAGAAAGACAAACGAAGGTGTGTGTACTCTGCGGTAGGCTGTTAGCCGCACGAACCACGGAAGTACATGAACGGTGAATGTGCACGAACGGGTAAGTATTGTAAAGGAAGACTATCCCCGCGGTTTTAGGGCCGTACGTGGGAAATAGCCAAACGCTATTTCCCACGTTATGCTTATGTGGACGTGCGTGCCGGTCGCGTGATCAGAAGCCGGGTAGCGATGCCGGTGAGAAGCCGGTTGGCAGGCACGGAGGTCGGAGGCAGAAGAGCTGCTAGCGTCAAACTGCTGCTGGAGGCTGGAATTTTGGCGGGAACTACAGACCGGAAGTGCTGGTTGCTATGGAGAAGACAAACAGCTTGAACGGCAAAGGTAAGTAGGGGGCTAGGAGTTTAAATAGGGGTCCTAACTCCTCCCACAAATTCAGGCCAAATGGCCTTTTAACACTATATATATATATATTTTTTTTTTTGTGTGTGTTAAAAGGCCATTTGGCCTGAATATAGAATATTTTTTTTAAAGATTATATTAAAGTGATATTGTGTAACATTCTGGGGGGAGGAGGGCTCTCTTTATATTTTTTAAACAAGATGACATCTTGGAATTGTGGATTGTCATTTTCATAAATATGATCTGTGAAGCTCCCCATTTGTTTGCTATGACAACTCCCATCACACATGGTACAGGGAGTCCCCAATATAAAAAGTAAAATGAGTATCAGAGTTCTAGAATTAACACTCTGTTTTTACTTTTTAAATGTGAAATCTTTTCCAGAATTAAGCCAATCATAATCTCAACATGGACCAGGGCTCTTTTTACATTTCTGCGGGGTTTGTGTTTAGCTGTAATTTTCCTCTTTTACTGTACCCACACATATTATATACCGTTTTTCTCGCCATTAGTCTTTCTAAAGATACCATTATTGTCATATCATATAATTTACTATAAAAAATAAAATATGAGTTTGTTTTAAAAAAATACACTTTTTCTAACTTTGACCACCAAAATCTATTGTGCATCTACAACCGCTAAAAAACACCCTTGTTAAATAGTTTCTAAGCTTCTTAGCTTTTTCTGGAAAGTTATAGGGCTACAAGTATAAGTAGGACATTGCTGTTTCAAAATATAGATTTTTGAAATTTATCAATAGGCACATTGTAACACTACTATCTGTTAAATCTCCGAATCAAACCTCACATGTACAGATTTTTTTTTTTAAAGTACTACCCAGGGTATTCAATATGCGGTATGTCCAGTCTTTTTTAGTAGCCACTTAGTCACAAAAACTGGCCAAAGTTAGCATTTATATTTGTTTGTGTGTTAAAAATGCAAAAAACTATTATGAACGCTAACTTTGGCCAGTGTCTGTGACTTTGGGGCGACTAAAAAATACCCCATTTGCAATACCTTGGGTTGTCTTCTTTTGCAAGTGGTATGCCATCATGGGGGTAATTCTCATTCCTGGGCTACCATATGCTCTCAAAGGCTACGTAACCAATCTGGCAAATTTAAATGGAAAAAAATTGGAAAATAAAGTCTTATATTTGACCCTGTAACTTTCAAAAACACTATAAAACCTGTGCATGGGGTGTACTGCTATACTCGGGAGACTTCGCTGAACACAAATATTAGGGTTTCAAAACAGTAACAGGTATCACAACAATATCATCAGTGAAAGATGCAAAAAAACTTCACTTTCACTGACAATATCATCACTGTGATATGTTTTACTGTTTTGAAACACTAATATTTTAGTTCAGCGAAGACTCCGAATAAAACAGTACCCCCCCCCCATGTACAGGTTTTAGGGTGTCATGGAAAGTTACAGGGTTTAACACAGTGCTAGCAAATTAAATTCTCTGTACTTTTGGCCTGGGTTGTCAGGCAGGTCCCTCAAATTACAATCAATAAAAATTACTTAATTATATAAAAATATTACATAAATATGCATAAATATATATACAAAGTTTATTTGAAGTCTACGTGTATATTTATGAAAATATTTATGTAAATGGATATATGTATATTTCATATTATTTTTTATAAACAAAGATATATAATTTCATTCTAAGTGTATTTTGATCTATATATTAATATCAAAATACAGTTAGAATAAAATTTTATTTATATAACTTTTTGTAAAATTTAAAAATGTTTTAAATTACACACACACACACACAATTATATTATTTAAAAAAACAAAAAAAATAATAATTTAATGTCAGTTCAGGCAGTCCCTCTGCAGGCAGCACTATTGACACCTATTGCGGCCATGTGACCACTCTTTCAGAGGTATGTCCGCGGTCCTTAAACCTATTTTTGTCGGACGTACCTAGTACGTCCGGGGTCCCTAAGGGGTTAATATAGCTGTACAGCCTACAACTTGCAAGTCATTTTTCCTGCCTTTTTTTACTCTCAATCTGCTGCATAAAGTTTCAGGGTTTTAAAATGTCCTTTTCTTGTCTGTTTGTATGCTTTTATTTACTCAAATATTCCAAGTTCATTCACGAGTATTCATCACGAACTGAACTTTGTTTGCAATATATACTGTAATTACAAAGAGGACTGTGTTGAAGTTTTACTTTCCAATTGTGGATGGTGTTGTCTGTTGCTATATTTTGCTGGTTATTAGACGGGACCAGGCAACCTCTGGGAAGATTTGGGAGTCCTTGTTTGGTCTTCATAGCTACTAAACATGCAACGTTTTATAGGGTTGTGTATTGCGCAGAGTGGGTAGAGTAACAAAATTGTGTCTTGAGCTTTATTATGCAAATTTTCCTTGGTTACAAAACCCCCCCAAGAAAACACACTGTCAAGGAAAGCTATGAAATCATAGCTGGGAGTAGACAAACACATTCATTTGCACATTACGGCATATTCTGTGCAAGCAACATAGGAAGTTTGTGTGTGTAAAATGGTTCTGGTTTAGTGAATAAAAAGTAGTAATGATAACATTACTAAAGCAAAGTTACTAAGCAAGTTTCCTCGAGTGGAGCATCTCACCTAAGGATTCAGTGCAGTTCACATGGAACCTCCAGAATCAAAACACTGCAAGAGACCAGGGCGAATTTTCATTGTTTCCAGTGAACCAAAAGTCAGTGTTTTGTAAAAAAAAACAAAAAAAAAAAAAACAGAATATTTGATCTAAAATTATTTAGATATTTAAATATATTACCAGTTTTGCTATTTTGGGCCTATGGATTCTGAATTCATACCCCAAAAAGATAAAATATGCTTCACGTTTTCTGTACTGGGCTTCCCTTAGGGGAACTATTTATAGGACACAGCGAATACGTAGTGTTACTCACAATCAGACAGATATTTGTTACTTTGTCTATCTGTGGTAAATTGTGACTAGGTAAACGTTTCATTTCACAGGTACAAATGGCAGTCACATTAGGAAAACAGGAATAAATACCTTTTTACAAGCTCGCTTGCAGACATGTTTATACTCCTTAGCTTTCGATTCAGAATGATAGCCAGCACCTAGAGAAACAAAACACGCAGACTCAATGACAATCGTGTAACATGTTCCAATCTCTGTGTTTGTTTTTTTTCCTATGGCCAGGAAAGACTTATTGCTCTAAAGAAAGGGGCAACTCATTAATGAAGTGCACTGGTCACAAGCAAATCAATTGATTCAAGTTATTAGGTAGGAAAAGTAAAACTGGGTTAAACAAATTAATAGCCAAGACATTATTTTAATGATATTTTGTATTTCTCAATCTTTGCAGATACACTAAAACCTACAAAAATGTGTTCTGCAATTCTAATTGTGAAGCCATAAATGAGAAATCGTAGAAAGAACTGCAGGTTGTTTAAGGGAAGATAAAGACCCATACAGCTACCACATCTATTTTACTAGCCAAAATGTAACAGAAAGAACAATATCCACGTAGGAAACAACACACTATGCTTACTATACACCTCACAGCCTCCACAAGATGACAAGAAAAGATTCACCCACCCGTTCAAATGTTCACATGCCAACGTGGACTTGAATCACTGTCTCTGGGAGGGAACTCGAGATTTACTTGTAAACCAACAAAATGTCCAACTTACCACTTGATACTAGCTTCTTTATACAGGCAATCATATCTCTCACAAAAGATTCCTAACCCTAGTTGATGGAGTGAAGCGCAAGACCAGCCGGATCTGGAATCAGCCAGGTAGTCCACCTTTACATCTAATCTTAACCAAACTCATATATTTCAATAAAATGGATTGGTTGTACAAGCTAACAAGCAAAGAAATTTTAACCAAAAAAATTTGTCCAATCATAGAAATCGTATATCCCTGCTGTGGCCTCGTCCTTCCAGTCAAGGATCAGGCTTACGCTGGAATACATACCATGGTTCTCAGAGGAAGTGATTGTTGACCAAAAGTAACTTGTAACTAAGAAACAGCTAACTATATTTCACCATTTCAGGGTGTTAGGGAGTAGGGAGCTCCTGAGAAGGGTGGCATTTTAAGGATTTATAGGTTTTTGTTTAAAGGTATACTGTAGTGCCAGGAATACAAAGTTGTATTCCTGGGACTACCATACCCTCTGCCTCCCCCTCCCTCCAAAATGGCACAATGTAAAACACCAACATAAGGAAAAAAAACCTGAAACATTGCATGTGTGGGGGACCAGAAAGGGGGTAGGCATACATTTGAATATACACATTCACTGCTGTTTCACCAGCATCATGTCCATGTACCTCACTAGAAGTAAAATAGATAATCACACATTTTGTGGCTAAGAGAGGTGCACCTATCTATAAGTGATTAATTCTTGGTCATTTCTTAATTGTTTAATAACTGTATATGTTAATTTACCTGCATGCACCAACACAAATCCAACCCGTTTCTGCTCCTGTACTTTACTAGAGTCCAATTCTTTGGCTGTTTCAGTCTCCTTCCTGCCTGCGACCTGAGACGATTTAGAAGGCAATACGTCTGATGAATGTAAAGCCTTCTCCATGGTGAGCTAGAACGGTCATTGGTTTCTTGGGAAGGGGCATCCTGATAACCATATGTCACATATTCCATGTGTCCCCCTAAAAATTTACAGAGGGAAACAAATAAGAATCAATCGTCTTTTTGAAATACGTAAAGTTTTCAATACTTTTTAACAATTAATACGATTATGGGTAGTATCAGCATCCATATCATTCATGAAGAATCTTTAACTAGATTTTGCAAAGACCTCCGACTGAGGACAGGCGGTGAGTTCTACTTAGCTGAACCTGACCCTCATGGACACCTGCCATCTTCTCCCAGCGGGTCGTCTTTAGCGTCTGGTGATGAAGAGCCAGGAGCTGACGTTACTGCTGACCTCTTACGCATGAGCGAGAGTAGAGCTAATAGGTCTTTGGAGGATCCCACAGGATCCTCCATAAACAGAGCCAATAACCTGTAGCCGTCACTCATGATGGCTGGGAAGGATGGACACGTCTTGGTGGTGTAGTTTGGTTCAGTGCAAGGAAGTTTTAAGTCATCTAGACCAGGGGTTCCCAACCAGTCCAGGATTTAGGGATTACCCTGTTGTGTCTAAAGTGTTTTTCTTTATTTTTTTTCTAAAAACACAACTAGGTAATCCCAAAATCTTGAACTGGTTGGGGGTACTTGGACTGGAGCTCGTTTGAGCAGGGTCCTCATCTACCTATTGTTCCTGTGTCACTGTGTAATTGTCTCATTTATTGTAAATTTGCCCCCATTTCTTAATATTTTAAATCGCTGTGGAATTAGTTAGCGCTATATGAATATCAATAATAGTAATAATAATAGTAAGTGAATGAAAAATAGTCCCTACTTTGTCTCAATATATCTCTAGACTGGGTTGGAATATCTGTGAAAGAGTTTATCTTTATGAAACTATTTTTTTGGGATGCCCCTCCTCATTCTTTCTGAATAGTCAGAGGCGCTCGACAGGGCTGTCCTGTCTCCACATTTTTATTCGCTTTATTCATTGAACCGTTACTTTCTACCACTCGCTAACACTTGAAAATTTCAGGTATACAGGTCCAATCCACAGAAAGCAAAGTTACAGTCTAGGTGGACAACGCTTTCCTAACATCAAGATGCTATTGGCTGTCCAGGACCAGCATGTAGTGCGTGCTGGTGTCAGAAGACAATTTTGCACAGAATTGACATTACCAGCCTGTAATTTTGTTCTGGTCTGTGTAATGAAACTGCCAGAGGTGGAGTTACACTTTCGGCTGCATAGATGTTAATTACTGTATGTGCAGCATTTCAAAGCAAAAACAACTCCAGGCACCATGACCACTTAAAATCACTGAAGTGTTTATAGTGCATTGCTTTTTTTGTTTCCAATAAGGGTAAACACATAGGTTTTAGGTGTGTCTGAAGAAACTCCAAATAAGTGAATGTTCACAGGCAATTTCACTCTTTCTGGCCACCTTACATCAGCTTCAGCTATATGACAACTAGATGCAAATTCAACATATAAAGATATATTTCCAAAATAAGGACAGCAATACTCACATGCTTTCCCGGTCTCTAACACACTTCCACCTTGAAAACCATTACCTGCGTCATTCTTCTGCCTACACAAAGGACCAAAAAAAAAAAATGAAAAGAAAAATGGCTTATTGTTTGATCTTTATGTAAAAAAAAAAAAATAATACCATTACACAAACACCAAGTTAATCTAGGTAAAGAAAATGTAATTTTACAAAGTGTTTTTTCCAACCACAAAATAACTTTGTCTAGTGCTGGGTTATGCAACCTTCTGCACTCCAGATGTTGTTGACTACATCACCCATAATGCTCTTACAGCCATACGGATGGCAAAGCATCAATGGAGATGCAGCCCGACACCACATAATATGGAATGTTAAACGTTTTCCAACCCCCCTGGTCCGGTGTTTAGATTGCATATTGTTATTTTACAGACAAGATAATGCTGCTTGATCACAGTATAAAACCGTGATTTTAATAAATACGGTACAAATAAACATAATGTTTAGTAAACTCCCTGTGTCTTTCTGCCTCAGTGCCAGATCAGAAGCAAAAAGTACTGACAAATTTCAGCATCAGCTGACCACTCAGATAGGAATATGCACAGAATCTACATTAGCCAGCCTGGAACTGTTGTTACACCTCCAGCAACAATGGGTTTAAACTACTTTTGCTCATAGTGAAACACTGCACGTACAAATTCCAGGCACCATAGCTACTTCAAATCACTACAGTGGACATGGTGCTTGGGGTAACCATTTAAGGCCCATGTTCTAATGCACATTAACTGTATGCATTTCTTTATTACACCTGACCATTGTTTTTTTTTATTAAAGGAACAATATAGTATCGGGCATACAAACATGTATTCCTAACACTATAGTTCTGCTAGTGCTAGTAAGGCCCCCAGCTCCCTCGTCGGCAAGGTGACAGTCTCCGTGCGGATGGCTTCGACCCCTTGGAGAGATCATCAAACTATTCCCATAGGGAAGCATTGTGATGCTGGAAAAACACTGCGCCAATCAGCATCTTCACTCATTGAATCAATGCATCTCTATAAGGAATGTTCAGCACCTCCATGCAGGCATTGTGCAACACCGACCCAGGAATCACCTCCAGTGGCCCTCTGAGTGACTGCCACTGGAGGTGTTGCTAGGCAGTAATGTAAACATTGCATTTTCTCTGAAAAGACTGTGTTTACATTAACCCCTTAACGCCATTACAGCGTTCTATGCCGTCCCGCATTAAAAGAGCTTTAAAGCCGTTGCGGCGGCATAGAACGTCGTAACGGCTTGCAGCCCCTGGAGGTCCGGTGGACCTACCTCTTCTGGAGGGCTGCCTGACAGCCCAGGCAGCCCTCCCCCAGCAAATGAGGCCCCCGGGGGCCATGTGATTGCTCTCAAAGAGCTATCACATGGCCCCCTATAGCTGGCTGTGGATCTGCCAGCAGGGAGACTGTCTGAAATATCAGACAGTCCCCCTGCTGGTGGGAAAGTAAAAAAAATATTACTAGACATGTTTAAAATTAATTAAAAGTATATATATATATATATATATATATATATATATATATATATATATATAAAACTTTATACAAAGTATATTTTAATATTAGTACATATATTAGTATTAAAATACACTTAGAATGACATTACACACACACACACACACGTATAATTACAATAATAAATAAATAAAATATTGAAACAAAATTGAATATAAATTATATATTCATATGTAATTTCATTCTAACTGTATTTTGTTATATATATATATATATATATATATATATATATATATATATATATATATATATATATATATATATATATATATATACACACACACACACACACATATAGGTAACAAAATACACTTAGAATGACATTCTATATCTATCTATATATAGAATACAAATAACCGCAAATAAATAAATATATATATATATATATATATATATATATATATATATATATATATATACACATACATACATACATACATACATACACATATAATTACATAAAAGATTACATTAGTATACACGTAGAATTTAAATACCTATAAATGCATATATATTAAAATTCTGCGTGTATATTTAAGTAATCTTTTAACATAGTTATGTGATTTGATTAATGAAAATTTGATTGGCATGCCTGACAACACAGGGAGAAAGTGCAGAGAATTTAATTCGCAAGCACTATATTTGACCCTGTAACGCTCAAAGACACCATAAAACCTGTACATAGGGGGTACTGTTTTACTCGGGGGACTGTTTTACTCGGGGGACTTCGCTGAACTCAAATATTAGTGTTTCAAAATGATAAATTGTATTACAACGATGATATTTTAAGTAAAAGTGAAGTTTTTTGCATTTTTTACAAACGAACAGCACTTTTATGGACTCTAATATTGTTGTAATATGTTTTACTGTTTTAAAACACTAATATTTGTGTTTAGTGAAGTCTCCCGAGAATAACAATACCCCCCATGTACAGGTTTTATGGTGTTTTGGAAAGTTAGAGAGTCACATATAAGGCTTGCATTTCATTTTTTTGACACTGAAATTTGCCAGATTGGTTATGTTGCCTTTGAGAGCGTATGGTAGCCCAGGAATGAGAATTACCCCCATGATGGCATACCATTTGCAAAAGTAGACAACCCAAGGTATTGCAAGTGGGGTATGTCCAGTCTTTCTTAGTAGCCACTTAGTCACAAACACTGGCCAAATATTAGTTTTTTGCTTTTTCACACAAAAACAAATATGAACGCTAACTTTGGCCAGTGTTTGTGACTAAGTGACTACTAAAAAAGACTAAACATACCCCACTTTCAATACCTTGGGTTGTCTACTTTTTCAAATGGTATGCCATTATGGGGGTAATTCTCATTCCTGGGCTACCACACCGTCTCAAAGGTAACATTACTAATCTGGCAAATTTCAATTTGAAAATGGAACGTTCTATATTTGACCCTGTAACTTTCCAAAACACCATAAAACCTGTTAATGGGGGGTACTGTTGTACTGGTGAGACATCGCTGATTACAAATATGTGCATTTTTTTTTTTGCAATAAAACCTAACAGTATTATGACATTAACAGCTAAAAATGTCAGACGGAAATACAAATTTTAAAAAAAAATAATCTTATTTTCTCACATTTTTTTAATTTTCTTCATAATAAATTATGTTCCATATATGAATAGTTAAAGATAAATTAAAGCCCTGTTTCTCCTGAACAAAATTATATATAATAAGTGAGGGTGCACTTAATGTGACAGTGGTGAATTACGGTTGAACAGACATATAGCGCAAATTCCAGTTTTTGTTTACGTTTTGTTTTGATCAGAACGTGTACTATTGACTCCGTCCTGAAGGGGTTAAAAAAGCCTGCAGGGACAGGCAGTAGACACCAGAACACACACATTAAAGGACCACTATAGGCACCCAGACCACTTCAGCTGAATGAAGTGGTCTGGGTGCCAGGTCCAGCTAGGGTTAACCCTTTTTTCTATAAACATAACAGTTTCAGAGAAATTGCTATGTTTATATTAGGGTTAATCCAGCCTCTAGTGGCTGTCTCATTGACAGCCGCTAGAGGCGCTTGCGTGCTTCTCACTGTGATTTTCACAGTGAGAAGACGCCAGCATCCATAGGAAAGCATTTTGAATGCTTTCCTATGAGACTGGCTGAATGCACGTGCGGCTCTTGCCGCGCATGCGCATTCAGCCGAGGAGGAGGAGAGCTCCCCACCTGGCGCTGGAGAAAGAGGTAAGTTTAACCCCTTCCTCAGCCTAGAGCCCGGCGGGAGGGGGACCCTGAGGTATGTTTTCCTGGCACTATAGTGGTCCTTTAAGCTGTAGTTATTCTGGGGACTATATAGTGTCCCATCAATTAAAAAGTGAAATTGAAAAACAAAAATAGAAGTCTCTAATCCTAGTCTATGGGGTCTGATCTTGCACAGGCTTGTAAAACACAGAGTTTATCCCCAGCTACAGCAGTTCCACTCACAGCACACATGTCATTTTATACACAGCCTGCTTAACAGTTTTGTCATTGAGACAGTTTGCATCCATATGGCCAGAGTCAATTTATTTCCAAGGGAGAAGAAATAGTCCACTCTAGCTGTGTATGCAATATCTGCAAACAAACAATGGATGGATTGAAGACTGCAAGAGAGGATGTAAAGTTTTTCCATTTTTGACATAACTGCTCAAGAAGGCAAGATTGTAGTTAATTTTTTAAAACTTATTGCGGTAACCTATTATTAAAAGGGACACTATATTCACCAGAACAACTGCAGCTTATTGAATTTGGTCTGGTCAGTAGAATCATTACCTTCAGGCTTTTTGCTGTAAACACTCTTTTCAGAGAAAATTCAGTGTTTACATTACAGCGCAGGGATACCTCCCACTGACCACTCCTCAGATGGCTACTAGAGGTGCTTCCTGGGGCATTGCTGCACAGTGTGACTGACAATCAGTGTCCCACCCCCCTACATGGAGACACTGAACTTTCCTCCTTTAGATGCATTGATTCAATGCATCTCTATGAGGAAATATGGACTGGCCAGGTCAGCGTTTGGGCCCGCCTCCTTGGCATTCACAGCTAATCCAATGCTTTCATATGTAAAAGCATTGTGATTGGCTGAGTTCATCACTTCTAATGATATCAGACAATCAAGCAGATCAGGGGCAGAGCCAGCACCAGCAGACTGGAATAAAGTTAAGATTTTACTATATCTAGGGGGGCTAGATAGTGGTTTTTATAGGGTCAGGGATACAGGTTAGTGTTCCTTTAAGTGTTTTTCTGCCACTTTTTACTATTATTTACATTCATAAAATGAGACAACTAATTATTACTAGAGAAACCTACAGCATTCACATTTTGAAGGATTTGTTTTATTTATTTTTTATTTCGTCCTTAAATCAAAAAGAAAAAAAATGGAAAGCTGCTTACCGGTCACAGAAAACAAGGGGGGGTTGGGGGGTGGAATTGTCAAAAAAGTGTAATTTAAGGGACAGAGCTGACTAACCAACAGAACAGACCTGTTTAGGTGGAGCTCTGTATTTACAAGCTGTTTAAATCTAGCCAACATGTATTTTTATCATTTGGATGGCATTTTATTTATAACTCACTACCATGGGGAATACTCCAGCTACTCAGAGCGACATAAAAGTGCTCCAACGCAATATATGCGTATCATTTAAAGCCAATATCTCAATACTGTGGGAGGTATTACATACACTCACCAGGAGAATCAAAGCCATAGAGGAGGATTCACTGCCTAAAGGCAGAACAGGCCTCCGTGATTGCTGAGCAGAAGTGCTTATCGCAGACTCAGGCTGATATGGCGCAGAAGTTGGAGGCCCATAAAGATCGCAACCGCTGCAAGAATATTCAAATCCGTCACTTTGGAACTGCTGAAGCTACCGCGTTTCTTGAGATGCATTTTCAATCCTCTCTTACCTACTAAGCTGGCCAACAGCCTTTTCATCAACGGCTTCTCCAGGATCCGCAGACAAAGATAACCACCTAACCAGGCCTCTAGAGATCTCATTGCAATTGGTCACACACCTCTCTCATTCTAGAATTTGAACAATATACATCGGTCTTTTACTCAGACCATTCAAGGTCTACAATTCTATGGAGGCAGTCGCTATGCCCTGTTACTAGTGCTGTACGAGACAATAATATACCCCATCACTGGGGTATTGCACGGTCTCCACAAGTCACAAAGGATGGGACTGTTCACAAGCTGCTAACTAGAGCAGATGGTCCGTGCCCAGATAGGCATCTCTCCACAAGGGGCCTCACAGCAAGACAAGCAGCCAAATCATCGCTGGGATATCACCCAATTTGTACCTGCCACAGATCCTATTGCCTCTGCTTCTGTCCCTCCTGCTGGAGACAATAGATTAGTTTCTCAATGTCATCACTGATGTAGATTTTATTTTAACTGTGTGGCAGTACGGTTGTTACATTTCCTTTGACAATGTTTGTTTTAGGTTATTTTCTATATGTTGATTTTAGACAACATTGTAGGCTTATACCTTGCCCCTTGGGTGCCTGCACAGCTGCAAACACAATGGTTAAGACTTAAGTCTTATTTCCAGTGTATACCCGTGAAATACAACCCCCCCACCCCCTTAAGAATAAGTAAGATAATGTAATTAACACTGGTACAGGTTAGATAAGTCAGATGTTTAGTCCTCTCACAACTAGGGCAATAGGTGCCAATGCGATGTGCGATTATACTTTGCATACACATTTTATACTGAGCACATCTTAGCCGATTGATATTTATTGTGTATTATCTATATACCTAAAAATATGGAACCCTGTACCCTACACTTCCCATCCAAAATTAGAACACAAAAACCAGACCTGAAATACCGTTTAGTAGATAGAAGGCCAATGAAAACATGCATTTAGTTATGTGTTTTTTTTAATTGGGGTATATCTAAAAAGTCATCTGAAGCCATTACAAATTTTCTTCCTACTCATTGCATACAGAGCCATGGAATTTGATGGAGCTGTTGTGGAGTTTGAGGTGTGATAATAAGCCATGGTTTTGTGTGGTGGGTCATTGTGAGCTGCAATATTTGAAATGTCACCATGAGCTGCATTTGAGGTGTAATGGTGACCCAGGGTTTAGTTTAGGGTATCATGTGAGCGGCAGAGAAGTTTGAGGTGTAATAGTGAGTCATGGTTTAATTTTGTGTGTCACTGTGAGTTGCAGTGCAGTTTAAGGTGTAATAGTGAGCCGCCATGGTTTAATTTGGGGTGTCACTGTAAGCTGTGGTGGAGTTTGAGGTGTCCTGGTGAGCCATGGTTTAATTTGAGGTGTCACTGTAAGCTGCGGTGGAGTTTGAGGTGTCCTTGTGATCCATGGTTTAGTTTAGGATGTCACTGTGAACTGCGGTGGAGTTTGAGGTGTCCTGGTGAGTCATGGTTTAGTTTATGGTATCATGTGTGCTGTGGTGGAATTTGAGGTGTAATAGTGAGCTGCCATGATTTATTTGGGGTGTCTTTGTGAGCTGCAGTGGAGTTTAAGGTGTAATAGTGAGCCGCCATGGTTTAATTTGGGGCGTCATTGTAAGCTGCGGTGGAGTTTGAGGTGTCCTGGTGAACCACGGTTTAGTTTAGGATGTCACTGTGAACTGCGGTGGAGTTTGAGGTGTCCTGGTGAGCCATGGTTTAATTTGGGGCGTCATTGTAAGCTGCGGTGGAGTTTGAGGTGTCCTGGTGAGTCATGGTTTAGTTTAGGATGTCACTGTAAGCTGTGGTGGAGTTTGAGGTGTCCTGGTGAACCATGGTTTAGTTTATGGTATCATGTGTGCTGTGGTGGAGTTTGAGGTGTAATAGTGAGCCGCCATGATTTATTTGGGGTGTCATTGTGTTCTGCAGTGGAGTTTGAGGTGTCCTGGTGAGCCATGGTTTAGTTTGGGGTGTCACTGTGAGCTGCAGTGGAGTTTGAGGTGTAATAGTGAGCCATGGTTTAGTTTAGGATGTCACTGTGAGAGTTTGTGCGGTTATGAACTACAGTTAAGTTTTAGACGTAATTGTAAATTCTGCGCATAAATGACACCTCTGCGTCAAAGTTCTAAAAGTGGAGCAATCACCATGGAAGCCAGTGGCATGTTCTATCACTAGCAGCACTGTTGGCCAGCATGGCTCTGATGCACAGGGTCCAATGGTGTATTAAACGATTTAAAAGGAAGCCCTGAGTGTGACCTCACTTGATTGGCACTCCACCTGAGTGGGACCTCACCTGAGTGGGACCACACCTGAGTGGCACTCCACCTGAGTGTGACCTCACCTGAGTGGCACTCCCCCTGAGTGTGACCTCACCTGAGTGGCACTCCCCCTGAGTGTGATCTCACCTGAGTGGCACTCCACCTGAGGGTGACCTCACCTGAGTGTCTGTATGAGTGCTGGCAGGTCACACTCAGTACCCGGGTGCCAGACAGTCAGTGACCCCATGTAACCCGGATCACGTGACCCAGCATGAGCCAGCCTGGCTGAGCACGGGGTACCTACCTACCTACCTGGCTGGCTGACACAGACACTTACTGTCCTAAGCACTATCCTGCGGCCGCTGACAGACACATGGGGAACATACTTGCCACCTGTCTAGCCCCGATATTACTAGTGCCGACCCGGCTTCTCCGTATCGCCGATACTTGTCCCGATTTGCAGGAAAGGAGGGGGGCCGGGGGGGATTTAAAGTGCTGCGCATGCGCACAGTCAGACACCTCGCGGCGCATGCGCACAGTCAGACATCCCACGGCGCATGCGCACAGTCAGACACCCCGCGCGACGCATGCGCAGAGGGAACGGAGCGAGCGCAACCTCACTGCACATGACCGCGTCCGGGCGAGTGCGCATGCGCGTTTTCCTCAGCACACGAGCGGTAAGCTCGGGTTCCCTAAGGTGAGGTGTGAGCATTGCGCATGCGCACGGGAGCCCTTCTCGCTAGGGCTGTTTGGCATCCCATGTGTGACATTTCTAACTCTCACCACACCCTGGCTGCATCTGCCAAACAGCTATTAATCACAATAACATGAGTTATGTTAAGGTGTAATAAAATACATTTTGGAAGCCACCACTAAATAAACAATTTCTAAAGACCCTATAGTCCCAGGAAAACAAGTTTGTTTTTCTGGCACTATAGTGGTCCTTTAACAAAAATAAACAATTTAAAAAATTTTAAAAACTCACTTTAGGAATGCTTATGACCTTCCAAAGTAACCTTTCCCTCACATACCTGTCTCTTGCTCTCTCCTAAAGGGCAGCACTCTACTCTCCTCTGGCTCTGCTTCACTCCCAACTTATTTGATTGCTATTTCCTGTCCTAATGTGTTTTATACCCCACCTACTATAGACTGTAAGCTCGTTTGAGCAGGGTCCTCTTCAACCTATCGTTTCTACACGTTTTCTTGTTATTGTCCTATTTATAGTTAAATCCCCCCTCTCATAATATTGTAAAGCACTACGGAATTTGTTGGCGCCATATAAATAGCTATAATATTCATTTATGCCATGCACCATTCCAGCTTGTCTTGTCCTGTTGTACATGTGTTACCCTTGACTTCAGCTTGTCTAAACGTTCTGTTTGTACATGTGTTACCCTTGTGATGTTAAATGACTTGTTGGTTTTACCTATGCAATGCTTAGTGAATATTCTCCTAGACATACAGAGCTATAAATATATGCATTAACCTATAGATGTATTGCATACTGAGACGTGGATTTAATAACATATATTATCCTGTATCTACAAATACCTGGACAGGTCTTCCTCGATGATTTGTGGTGGGAGGGGGACAAGGGAATAGAGGTGAAGCGCTAGTTAAAGGCCCACAGCTATTTGGGTGGACTTATATATTTCACTGTGGCCTAAGTTAGATAAATTATTTAGATGGCAGCTAAATAGATCAGTCTTCAGAAGAGGAACACGGTGGTCTTATGCACCATGAAATAAAATTAATATGCAAATATAAAAAATTTTTTTAAAAAGGGCCTTTTATATTTTAGCCAAGTGATTTCTAAGTGTTAAAGGACCACTCTAGGCACCCAGACCACTTCAGCTTAATGAAGTGGTCTGGGTGCCAGGTCCAGCTAGGGTTAACCCATTTTTTCATAAACATAGCAGTTTCAGAGAAACCGCTATGTTTATGAATGGGTTAAGCCTTCCCCCTATTCCCTCTAGTGGCTGTCTCATTGACAGCCACTAGAGGCGCTTGCGTGCTTCTCACTGTGATTTTCACAGTGAGAGCATGCAAGCGTCCATAGGAAAGCATTGCAAATGCTTTCCTATGCGACGGGCTGAATGCGCGCGCAGCTCTTGCCGCGCGTGCGCATTCAGTCCAGGAGGAGGAGAAGAGGAGGAGAGGAAGCAGAGAGCTCCCCGCCCAGTGCTGGAAAAAGGTAAGTTTTTAACCCTTTCCCCTTTCCAGAGCCGGGCGGGAGGGGGACCCTGAGGGTGGGGGCACCCTCAGGGCACTATAGTGCCAGGAAAACGAATATGTTTTCCTGGCACTATAGTGGTCCTTTAACTTGCAATTGTCTGTATCTAAGGCATCTCTCATTTTAACTATTATGCTGTAAATTTTTACCTCTCTTACACTTTACACCCCACAAGTTCAGGAAGACATTTATGACCCTGGTGTTAAATCCTGGCAATACATTTTGGGTCCTACAGTAGGAAAACAATTCTAAAAAATCTGCTCATAAGTCTGATGTGAATGTAGCCAAAACATGTCAGGATGTGCAAAAAAAAAAAGAAAAAAGTAAAAAATTGAAGGCAGAAAGAACTTATTCTACTTTACCATGGCACTGCAGATAGTTAACAGGATTTGGGACATAAGATGACTCATTCACATTTTTTTTAAAGTGAGTGTGTTAATGTGAGTGTGTGTGTGTGTCTGTTAGTGAGTGTGTGTATGTCAGGGAGTGTGTCTGTTAGGGAGTGTGTTACTATGTGTGTGTCTGTTAGTGAAAGTGTATGCGTGTCTGTTAGTGAATGTGTGTGTCTGCTAGTGACTGTATGTGTCTGTTAGTGAGTGTGTATGTCTGTTAGCTAGTGTATGTGTGTCTGTCAGTGAATGTGTGTTTGTATATAGAAGGCGGGGTAGAGGGGAAGGGGGGGCGCCTAAGTTTTTTCATGCCTAGGGCAGCACAAAACCAGGATACACCACTGATCTTAAGCATAAAGAAATCTCAACATCATCAAGTCTGTCTGGGACTACATGAAGAGACAGAACCAACTAAAGCTACCTAAATCCTCAGAACTCCAAAATATTTCTTCCAACGTACCTGCAGAGTTTCTTACAAAACTGTGTGCAAGACCGCGTACCTAGAAGAACTGATCCTATTCTGAAGGCATCAAGTGGTCACACTAAATATTGATTGGATTTATCTTCTGTTCAATCACTTTGCATTTTGTTAATGAATAAAAATAGAGTATTAACACTTCTTTTTTTGAAAGCAAACTTTACAGTATTCATATACATATATAATTATAAAAATTGTAATTACTTTAAATGTTTACAATCTTTGCTACAAGAGAACAATGTAGGACAGGCATCGGCAACCTTCGGCACTGCAGATGTTTTGGACTACACCTCCCATGATACTTTGCCAGCATTATGGGTTTAAGAGTATTATGGGGATGTAGTCCACAACATCTGGAGTGCCAAACGTTGCCTATCCCTGATGTAGGATGTGATCTCAAATTCAAAATATGATCAATGTAATTTCTTATAAAAAGATCTGGCATCAAGAGGTAATTAGAATTGGGCTTTCTATTTTTTTTTTTGAAACACAACACATTTCTTACAATTTTCTGTTCATGTTAAGCTTAACATGTTTCATATCTCGTTTAGAACAAATGGTAAAAAATGTCAACTACACAATTCACGATACCCTTTGGAGTAAATGCCAGAAGTTTATAGTCAATGTTCTAAAACATTTTGTTTCATTGTTTTGTACTATAGCAACCGCCGGTTGTTTCAAATATGTGTCAGTATGGTTTCAAAATGTTATTTTTGGATTACGCAAACATTTGATGGGGGAAACAAAAGCCAACTGTCATTTCTGATTGGAAACAATAAATTTAATTTCGGAAGGCAGAAATAATAAAAAACATACATGGTTGTTCATTGTGGTTTTTCTGATCTTTGTTTTTTTTTCTTCCAGTTGTTAAATAAATCAGAAACCTCTAGTGGTTTTGACCTGTAATCGAAGATCTCCAAAATCTCTGAACTCCACTCTCAGTAATCATTCATAATAATGTGTCACAAATAACAGCCAAATCTGGATGAAAACTGTTATATGCCACTTCACAGCCCCAAAAATCTTTAAAAGACGATTCATCAAATACTCTTAATACACTTTTTTTTTGTTTTCATCCACAGCATATTTTACTATATTTCCTGGAATAACTAAAGAGGAGATTATAAAACCTTTGACGAAGAAACACATGTTTCTAAAGAGCATTAAGATTCTGCCAGTTTATGTGGTCGACGCGTTTCATGTTGCACTTGGTCCCTTAACGATTATCTGATTCTGCTGAGACATTGCAACTCATGATATATTCATCAGCCTTAAAGTATACAATCATAAGAAATCCAGTATGGCTTGTCTATTGCTAATTTTTATGATGATTGTTATAGTGTGTTTTGCCAGACCTTTGAACATTTGTAGTCTTAATGTCAGAACCACAAATGTGCCTCCACCATGGTTAGTCTTTGATTTGCAGGATTATTTGGATATCGGGTTCTACTGGTTTAATCCATTCTTTTATGGCTCAAAGTCTAAACATGGTTCTTGTAAAAGCAGAATTTGTATGGCATTAACAAAGTTGATAGAAACAAGAGATGGTGGGTTAAAATTGAGATGAAAAGGAGGATGAGGATAATGGATTATTGGAACAGAGCGGGGGTAGCAGCAGAGGATTGATTAAGAAGTCTAAATTTCTTTGTCAAACTTCTCAGGAAAAGGGTACGACATCTAAAGACATATAGCACTATAGCCACTACAATGAGCGGTAGTGATTGTGGTCTTATTATGACTCTTTAACCATTGGTGCGCTATTTAAGATTCAGTCCCCATTGGTTAAAAAAGTCATATCATAAATTCCACAATAAAGTATTTATTTCCACAAGAAAGGAAAAGGACCACATTTATCCAGGGAGCCACAGGGTGCTTAATTGAACCAGGGTCAACCAAAACCCCATTTAATTAGGAGTTTCAGGCACTCTTTCTCAAATCAGAGGAAAAACTACCGTAGCAATAAATAAAATGAAATCTACGATCCTTAGTTCATGAATTATAAAGTATGTTAACATATGTACGCACTTTATTTTTTTATGGCTGAGAATGTGAATTGCATTTTTATGCACTCTATGCCCTTTTATTATTCTCTTAGGTAAACTTATGTCTAAATTACAATAGGCACTTTATAGTAAGTGTGGCACTTTATTAGATGAGGAATTATGATTACGGATACTCTATTCATTTTTAGGTCATTCTTTAAGTGATTTATTTCACATCCACCAGATTTGTGCACTTTTGTGACCTTTCTGGGTTGAAGTGTGGCCTTGCAAGTAGCCCTACTCCTATTTTCTGCCACAATGGGAAAGATAGGGTAAGTCATTATTGATACCAATTGTTTTATTGTATAATGTACAGTATCTCACAAATGTGAATACACCCCTCACAGTTTTGTAAAGATTTTATTATATCTTTTCATGTAACACTGAAGAAATGACACTCTGCTACAATGTAAAGTAGTAAGTGTACAGCCTGTATAACAGTGTGAATTTGCTGTCCCCTCAAAATAACTCAACACAGTCATAAATGTCTAAACCGTTAGCAACAAAAGTGAGTACACCCCTAAGTGGAAATGTCCAAATTGGGCCCAAAGTGTAAATATTTTGTGTGGCCACCATTATTTTCCAGCACTGCCTTAACCCTCATGGACATGGAGTTCACCAGAGCTTCACATGTTGTCACTGGAGTCCTCCTCCACGATGACATCACAGAGCTGGTGGATGTTAGAGACCTTGCGTTCCCCCACCTTTCTTTTGAGGATTCCCCACAGATGCTCAATAGGGTTTAGGTTTGGAGACATGCTTGGCCAGTCCATCACCTTTACCTTTAGCTTCTTTAGCAAGGCAGTGGTCATCGTGGAGGTGTTTGGGGTCGTTTTGATGGAATACTGTCCTGCGGCCCAGTCTCTGAAGGGAGGGGATCATGCTCTGTTTCAGTATGTCACAGTAGATGTTGGCATTCATGGTTCCCTCAATGAACTGTAGCTCCCCAGTGCCAGCAGCACTCATGCAGGCCCAGACCATGACACTCACCGCAATGCTTGACTGTAAGCAAGACACACTCTTTGTACACCTCACCTGGTTGCCGCCACACACCTGACACCATCTGAACCAAATAAGTTTCTCTTGGTCTCATCGGATCACTGGACAAAGTTCCAGTAATCCATGTACTTAGTCTGCTTGTCTTCAGCAAACTGTTTGCAGGCTTTCTTGTGCATCATCTTTAGAAGAGGCTTCCATCTGGGACGACAGCCATGCAGGCCAATTTGATGCAGTGTGTGGCGTATGGTCTGAGCACTGACAGGCTGACCCCCCACCCCTTCAACCTCTGCAGCAATGCTGGCAGCACTCATACATCTATTTCCCAAAGACAACCTCTGGATATGACACTGAGCACGTGCACTCAACTTCTTTGGTCGACCATGGCGAGGCCTGTTCTGAGTGGAACCTGTCCTGTTAAACCACTGTATGGTCTTGCCCACCATGCTGGAGCTCAGTTTCAGTTGGCAATCTTCTTATAGCCTAGGCCATCTTTATGTAGAGCAACAATTCTTTTTTTCAGATCCTCAGAGTTCTTTGCCATGAGGTGCCATGTTGAACTTCCAGTGACCAGTATGAGAGAGTGTGCGAGCGATAACACCAAGTTTAACACCTGAGACCTTGTAACCCTAATGAGTCACATGACACCGGGGAGGGAAAATGTATCACTTTGGTTGCCAACGGTTTAGACAATAATGGCTTTGTGCTGAATTATTTTGAGGGGACAGCAAATTTACACTGTTATACAGGCTGTACACTTACTACTTTACATTGTAGCAGAGTGTCATTTCTTCAGTGTTGTCACATGAAACGATATAAAATATATACAAAAATGTGAGGGGTGTACTCACTTTTGTGAGATACTGTATATATAGATTTAATATTCTATGTGGTGTTAGCTTGATAAAGACCTTTGTTAAGGTCAAAACATTGCTGTTTAAGTGATGGTCCAATAAAACTGCCTTATATTTGAATTTAGTGTATAAATTTTTACTGTCTTTGCAAGCTTTCCTGTTTGCAAGAGGGACTACATTAACCCTGTAAAAACAATAATGAACACAATTTATAGATTTAAGTTGCATGAGAAGAATGGATCATTGAGCTAAAATAACAATTAAAGTAGGCATTGACAAATTGTGCCCTCACTGGAAAATAAAATCAAGAGCCAACACCATACTGTCTTCCCATATGACTCTCTGTTCAGTCAAACAGTTCACACAACAACCACAAAAACAGTGGAATAAGGGTCGATTGGTGCTAGTTAAAGTGCAAATGCCGCCCCCCTGCTGTTTAAAAAGCACTCCCAACACCATACAATAAAATATATACCAAAATACAAAAATAGATGAGATGAAGCAGATTTGATTCCAATCAAATCAGTATAAACAATGTAGCAAATAAAATAAAAACACATACCAATAATAAAAATGTGCAAACCAGACTATTGCACAACGCGTTTTGACCCAGAGGGAATTCTTCCAGGTGGAAGATGGCCCTATAGTTCAAAATGCGTTGTGCAATATAATTAAATCTGCTTCATCTCATCTCCAATTTTGAGTGCCTCTTATATTTCTAACTGTGGAGAAGTGGACTGGGAGTGGGGGAGACACCAATAAATCATTTATACTATCTACATTCCAGTATAGCCAGAGCCTACTATATCTGGCTCTGGACATTGTGAGTTACCCATTGTCTTTCTCATTAATTAACCGTATGATGCTATGGAAGTCCTTTTGTGTTTTTTTTATTTTTAATGATTTCTCAGAAGGTTTACTGCTAATAAGTCATTAAGTATGACCTGTCACATTCACGGTGTGCTGCTGCGGTTATTGCACCCCCTATTTTTGTATTACAGTAACATAGTTGCCTGAAAGTTTCTCCAAAGTCAAGAAACATTGAGTTTCCCCAAATACCATCTGTCCTAATTATATAAGAATATCAATGTAATCATGAGCTTCCAAATCAGCATTGAGATGTCAAAGATATTATAAAATATTCTTGTGCAGAGACATTCGACCAAAAATCAAGAATCCAATGTAGCCTAATGGCCAATTCAAACTTAACCCGAAGCAATCACTATTAAAAAAAAAGTTAAACGTTATATCCTTAAAACGCTTTATTCCAATTAAGGTATAAAGCTGCTGACATGTGTCTTGTTTCTCTAAATGTGGAATATTCAATATTGCCCATATCTTATGCTATCTTAGAGGACCTTAGTCTACTGAAAAACAGATCGAGACTCAGAATTTTAAGTTCTATTAACTGTCCAACCTGTGTATCTCAAGCAGATGGCTTCATTCTGACATCTGCAAACATTTAGGAAGAACTAATAAAGCCTTTGCAGACGTTTGACATATTGTGCAGGGATGATAACGCAATGGTTTGTTCAATCCCCAAATTTAAATTCTTACAATAGTTATATAGCAAAAACAGAGAGGTTAACGTATATTGCATTAATATTCATATTATAAGCCAAATGAATATTATTTGCCCTAAAATGATGATTCATGAGATTCTCGTGTAGAAGGAATGCTAATCTTTTGCAATTGTTCTCTCTCTCTCTGAATCACATACTTTGTTATTTCCTGTGCTGTGTACACATGTAAGAAATAGTTTGTCTGATCTCATCTCTGTATCACTTCAATATGTATATAATTCAAGCTTACACGTGAACGGCAGAACACAGGTGCTAATAATTCCATGAATCTTATTTTGGAATGTTTAGAAAATGATGGTGCCATCTTTCAGCTGCAAAATAATAAAAACCTGGCTTAATTCAGCATGTTTATTAGCCTGAATTTGATATTCTGATGTAGAAAAAAAATATTATTTTCTGCCATTTTTCTATTTAAAGGAACATCAGGAAACCAGGAATAAGATATTAAAAATACAAGATACAGATTAAGCGTACATATTAAAGCAAACAGAACAAATATTTTCCCTACAGATGTCCAATGAGGCCCCAGCGTGTTTGTCTTTATCTTTAGCACCTATTCAACAAAGAATTAACTTTTAGAACAGGCGTTGATTTCTAATATGTACTTAAAGGACCACTCTAGGCACCCAGACCACTTCAGCTTAATGAAGTGGTCTGGGTGCCAGGTCCTTCTAGGGTTAACCCATTTTTTTTTTATAAACATAGCAGCTTCAGAGAAACTGCTATGTTTATGAATGGGTTAAGCCTTCCCCTATTTCCTCTAGTGGCTGTCTCATTGACAGCCGCTAGAGGCGCTTGCGTGCTTCACAGTGAGAGCACGCAAGCGTCCATAGGAAAGCATTGTAAATGCTTTCCTATGCGACGGGCTGAATGCGCGCGCAGGTCTTGCCGCGCGTGCGCATTCAGCCCAGGAGGAGAAACGGAGGAGGAGAGAAGGAGGAGAGCTCTCTGCCCAGCGCTGGAAAAAGGTAAGTTTTAACCCCTTTCCCGAGCCGGGCGGGAGGGGGACCCCTCAGGGCACTATAGTGCCAGGAAAACGAGTATGTTTTCCTGGCACTATAGTGGTCCTTTAATGTACTTTGCTATGCAGTTATATGTGGAGTGACTGGTTATTTAAAAAAAAATTCTCATTTAAAAATATTTAGAGACAACAAACATGTTGTTTGGTAACATAGCAGGCTCAATGACGCCGTAAAGATGAATACATATTATTATTGTTTTTTAATAGTTTCATTATAGGAATGTGGTTTAAGACCTGTTGTAAAGAAAGATGCATTTTGTTATTAATCCCTAATGTTGGAAGGATCACTGATAAACAATGTCCTTGGGAGGTAAACTGGACAATATGAGAGTACAAAGATACAGATCTCTGTTACGGAGTTATAACATCTTAGCTGCTAAAACCTATTATTTCTATTTGCATTAATACGTTTTTTTATGGTTTAGAATGTTTTATTGATCTGCTGGAGTTTTGAATCAGCTTAACACATAACAGATAATTGTCAGGTTTTAAGTGATAAGCAACCGGCAAAACAGATTTATATAACCAGTCATTTAAGTCCCAAACATGGAATATAGTGTATTACATGCTTAACATGACTCTTACTACCGAAAGCATCTTGTATTTTCAAGTCAAAGAAGAAACATCTTGTTGGGAGGGAGGGGGTTTCCACAACATTGTTTTTATATATTTTTTAAATTCTAATAATTTAACACAAGCATCACAACTACCTCTTAAAATGTGCCTTTTAATGTTAATCAATTTACACTTACATGATTCATATTTTATCAGAGCTAAACTCTTTCAATAGACTTTTGATGTGAGTTCTGGCATCATTCAGCTGGGGCAAAGGAGAGCATGGCGCTTGTAGGTCCTAAGGCAGTAAAATGATTATGGACTCATATCAGGGAAACCCTTACACCAGCGGTTCCAGCTAAATGCGTTCATATAACCTCCATTGTAACTAGTTGACGTAATTTCAGGAATTGAACGTAAAAAAAAAAAAAGTATTAAAGATTTCTAGTACACATATCTTTAGCTGGTAAATGCAAGTACAATTTTTACATTTACGTTTTGCTATTTACATTGACAACATTTCTAATGTTAGCAGGAAAGAATGCGCTACAGAAGTTTATTGTGATGACATTTTTCCGAATGTTTAGCCCTAATTCCGATACAGACTTCCAAGTGTTTTATTTTTGTGTAGCTCCATACAACACAGTTGTCTGTTCCGCTCATTGAACTTGAAACATCCTCACTATGATCCAATTACCAGCACTAATTTCAACATGAGCAGTCGCTGCACCAAACATACGGTCAGGCTTTAGCCTCGGGGTGTCAAGAGGGGTGCAAACCGCCCAGACAGGGTCTTTACTAAAAAAAGAGTTAAATCTGTTATTTGGTTTTCTGTCTTTTTGAAGCTTGAAATTGCTGAGTTTTGTTCTTGACAGACTTCAGTAGCATTGACAGAGCCGGGTCTGTGGTTTTCGCAGCAGATGTCCCTTTTTTCTGAAAGTCCTCTGGTTTTGTTTCCGGTCCTTTTACTGCCTCTGCTTGCCTTGTTTGTTTTTGTTCCCGTCTTTTGGCTTTTTCTTCCAACACTCTTTCCATGGCTTTGGTTTTCTTAAAGCTAGGATCGGAAGGGTCTACGTTGTATAAATGGGATGTATACAGCGCTTGAAACCTTGTATCTTCAACATTTATCTGAAGAAACAAAACATTTTACTCAATATTTGTAATGAAGACAGATTTATCATAGTTAAGCCGGGCAACATATGTAAAGACAATAATACATAAACTATTCTCTCCAAGAATAACCATTACCTTTTTTATGTAGGCAATGACTTCATTTTTTAGCAGACATAATACAGAACTAAACCTTTAAACAAAACATGATTTTGCCTTTTTTTGGCACCTTGAAAATAGTGAACTGCAGGAAACACAGATTAAATCAAGGATATAAAATAACAACCTCTCAATGTCTGCTTAAAAAAAGTAAGATGGCTCCTATATTAAACATGCACAGAAATACATTACTAAACAAACAGATAAAACATCTACCAGATTAAAAAAGTAAAACAATAATGAAAATAATAATAAAATATATATATATATTTCAATATGTTCTTCCAGAGAAGTTACTCGTTCAATCATCCCAGTAAACGTTATTTCTATGATTATTGGGGTGACCAGAGCAGTGGAGGAAAGAATTAAAATAAATAAATTAAATAAAATTAACTTTGCCTCCTTTGTGCTTCTGTTTTACAGGGATTCCACTGTCTCAGGATCCCTCGAATCTGTATAAGCATCTAAGCGAGATATGCCATACCCATTTCTGTAAGTGCTGTGTGTGCGGCACAGCAGCAATAACGAATTTACAGACTGTGTCAGGCAAAGAGTGTAAGTTGAAATAAAAGAAATGACAAAGAATTTAAGGATGAAATTAGCACAGACAATAGGTAGTTTTCTGTGTGCTACTAGGCTGTGCTAAAATTGAGGACGTGGCAGTTCCTCTTTAATGTAAGTGTACAGGGATTGGACCGGCAGCATTTCAGCCTGTGGCAAGCAAAGAATTATGGGTGGTGCAATCTAACAACATCTAAATACCAGAATCTGACACTCAAAAATACATTAAAAAGTCTTTGTTTTTCTTATTATTAAAGAACATTTTTTTTCACAATAAACCTTTAAGGACAAGCTCTGGAGATACTATCAAATGGTTGTTGTGGGGTTGCCATGGTAAAGACGGAAATGTCTACCGTCTCTTAAAATATATGGAAACTACATAAGTAGCAATAAACAAATGTTCTGTTACATTCGCATAACCACACAAATGTTGGCAAAACCAGTTAAAATGCTTGGCAAAGTCTCGGACATTTCCACCAATGTCTGCAAGCTACCAGACTATTCATCTTGAATGCTGTAAACAAATATAATCGAAATGGACCAATTCCCCATCCCAACACATAAAGAACGCTACGACCTCTTGAAAAACAGCGTAGTTTAAAGCCTTAAAAGGAGAAATTTAAAGAGTATTGTGATAGGCATAAAATATCTGGGAAGCAAACGTTATGTGTTAACATCATGGGTCTACATTACAACATTAGTTTAACCCCATCAACTTACTTCTACCAAATATTTACTATATCTATGTGTTCTGTAGGACCTTGTAGGAGTATTATTTGATGTGGTCACAGTGAACATCTGGCTATACCCTTCCTGTCCAGAAATATGAATTGTTACGAACGCTGGTACCGATATCTAGATATCCGTTCGTCTATTTCCTCCCGAACTGCTGGAACCTGAGTGATTATAGCTCGCAGTTCGGGTGTTGATTCGAACGTTGCAGACGAAATACAGCATCCAAGCAGCTTCTCCACAGCAAGTAGACAGTTACCCAAACATCAGCCTAAACTAGATTAAAGGTACAACAGGACTGATTTCATTCAGGCTAAGTGCCTGGCTTTTATGTTGTTACAAACATACAGGGTTTCCAGGGGCATTCAAAAATCCAATTTAACGAAATAAACAAAGTGGTGGCTTCACATGAATGTATGTATTTAAGGAATGCCACGGAAATTTCTGAATTCCATGGTTGTGGAGGTCGCCCGTGGAAAGACGAGTATCAGACCTGAAGGTCATGTTATAAAGTCAGGAATCTTTTAGAGGGAACACTAAAACAGATTGCAGACCAGACTGGTGATGGCAAATCGAGTGGGGAAAGAACGAGAATCTGTGGTTTCTCATTTATCCAGCACTTGTGGATATACAAGGGTGCAGTGCTGCCATACTCATATTGATGCAGTTTGTCTAGATGAGTTGCTATGAAACTCAGAACCTGCGTATCATAAAACATCAGAAATTAAGAGTATCTTAATTCTTTCCTGCTACTATTATTCAAATGGTATTGTTAATTTTTTGACAAACGGAGCAACCTTCAAGACCCACCAGTGCCACTGATACAATGGCAAATATTAAATCTGACAAATACTTGGATAAAGTGGCCCAATTCAGAATACATTACATCTAATAAAATAAGATAACTAAAACAAAAATCATGTAAACTTAACAAGAAATGTATGTGAACATTTATTTATAAACTGAGATCACTTTTCGTTCACTAATCAATAGTTGCAATTGATAACTAAGGGATACCCTAAGCACCAAAGCCACTACAGCTCACTAGAGTGGTTATGGTACCATGAGTCCACAGATGATGTCCTACAGTAAGCCGGAAAACGGTTTATAAGCAGTTTAACACTTACCTGGTTTTGTCAGGATCCCATGATATTATGGGTCAGTAATGATATGTTAAAGTTAAAAATTTTCAACATTAGCATACCAACTTTAAACATTATTCATTCGCTGAGAATAGTCAGCTGAATCCTTGCACCATAACCACCACAGAACGCATGAATATGGTGCTTGGAATATCCCTCTACTGGATACTTTGTCATTTGTCAACAGTCAAGCTTGCTTGAAAACAAAGAAAACATTTGCCACAACAGTAGTAATAATATCAGCACTCATTTATACCACAAATGGTAATATTGAAATGGATAAGGATTTCAATACAATATTTTCTCATTAGTCTCCTGTAAAAGTACTTCATTTAAAAAACGTGAAAAAATAAAGCATGGTCAGCTAGCACTTAGTGTAGTTCCAAAGAGACATATACAGATACAGATGTGGAAATCTATTCACAAACCGGACTTTACATAGGACTTGAGAATATGTGTTTAGACTGGAAGAAAGAAGATTTTGTCTAAGGCAAAGAAAAGTTTTTTTTACCGTAAGAACAATCAGGATGTGGAATTCTCTGCCTGAAGAAGTGGTTTTATCAGAGTCCGTACAGATGTTCAAACAGCGACTAGATGCATACTTGCAAAAACAGAATATTAAGTGATTTATTTTTTTAACTGTAGGGTAATAGCTTCTTGATCCAAGGATAAATCTGACTGCCATTCTGGGGTCAAGAAGGAATTTGTTTCCTAGTTTGTTGCAAAATTGGAAGTGCTTCAAACTGGATTTTTTTTACTTCTTTTGGATCAACATAAAAAAAATAAAAAAAAAGGCGAGGAAGGCTGAACTTGATGGACACAAGTCTCTATTCAACCTAGGTAACCAGGAACTAAAGTTAGGTCTTTTTGCTGATGATACTAAGATATGTAACAGGGTTGATGTTCCAGGAGGGATAAGCCAAATGGAAAATAATTTTGGTAAACTAAAAAAAATGGTCAGGGTTGTGGCAGCTGACATTTAATGTGGATAAGTGCAAGATAATGCATCTTGGATGTAAAAACCCAAGGGCAGAGTACAGAATATTTGATAGAGTCCTAACCTCAACATATGAGGAAAGGGATTCAGGGGTGATTATTTCTGATGACTTAAAGGTAGGCAGACAATGTAATAGAGCAGCAGGAAATGCTAGCAGAATGCTTGGTTGTATAGGGAGATGTATTAGCAGTAGAAAGAGGGAAGTGCCCATGCATTGTACAGAACACTGGTGAAACCTCACTTGGAGTATTTTATGCCGTACTGGAGACCGTATCTTCAGAAGGATATTGATACTTTAGAGAGGGTTCAGAGAAGGGCTACTAAACTGGTTCATGGATTGCAGGATAAAACTTACAAGGAAAGGTTAAAGGATCTTAACATGTATAGCTTGGAGGAAAGACGAGACAGGGGGGATATGATAGAAGCATTTAAATATATAAAGGGAATCAACACAGTAAAGGAGAAGACTATATTTAAAATAAGAAAAACTACCACAACAAGAGGACAGTCTTAAATAAGAGGGGCAAAGGTTTACAAATAATATCAGAAAGTATTACTTTACTGAGAGGGTAGTGGATGCATGGAATAGCCTTCCAGCTGAAGTGGTAGGGGTTAACACAGTGAACGAGTTTAAACATGCATGGGATAGACATAAGGCTATCCTAACTATAAGATAAGACTAGGGACTAATGAAAGTATTTAGAAAAATGGGCAGACTAGATGGGCCGAATGGTTCTTATCTGCCGTCACATTCTATGTTTCTAACAAAGATATACAGATATAAAGAGAGAGAGACAGCTGTCCAAGGCCACACTCATTGGCTGAAAGCACTCTGCTGATGTTCGCAGCGTATGCATGCACAATGCTGCTTAGCTCAACAGAGCTACATAGATTGACTTTAAAAAAATTCCGTAAGCAGGAACTACGACACTGAGTGACTGGAGGGACCCAGTTAGCTGTCAAACTGTTTTAAAATAGTTTATACCAAAATGGGCAGTACTAGCAACATAACCACTACAATGGGCTGTTGTGGTTATAGTGCTTGAAATGTACCTTTAAGGAAAAGACTCTCCTTCTACAGAGGGTACCCAGCAGAAAGAGCACTTGTTAGGATTCTGTCCAGATAACCCCACAATTGAGTGGGGGTGTCATGGATTACCTCGTTGTCATGGATGTTGTTACCCTAACACAAAGGAAAGAGGATACTCACAAAATGAGAGTCCAAAAAGCCATATTACCAGTGGCTGGATTTAAAGTATTAAAAGATAGTTCAAAGTCAGGAATAGAGTTCAGGAATACAGAAATACGGATACACGGGAAACAAGCTGAGTCACACTAACAGAAATAGACAAGTCAATGTACAAGCCAGGTCAGGATGCCAAAAGTTCTCAATGTCAAAAGGAAGCCAAGGTCAATAACAGGAAGCAGGAAGCACTATACGTGTAACTAAACAGAAACCACGATAGGGCAATGAGTAAGGGCCTAAACAGGTTTTAAATAGGTTCCCATGAGTTCTGATTGGTCCACATCATCTCTGCGACTCCAAACAGCATAGGGACGCCTAGATTGACGCGGTCCCTTTAAGGGCAGGCGTGATGTCATGATTTTCAAACCTATATAAGGACGCGCCCTTGGAGCGGGCAGCGCCCCAACATATTTTTGCAGAGAGCAGCGGCTTGGCGCCGGCAAATGCGGAGGAGCTATTCGCAGACAATGAATGTGTAAGTATGTTTCTTCTTACAGGTTTCGGGCCACTCAACTAGAAGGGAGCTGCTTGGCACAGAACAGTATGTATCGCTACACTTGTGACAAGGAACAATCTCTCAATTTAGTTATGAACTACTAGTCTCGAAATTATTTATGAATTTGTTTTTAATATATTTTTTTCTTATTGTTTGCAGAATAGCTATGGCTTCAGAGAGTATTCTTTTCAAATCTACTTCACAAACTATAATCACTTCTGGTTCCAAAAAATAAATAAAATAAATAAAAATAACCACAAACATGTGGTAGTTACAAAACCATACAACATTTTTGCAGGCGAAGATATAATCAATATAGAGAAACAGATGGATGGAAAAATGAGATTTGTTTAAATTCGAGGATTTTTTCATGACATTCGCATTACAGTAAAATAATATCCACCACTGACTACAAAGGAAGAACGTAGTATTTTGTGGGAAAATAAAAGAGAGGAACAAAACCTAGACAATAATAGCAGTTTTCTTTCCTGGAAGAATTGCTACAATAAATTCTGGTCTAATGGACCCACCCCAAACACTAACTAGATTGGCGTGTGAATGCATAAGGGTTTTATTTAAGTTAAGTCTGTTCAAATTCTACACAGACAACAGCCATATCCACCGAGACAAGTAATCAGTGCGTAACCCTTCCCTATGCTGAGAATTGCATACAGAAACACGCTTAGAAAAGTTTGGGCTTTATCGGAATGTGCTTGGGACTACCACCTGTAAACGTAGTAGATGTTGCAACATACCTGCACTGTACCTTCCCAAAACTAGTTTGTCTCCTGGTTACCCTTCCCTAAAGTTAGACTATGTAGCGCCCAATGCTACTTTTTAGCTTTTTTTTTTATCTTTGGACTTTATTTTGCAATTTATGCTTGCACATTCACATTCGTTATTTTAAATAGAAAAAAGTTTAGTTGTGGTTCTCACATCTTTGAAATAGTTAAATTCACGGCCGCATTTAAAAAAATGGCTTCCATGCCACATTCCTGAAGTGAAGCAAGCCAACATGGAAATACATACATCTTTACTACATCTGATGCAGTGTTAATTTTGCCGACTAATATTTTTGAGATTTAGTCAACTAAAACAATTCAGATGACTAAAATACAACTAAAACTAAAATGGCATTTTAGTCAAAAGACTATGACTTAAACTAAATTGAAATTTGCCGCCAAAATGAACACTGCACAGAGGGGCTGTTTAAGGGGCAAAAGACACAGAGGCTTTAACTAAACCCATAAGATTTTAGTCGTGTCGACTAAAATCTCCTGGAGATTTGGTCGACTAAAACTAAAACAATTCAGATGACTAAAACTAAAATGAAATTTGACGCCCAAATTAACAAGGATTTGTTGGAGCCTCATTGATTTGAGTCCCTTTTAACTTTAAAACCCATTATACAACTTCGGAGCTTCCCACTTCTCTAGGACGTCAGAGAAAAGTTTCTTAAAATTGCTTGGATATGAAAGTGTGTAACTGGCCTTTTATCCATTAGCATTATGTACATAAACACTTTATTTACCTGGAAATCATCTTCCAATAACCCTTCCTTCCTCTGCAGCTGTTTCCGCTTCTTTTTGCTCAGGTTTTGCTGCTCAACAATCTTATCGTAGTTAAAATGTTTCTTATCTTCTTCGACGTCATCCATCATGAGCAGAGCCATTGCAGCCTAGAACAGATCAGACATGAGGGACAGGAACATCAAACCCACTATACACAACAAAGCAGTTTATATCAGTATGGAACAAATGATATTTCTTTGAAACCAATGAAAATCTCAAATTTTAAAAGGAAACAATTTTTATCTTTTTTTTAATTTTAATTATTCTATTTACCTTTAAGTAAGTCTACTCTTTAGAGCCTAATGTCATACAAAGGTCTCCACTCTGATATTTGTGTAAAAATGATGTATAAACAGTCACATAAGTAAAACAAAATGTAATTTTTTTTTCAAGACAGGAAGTAGGGGAAAAAACAAACAAACAAAAAAAACAACACTACCACATTTTTTCCCCATATGAGAATAAAAAACAAACAACAACGTGGAACAAGAGCGCTAAACGTATGACAGCGTTCCTTTACATGCATTGTGTGGTTTAAGCATAAACTGCAGTGAATTGTAGAACTAGTTGTAAACTTACGAGTAAAATACCAAGCCAAGATAAATTGTGCCATTTTCCATAATAAATAAATAGGACAGAAGGCAGCAATCTCCTAAATATGTATTAATTATATGGCTGCTGCTGGGAGAAGTTGATTCAATGTGCAGTGCATTTTATTCTAAACTAACCATAAAGCTTCGAAAGTTTATAAAATCATTTGTCTTCTGTTAAAATATTTGAGATTGTTTTTATTTATAACGTAAAATGCGAACTGCCTGAAAAAAATGCAAAGTGAATTTCTAATTTCCATTCTAAACAGCCACACCTGAAGAATTCTACAAGTCAGCTATGTTTTGAATTAGGCTACTTTGCCCTAAAATTTGAGATTCACTTTAAATTTCCAACAATTTATACTTTAGGGAATAACTTTGTGCGGTTTGTTGCAATACCATTTTTACTTCTGTCTTGTTATTCGAGTGAATATTTTTAAACTATGCTGGATTTAGTACAGTGCTGGTTTCTTTAAAACTGTAATTTAATAAACTTTTAGCGGAAACATTTTCAAACAAATTAGAAGGAAAAAAAAAAGTCGGAACAGACAAAAGGTGTCTGCCTATATAAACCAAGTGAATATTTAAAGCTTGTGTCATGTGTTTAGCTGTTTGAAACAAACCATGTAATATATCATTACACACGGCTGTGGTTTTTTGCTACTTATGCCAGTCCGCAGAAAGTCAATTCAAGGAAAATATTTTAATTTCTCGTTCCAGCATTATACAGCAACCTTATTTTTCCTGAACCTGCCATGAAGCGAAGTGTATTTCAGTATTTCCGTACATTTTTTTTCCCCTCTCAGGTTTTGAAACATATTTTATCCGGGAAGATGCGGTCAATCACATAGTATTAAATATTAATGCCCTTTTTTCATTAGTTACTGGACACAGCAATTCTAATGACTCTGGTTCTGGCATGTTAGCTGTCATGAGAGGACAACTTTCAACACAAATTTTCTCCATTCAGTCACTTACCTCTCTCAGTCACTTACCTCTCTATTTGTGTCATACGACTACAAGTTAGACTTAACTAAGTATGAATAGGTAAACGTTCTACATGAATAAAGAACAATTCTTGTGCAGTGTTTGGGTTTTCCAGAGAAAATCAGGATGGTTTTCTTAAATTCATAAGACATAAGACAACACGTCGGATCCTTATAGGGGCACTCTGTGCACCATAACCACTACAACTAAGTGCACTAGTTATGTTGCTAAGTAGTCTGTGGGTGTCATTTGGTAGCAGGCTTGACAAAAACCTGGGCTTCACCTGAGAATCTCTACTTGGGAGCATTGATAACAGAATCTACACTTCTACAGAATCAATATCAGTTCTTCAATCCGGACGACAGGCTGTAATTTGTACATATTGATGGGCAGGTAAACTCCAATGGTTATGATGTATAGTGTCCCTTTAAGTGTTTTAGAGCCTTTTTAATTAATTGAATGAAAACTGTCATTTTGTGGTTAAAATAATTGTCTGTACATTGTCGGTAATCCAATTCAAATGTTGGATCAGGTGAGGTGGGAAAGTAATGAAATCCTACAGTCCCAATCATTGTAATTGATGGGAAGTCTCATTATATGGGAATGTGATCATTATCCCTACTTATCCCTTTGTGTCCCTTTACCCCACTCCCTCTAGCATGTAAGCTCATTGAGCAGGGCCCTCAACCCCTCTGCTCCTGTGTGTCCAACTTGTCTGGTTACAAATACGTGTCTGTTAGTCCACCCATTGTACAGCGCTACGGAATTTGCTGGCGCTATATAAGTAAAAAAATAAATAAATTATTATTATTATATAAAAAGTGAATTAAGGTGGGTCCCAAATGGAATATGGCTTTCTTTAAATATGTTTAAAAAGGAGTGAAGGTTGAGACTCCCTGTACGTGGGAGGTTTGTTATGGTTGGATGGCTGCAATGTTACTGGTCAGCTATTTGTTTGAAGAGTAAACGATAAGTGAGAAGCAGAGCTTCCTCTCACCCACCCGCTGTTTTTCTTTCTCAGCCTCGTCTTCCGAAGAGGAATGTTCGCTCTCGTTTGTGCCAGTAGCAGGCTTATTCTTTAGACCTGTGAAGAAAGCAGATACATTATTGAGGTATATATGGCCCATACTCTGTGTAAATATACAACTGCAAATGCAGCAGAAAGAAATGCTGCCTCTTGTTAATCAGTTACGTGTAGACATGACTGATCAAGCTTCCTCGCGGAACATGCTGCTAGTATAGAATGTCTCCAATACATGTCCCATTTCAGATGCCTAAACTTCTTGTACAAAACAGACTTACAGACAAATATCAACACACTAAGGAAGAAAACTGAATTTAAAAAGAAGCAGCTCCACATTAATTAAAAAAAGGTATGGGAGCTACTAATTGGCTTAGAGTGTCAGCGCTGGAGGCAACTTTCAGGGTTAAACTATTCAAGAACGGTTTAACCCCTTAAGGTAAGAGTTCCCCCAGGGGCATCCTGGCACCATAACAACTTAATTTAAATGACGTTGTAATGGTGACCAGAGTGTCCCTTTAATACAGAACAAAATATAAACGCCAACAGAGCAGCAGATGCAAAAATATACTTTGCACAATACTCAACTGTAGTTAGGTTTTTAAATTAATTAAAATGAATTATTGCATAATTTTGTACACTTTTGGTACATCTGCTGAAATTCCGAAACAATTTTTTTTTTTTTTAAATAAAAGGCAATTTGCGAACAACATATGCGAACACCTCCAATACCCCCAAAAAACAAAACAAAACTTAAAACAGTGATAATCATATTGTTATGCAAAACCAGAGCATTTTCAGCCAGTCTGTCGCCATAAAACATTTTAATCAGCAGACTGAAGATTTCTAAAATTACTTAAAAAAAAAAAAAAAAACGGAAAAAAAACTAAACAAAAAACAAACCCTTTTTACAATGAAAAGATTTTAATGTTCCTTCCAAGCATGCAGCGCTAATGGTGGTTATAATTTGCAGCCCCGTAAGTATAATGATCATTGCATCATTTATAGAGAAAATGAGAAAGATTTGAAATGAATAGCCAATTAGGGAAAGGAAGCCAGATTATGGATCATTTAGGGAGTATAAAGTCTGAAACCTACTTTAGAAATATTGCATGGAAAAACAAAACATTATAAGGTTATTTATTAGCTTTCATTTTTATAAGCATCTGCAGGCTCCAAGTGGCTGTGACATCTCAGCTAATCCTGGGTACCCAATCTAACAGGAACACCAGGCATATACTATAAAACCCTATAAAGCTTATCTACACGTTTCTTGGAAAGCTGTGTTAAGCCTCCAATTATTTAAAGATTCATTTGAGATAGTGCGCAAGTAACTTTTTTCTTTTATGTTTTGAGACGGATGTGTACTATTGTCATTGCTGCCGACCAGCATTAGTGGGAGTTTAAGCGCAGGGCTTAATTTTGTATGTTAATTTAAAGGGACACTCCAGGCACCCAGACCACTTCTGCCCATTGGAGTGGTCTGGGTGCCAACTCCCACTACCCTTAACCCTGCAAATGTAATTATTGCAGTATTTTTATAAACTGTAATAATTACCTTGCAGGGTTAACTCCACCTCTAGTGGCTGTCTACTAGACAGCCACTAGAGGGCACTTCCTGGTCCATAGCACAGAAAACCTGTGCTAGAGCGTCGCTGGACGTCCTCACGCTGTGTGAGAACCTCCAGCGTCGCTCAATTCCCCATAGGAAAGCATTGAAAAGCATTCAAGGATCAGTCTCGCCCACCGGCCGACGTAATGCAGAGGAGAAGCGGCAGTGGTGGAGGAAGCAGCAACGCAGGACAAGTCGCTGCGTCTGGTAAGTGACTGAAGGGGTTTTCAACCCTTCAGCAACCGGGGATGGAAGGTGGGAGGGAGAGGGGACCTGCAGTGCCAGGAAAATGGATTATTTTCCTGGCACTGGAGTTTCTCTTTAACCATTACAGTTCACCACAGTTCTTTGTCAACACTTTTTGGAGCACCTTGACTAAAAATGGGCTAATGATTGTCAATTTAATCCAACAGAGGGAGCTGTGATTGGCTGAGAGAACTGGGGGCCAATCAATGAGCACATTCAGCCGAAAAAAAAAAACAACAAGACACCAGCGTTATTTAAACTTTCATCAATAGGGAAATTATTTTTTAAAAATAATGTCACGAGAAAGGTCACATACAAAACAAAAGGATGAAAACATTCCTCTTTCAACTGCAAATTAATTCCAACATTGAAAGATACCGGAATAGACTTATTGTTACATTTTCAGCGTGTGCACATAGATATGTGAATACAGTCCAACTCAATTTGAAATGTAGAAAATAAAACAAACAACATTACTTGGTAATAATGATACGTTTGACATAAGTATGTGCGTTATTTTTAATGAACAGAAAAACAAGCTTGCAAAACACTAAACATACACATTGTACAAACTGAAGCAACCCAATACCTGGTTTCTCTAGCTCTTCTGAGAAGAATGGATCATTAAAGTCCACATCAGACGGAACATCTTCCTCTTCCTCTACTTCATCTTTATTACCCTGGATAAAAAAAAAAAGAAGCAATTATCTAGTAAATTAACCAAAAAGGTTTATGGAAAGGCCTTTAAACAAGGACACTTCAGAAGGTGTACTGCTGTAAAATGATCTGGTTGGGCACGAGCTTAGAAATATAGGTGTAAGTCTTAAGAAAAGAGTGTTTTGATAAAATCTCCTAAATATTTGATTATCAGCACATTCAGTAAAATGAGGAATGTAAAACAATTGACGAAAGATAAGAATAAGTGCACAGAGGATTGTGTGACATGCACAGGGCAAGGCCCGTTGTACAGCACTGCTTCGAGATCTCACGATATGTTCAGAGACACAAACGAGCTTTCTGAGGCCTCTCCAACATTCCAAAACATAACAAAAACAAGGATCAAAGCATGCGCACAGCAACAGCAGTAACAAGCTTATTTTTCACCCTGTCACATATGTTTGTGATTGATGTTCGACTCCACCGCCAGGACAGCATGAAAACACATGGCAGGCTTCAAACACATACACAGTCCCAGCAGTGTGGGTTTTGTCTACTGCCGGGAATTGTTTGAACTTGGCAGCTCAATTTAACCCTTAAGGGGCAACAGAAAATAATGAGCCTCTAAACGTCAGTAACGCAAGTCCATCCAGGCACCAACGCACAAAGTAAAAGAGCTAAAATTAATATATATATATAATAAAATAACAGTGATGCAATTCCATAGCTACGGCTGTTTTATTTGTACATCTGTTTGTTTTAAAAAATAAATAACGCCATATATATATACGGGGCACTTTTGAAGCGCAAGCCAAGCTGCGCAAGCAAGTGTGGTTTCTGCTTTTAGTTTAATAATAAGATGGGGAGATGTCCTGAGTTTGTGGACAAGCATTTATTTGCTCAAAGCTTATTTACGATTATATTTTGGAGCCAACATTATCTTTATTTGTTCAGAAAGGCTTGGCTCAAGCCTTGGGTAAATAAAGTGTTAACAGGGAAACTTATCAGTATTATTATATTTCTTTGCGTAATGTGGCAGATTTAGGTTAATAGTGTAACTGCATGTATTGAATGTGGATTACAGATTTTGTTTTGCTCTGTAGCAATGCTTAAAAATCAACATTACCTTTTTCTTCTTCTTTAATTTTCTTTTGTCTTTTTGTTTTTGGAGGTATTTTTCCCACGGCGTCAGCTTGTCTTTACCCTCCATCTTATTTTTTACCATCCTATCTGCATTTTCTTTAAGTCCTGGGCAAAAGAAAATAAGACAGATGTAGTCTGGTCTTGAAAACATTACAGCGCCTGATATGACAGAATAAATGCATTGAAAGTATGAGAAGAACATTCTAAAATAGATCTTGGCATGGGCAATGATACACCAATAACGTGGAAAGTAAAATCGCAGTTACCAAGAAACCAAACAAATGAATCATTTTAGATGATGAGGGCCACAACAACAAACCAGCCCGATTCTTTTTGTGTAATATTCTAAAAATAAAAGAACTGCAAAGCACAGCTATAAAACTGTGGAGCCCCTCAAGAAACACAACACCGAATAACAGATACCACTATATATTACAGGCTGATGTTTTACAGTCCAAAAAAATCACTGCTGCAGAGAGGTTTATCCTTCCACACTTCAAATTTACGGGATCAAAGTGGACAGGTTGAATGTGACATAAGATCCGAGCTGTCCGTAAAATCATCTCATACTGTTGAGACATTTTCAAATCGTATCGTAAAGATGTTGGTGTTTTTAATACACACACAAAAAAATCCCCTGTACTACATATTTATCAAGTATAAGTTAAATGCTGCCTTAGGTTTGCCAGTTACAATATAATACAAATTGTTTTACCTAAAGTAAGACTATGACATGACACAATGGGCAAATCATCAGCTAAAGTATCTCACAAGTAGACTTTCACCAATCGAAACCTTCCGTCCCAATATTAACAGCGGACACTAGTCGCAGGTTTAATTCCCGGCAAAGTCAGTGTAGTCCAACCTTTCATACTTGAGAAGTCAATAAAATTTGTACAATTAAGTTGGGTAGTAACAGTTGGACCCCAGTGTGTAATTGGATACTAGATACAAGCTAAATGAACCTGTATGGGTGAAATACGGTGATATATTGACATAGGAAGGATGAATGCTTGAATTAACAGTGCTAGCAAAACAATCCATAGTCAACAAGTTTGAACAGGATCAAAACTTGGCACATTTACCAACTGATTTCTCTCACTGGGTAGAATTAAAAAAAGAAAAACAGTATAAAGGTTGTAGAAGAATAATCAATTTCCATCATTAAGTTGAGGTAATGAAGCTATTATAGAAAGTAAAAGCTGTAAAAAGGAACATATGGCATTATTCCATCATTCTGTGTATTATTAAATACCTCCCCAGTGCAATTTCATTTACAAAGAACACTCCCTACCTGTTTCACAGAAAAGGGAAACTTAAAATCCTTAAATGAAACAATTTAGGACTTATTTGTTCAGTCTTATCAAATTACTTCAAATTTTCATTTTACATTTAGCAGTGATGCAGAATGACAGATCAAAGTGTTTCGGAAGAACTTTCATCCCCACTAGGAGGTATAATTAGCAGACCATGACTTAAATCCCAGTCTCAGTGGTGTCCTTTTATCAGCTATGTCCTCCAGAAAAAAAGTGATTAAATTAGCATTTCCTGCACTGTCAACAGGGGTGGGGGAGGTTTGATCGCAGGCCGTGCAATGTGCGGGGAAAGCTGTACTAGAGTTCATGGTGACCGCTTGCATCTTCCCAAAATAAGTCTTATTAGTGCAAAGACTTGTAACCAGAAACCGTGCAGACAGAGCCAATCAGCAATACATACCAGAACTACAATAAAAAGGAATTTAGAGTTTGTCCCATTTTTTTTAAATCAACCACTTGTAATGTCTCAGGCCATGTTTAATGTAGGCACAGTAAATATGTAATAGGATTAGTATTCTGAGGGAAAGTCAAGTGTTTGTGTCTCGTCGATGTGAGAATCTACTACAAATATATGTTTTTAACAAAAGCTGTTATGCCATTACTAAACTCCAAGTGAAGAAAAGTTGAATAATGTCTATTTTCATCTGAATAGATTATATTAATATTATTAGCATTTATATATTCCATCGTGCTCTACAATCAAAGGAATGGGATAAAAATAGAGTCTGGCTTAAATGAGTTTACAAGTTAGTTTTAAGAAATATCAATGTAAGAAGGATATTTAAATAGACAGAGATTTTAAAAGGATTGCACCTTTGAAACATGTATGCACGTCGTCTCCTTTGAATTAGATACACTGCTTTCAAGTATTCTTATAAATAAATAGCGAGTCATAATTGTTTAAATCTAATTATCACGAAACGTGGAGAAGATTAATCACACATGCACTGTAGCATAAGTTTCTTATAAATGTAAAAAGCCACAATATTTTCCATTAGGCTTTGCTAGTGCCAGATAATGCCATCTATTGGTGTTTTACAGTAAAGACTCAGACCCACAAACTGGTTCACATTTGTACATCAAAAGAAGCAATTAAATCAGATCAATAATCAAAAATAACATCTATGGATTGCAACATTTGCTCCATTTTCTTTTTCAAATTACAAGTAACGCATGTAATTATTAACTCCTTAAAGGGTTGTTACTCGGCAAATGTACAGGCCCCAGAGTAAAACAGATCGTTAATAAAATCTCTAACTCTATAACAGGGGAATACTCACCCCTTTTATTTAAAAAAAACAAAAAAAAAAACATTATAATTAATGCATTAAAAAAATTATTTTAACATTAGTGCAGCAATCACTGCTCAGTATTTCATAAAGATGTTATCTTTATTAAATGCTCATGTTGACTGTCTATGAATTGTATTGAAATCCAGACCAAGTAGGGGCTACTCTGTCTTATGGTAAAGCCTGAGGTTTAAAAAATAAATAAATAAATAAATAAATAAATAAAAAGGGCACTACACTTTCAACTTATGTCCACAAGTGACAGCTGTGGGATCGCAAGAGGCATCCTGCATTGCACCAGTGTAACTCCTGGCAGATGTTTATGTGTCTGTTAGTCCACCCATTGTACAGCGCTACGGAATTTGTTGGCGCTATATAAATAATAAAATAATAATAATAATAATGAAACACCAGGTGTTTATGTCAGCCATAAGGAAAAATATGTTGGCGGCTGTGAGGGACAGCTCCAGGTAAGTACACCTACCTTTCACTGAAACTGGCAGCCACTGAACACTAAGCAAAGATTTCACCATTGAGTATCTTTGCAAAATCTGTAAAGACCCCCAAAGGTGATAGAACTGAATTAAAATAAAAAGACCTCCGAGGATACATATGTCATTACATTCACACCATCCACCAAAACTAAAGCAAACAGTGACACAATGGATGATTTTTTAAAAAATGAATAGAACTTATTTCATGTTATGCACTATTTCCTTTTAATAGTATATTAAGTATTTTAGATATGGCGTCAATCCCAGCACAGCCAGGTTCTCCTTCTCTCTATATACTGACTGACAGGCGTGAAGGGCAGAGTTTATAATGTTTCTAATCGCAATAAAGTTAGAATATGGAATCCCAAGAATACACTCTTTCTGGGGATAACCCAGGTAACTAGGGAAGTAGTAATGAGAGAACGAGAGTTGAGTGCCCTAATCGCAATAAAGAGCTGATCGAGAGTCCCTCAGTTACAGGACAGAAGGAGATACAGCTGTGAGGATATCTACATTTAAGCTTATTTCTCAGATCTCACAAACACAAACTTGATAACTGTAGTTAATAAGTATATATAATAGGAAAAAAATCCCATGAATTGACAATTCCTCTTTACAGTTACAAAATATTCTTGCGGTTAATGTATACTGGGTGCGGACTAAAAGCCAGTAGACAAATAAATCAATCCTGGCACTCAAAGAAGAGATCAGTCCTCTGTATCAAAGTTTCAACATAGAATGAATATCCAACATGTATGGAAACCTATGGGAATTCTATCTTTCAAATTAAACTTTGCCACATGTGCACTGTGTTCTATGGTTTTAAATTGAAGAGCATAAACGGTACCTGGAACCCATTTTACTTCCATTTCCATCTCATTCTCCTGTTTCTTGTCTTTCTCCTGGATGCCTTTAAGGAGCTCTCTGTAACGAGCAATTTGATCGTCATCTTCTTTAGGACCTTTTTTGCCCTTTTTCTCCTCATTGACTGCAGGCTCTGTGAGAGAAAATGAAAAATGACCAGTTAAACCCATTACAACAGGACAGTGAAAGCAAATAACGCTGAGCAAAACACTGAAAAAAAAATGTATGCTAATGCACAAAACAATATCACATATATTCAATGAATGTGGGTCAAAGTATAGTATTTTAGTGAAACCTCTCTCTGCAGTTTTTAAACATTGGTTGCCAAGTATCTTAACTGTAATTTTAAAAAAAATGGACACTAAGCATTGCCACTACAGATTATTTAAGTGGTTATGGTACAAGTCAGACAGTTGTGTACGTATTTCTTGTCTAAGAGGGGAAAGGCTGGGCTTGAGAGACCTGGGTTTTATCACAATTATTTAAAAGTAGTTTGGCACAAACTGCAAAGTCTTCAGCTAAATATTTCATGCACTCTAACCCCTACTTTAAAGGACCACTATAGTGCCAGGAAAACATACTTGTTTTCCTGGCACTATAGTGCCCTGAGGGTGCCCCCACCCTCAGGGACCCCCTCCCGCCCGGCTCTGGAAGGGGGAAAGGGGTAAAAACTTACATTTTCCAGCGCTGGGCGGGGAGCTCTCTGCCTCCTCTCCTCCTCTGATCCTCCTCCTGGGCTGAATGCGCACGCGCGGCAAGAGCTGCGCGCGCATTCAGCCCGTCGCATAGGAAAGCATTTACAATGCTTTCCTATGGACGCTTGCGTGCTCTCACTGTGAAAATCACAGTGAGAAGCACGCAAGCGCCTCTAGTGGCTGTCAATGAGACAGCCACTAGAGGATTAGGGGGAAGGCTTAACCCATTCATAAACATAGCAGTTTCTCTGAAACTGCTATGTTTATTAAAAAATGGGTTAACCCTAGCTGGACCAGGCACCCAGACCACTTCATTAAGCTGAAGTGGTCTGGGTGCCTAGAGTGGTCCTTTAAGCTGTAGTGGTGATGGTCTTACAATGTTCCATTAAGGATCTGTATGTGCGAACCTATGAATAAGAGCTCAATGGAAATAGAAAACCTACTCTCTTGTGCCTGGTTGTCTGCAGATAGGGTAGAAGACTTTGTGCCTCCTTCACTATGTTTATTCCAAAGCACAAAAAGCCATAAATGTGTACAAGAATGTTCCATGTGCCGACTTGTAGTGGAGCAGATATCTGTACCACAGCAGGCACACATTACAATGCAAATTTTTGTTTTGCACCTTAGAGTGAAGAAAAGATAATATATACAGACTTGAAGATAACAGAAAAAATGATTGCTTTTTCTCAAGACACTTCACTTGCTTTTGAAATCTGGTTACTGTGAATTGGACAATTACCTGAAACACATTCCTCCTCTTCTATTTCATCCTCTTCGCTGGAGGAAGCCAGGTATGCCTGAAAATCCATGTCCAGAATTTCTTGCTTTTTAAAAGGTCTGTTCAGAGCTGTGATTCTATCGTGATCAGTCTCATCCCAGGTGAGTTCTACCTTTAATACAAAGAGCAACAGTAGCTGTTAAAGCAATCGTTACGTTCAGGATGCCAGCTAGAAGCACAATTTGGTTGGGAAAATAACTTGTGAGATGATGTGCATCATAAATGGTGTAAATTGAGTTTTTAGAAACCAAGTGTTTGTGTATGATGTTAGCATTAGTGAACATGCACTAGATCTTTATTACCAGCATAAGAAAACTTGAAGTGGTTATAGTTCCAGAATTGCCCTGGTACCTTCCCAAGTTACCTTTTTCGATGTAGACAGGGCTGTTGATGTAAACAATTTTGGTTTGTAAGCAGTAAGATCAACATCTACCGATGAGTCCTTTGGTTCATCATTAAATTGCACATCATCAGGAACAAACCTGCAGATACATGACACATATATCTAAATGCACATTAATGCGGAGGCTGGCCTGTGAGCTTTCCTACTTCTAACGAGGGATTTAGAAGAAATTATCTCGCCTGTGTCATCTTACTACAATTTAGATATATTTTTGTGCATTTATAGGGTCAATTGATCAACTTTGATATTGCCAAACTGACTCCCCCAGCAAAAAGCCCACTTATTCTCAACCACTGTTTAGCACCCATGACAACATAAGGTAAGAAGTGAATGAAAGCTGACAAAAGTCATACGTGATAATTTTTTCCCCAATTATATATGACGAATATGACAGTGAATGTTGTGGGCTTGGGATGCAATGTGCAAGTAATATATTATATTTTAGTCAACATAATATTTATTTGTAATGTTATAGGTTTATTTTATCTTGAGTGTCCCTTTAACTACCCAGTGCAAATAATGAATTTACATAAAACCTAAGTAGAGTTTTCCAGAAACAGGTTTCCTTTACCTCAGATCTACAAAAGAGCAGCTACTTTCAAACTCAAGACCGTCACAGTCTTCATAGATTTTATTGGCGGTCTCTGGAGAGTCGCATTCCACAACTGCATAGAAGTACTTTAATCTTTTAAATTGGTAATCTCTCATTTTCTCTTTAAACATCCTATAGAGAGACAAACACAAAGGTTTTACAGGCGTATATTTATTTTCTGTGACACCCCAATATGATTGTGTAAAGAAATGCTGTCTATTTCTACAACCACAATAAAACACTTTACATGCAATACATTCTCAGGGTCTTTAACAAAAATAGTAGAATGGCTCAATAATGGTGTGCAAAAATATATATTCAACACCATCAACATTCACATTGGCTACAGCATCCCAGTTTCTGTATGCCATACATAAATGTACAGAAAGAAATCAAAATCTAGCAGATACTGTCCTGTGCCTGACAATTACAGAAGAACATTGTTATTTTAAAGGTAATAATTGCAGAGTTCAGTTCCCAAAACACCCCTAATGTAGCTCTTTAAAGGAACAGTATAGCGTTGTGCCGCAGAAGTGCCTCCCGCAAAACAACCCCACCAAAAACAGCATTGATATACTTAGCAGGATTAGAAGCACTGGACCACTGCATCTAGGATACTTCATTGATATGTAATGGTCTTGATGAGTTTAGTGTCCCTTTAAAACATCTATTCAAACCATTTAACAGTTATATGTAAAGAATACAGCTTATTGTAGAAGACATTTCCAGCAAATGAGTTAGAAGGGAAGTATATTTTCTTATATATATATATAACAAATCATGCATGCTGTGAAGAGCAAAGAACAAAACACATGTGATTGCATTAGACAGAACAGATATCCACTGAGTTATATGTGCTAAAAGTGGGCTGTGTTGAAGACACACTAGGTTATAACAGAATCTTGGCATTACCCACTAAACCAGGAAATGTGACAAATATACATGTAACGCACCCTTGTTCATCTACATCGTCTTCTGAGATGTTCTTCAGCTCTGTGGGCCCATGTAGCTCCTCTTCTTTCAATCTTTCTTTACCAAACTCTGAAGGATACACCTGAGCGATTAAAAAGCAATAAAATTATCCAAAATCATCACAGTATCAAAATGGTAAACGGTTGACTGTTAAAAAAATGGACATGTGCAGCAAAATGTAACCTCTCCTATGTGGACTCACTGATCCTGTAGGTTATTTTCCGTTCTGAATAGGATTTCTGCACTTTTCCTATTTATTTATTTATTTTTAGTAAGTTTCGGTTTATTTTTAAAACCTTCAAGGTATACTATACTAGAGGTAAACCTGACAGACTTACCTTGACAGAGAGAACGATTCCGCCCTTGGGTTTAAATGAATTAAACAAAGCAAGGAGATCCTTGGCTTTCAATCTGTCCCAGTCCATATTGCAAACCGCTAAACGCCTGGTGATCTTTAAAAGATTAGCATAAAAGGAGGAAGAAGTGTTACATTTATAACCAAATAAATGAAATGCAGGAAAGAAATCATTGTATTCATGTAACACACAATTATTGGCACAGCAGTAAAGAAAAGAAAATGTAATGTCTAGCACAGCTGCATAGGGATTGCATTAAAGGAACACTATAGCGCCAGGAAAACAAACTCGTTTTCCTGGCACTATGTAGTCCTTAGGTTGCCCCCCACCCTCATGGCCCCCCTCCCGCTGGGCTGAAGGGGTTAAAAACCCTTCAGCCACTTACCTTTATCCAGCGCCAGTGACCTTTCCTCCCCTTCCGACGTTAGCTCCTGAGTGGAGTCGAATGCGTATGCGCAGCCAGAACCGCGTGCACATTAAAAACGCCCATAGGAAAGCATTACTCAATGGTTTCCTATGAACGTCAGCTTCTTCTCACTGTGATTTTCACAGTGAGAATCGCGGAAGCGGCCTCTAGTGGATTAACCCTGCAGTGTAAACATAGCAATTTCTCTGAAACTGCTATGTTTTCAGCGGCAGGGTTAAAACTAGAGGGACCTGGCACCCAGACCACTTCATTGAGCTGAAGTGGTCTGGGTGCCTATAGTGGTCCTTTAACATGTATTGAATTGTATATTTAGCTAAACAGAGAGAAATCGACCTGTAATCATGTCAACAGGTAGAGTTCAATTTTGCAACTTTCTTGGTGAGTGCCCCTGTACCACCCCATTCCAATAAACAGGTTTCATGTTATGCATTCCAAACCCTCAATGGAATAATATGTATCCCAGACAGAATTCACAGATCTTCTACTCACTGAGCCCAGCTTGAAATCAATGGACGAATAAACCATTCCTCATTTAACCATACAAACAGAAACACGTCCTGTCCCTACGTCATTGGGTGCAGATTTATGGATAATCATGTTTTTTTTAATTTTGTGTTTGAATTGTTGACAATACATTACCTCTGAAAGTATTGAGCATAGCCAATCTCATAATACTGAAGAATTCACTTTTCAGACAGGAATTCGTAGAAAACCGCATTTATTGCAATACTGATTTCAGTCACAAGTTTTGTTTACCAATTTGTCCTTAAAAGGTTACTCCAACCACCATGATCACTTCAGTGTTTTGACATGGTTATGGTTCAAGCTTCCTGTAGGTGCAGTGTTACAGTATGAAACACTGCAGACAAACAGTTACTGAATGTTGCTGCCTGCGGTGTAATTACACCTTCAGGAGCTTTCATTACCCAGCTCAGGACAAGATTTTAAGGCTGAATGTTAATTTTGTAAAAGTTCCATGTGCAGGCACTCAGCCAGTACACCTGGCCCCTCTAGCTCTACAGAAGCCTAATGCAGCTCAGTTGCCATTCTTGGAGGCTCGATTCCCGGTGGAACCTAGGTAAAAGGCAACTTAGCCCATACCAGCCACTGTAACTACTACAACAGTCTGTAGTGATTACACAGGCTGAAAAGAGACTTGCGTCCATCAAGTTCAGCGTCACATCTGTTTTTGCCGTCGATCCAAAAGAAGGCAAAAAAAAAAAAAATACAGTTTGAAGCACTTCCAATTTTGCAATAAACTAGGAAAAAAATTCCTTTGGAACCCCAAAATGGCAGTCACATTTATCCTTGGATCAAGAAGCTATTACCCTACATTGAAAAATTATATCATTGAATATTCTGTTTTTGCAAGTATGTATCTAGTAGCTGTTTAAACATCTGTACAGACTTTGATAAAACCACTTTTTATCCAGAATTCCACTTCCTTATTGTTCTTACAGTAAAAATTCCTTTCCTTTGCCTTAGACTATGTTGCTTGGTTAAGATGTTTGGATTAACCATTTATTATTTGGATGCTATTTATTTAGTAAAAATGTGCATTTATGGTTCATGGAAGCAATTTGTTTCTCCACTCTACCTGGTCACCGCGAGGCGCGTCCTTGTCCAATTCTCTCCAGGCATGTTCAATCTCAGAGTCTTTATTTGTCAGATCCTCAATGTCCTCATCATCATCATCCTCGTCTTCATCTTCAGAGCTTGTTTCAATATTCCCTTTGCCTCTAGCCAGATCAGGACCACTGTCACTGTCTTCCTCTTCCACTTCTGCAGAACTTGCTTCATCTTCCTCCGAGTCCTCTCCTTCTTCATCTTCAGTTGCTCCTTCCTCACTTTCCTCTTCACTATCCGAATCCTCATCAAGTTCTGAATCACCAGCTTCAGAGGAAACTGTCCTGTCATCCTCATCACTATCAAATCCTACACCAATAAAAAAAAAAAAAAAAGTTAAAAAAATATTTTAACTCACACAGGAAAAATAAAACACAAACAAACACATGCTTATTCATCAAAAAAAACAAAAAATTTTTAGAAATGAAATTATGATGTTACAGAATATTTATGCTTAAGAAGACATTTTTTTTAAAAAGCGTGTGCCACAGTAGTCATTAGATATGTCTCTCAGACACTGTTTATTTTATAAATAAAATCTTAAAAGTAAACTAGATAAGGGAGTGATTGGCCATCACTCTAAAAACATGACAGATTTGAGAACCGTTTCACTTTTGTGTGATGGCCCTGCTTCCTTCAGTCAGATTATTTGGGATATCTGTCCTATTTTCCCACAGGGCACCAGCAGGCTAGGTATGTGTAGGGCTGCCACACCAGCAGTATTAACGGGTCTCCAACAAAAATTGTAGTGTTCACTTGACTAGGACTTTTAACACAAGTTATGCTAAAGCTGCCTGCCTCCAGCAGGTCGAGATCATCTGAAAGAGCTGCCGCTCTAGTGGTGTTAAGCCTTTGAGAGAAGATGGCACGCATGCAAGCTGTGCAGGAGAGACTGCTGTCCAACAAAGCTTCCCTACAAGGACCCCTTCAAGGCCTTAGCAGCGGCCAAACAGAAAATGTGACAATAAAATCCCATGTTAGAGACCTGAATATTGTCATCAACATTCTAGTGTTGACCGATCATTTGTGTTGTCAACAAGAGTGCTTCTGTCCTATATGTTATAGATAGCCATAGCGGGACATAAAGTCCTCCGCTGCAAGCCAGGCCTAAAATTTGTAAGCCACTGCAAGCCTTGGGAGTCCATGGTACACTCTCAAAAGATACATTTCTATGTGCCAATGGCTAGTGTGTGAGTGGATATTTTGAGCCCTGTCCTTGATATGTAGCGAGCAGATTTACATCAACATTTCTCATTATAAGTAATTCAGTAATTCAAGAAAGAACAAACAGCGAATACACAAGTAAAATGATGTGAAATTATTGCACTCATATAAGTTGCTATATCATTTAAACCATCTAGCAGTCACTGAATCCCACAGGCTTCTAAAATGTTAGTAACAGGGAATAGGGAAAGCTACAATATATATGTTAAAAGGATTTATTGAACCAACCTAATTCGTCTTCCTCCGATTCTTGCTGAGCACTACTTTTAGTGCCTTGACGGACAGATTTCGTACTTGCTGGGGAAGAAAGAATGGTCTCTGATTTTTGTTTGGCCTTGAGAAGTCCATCTTTTCCTTTCACATTTTCTTTTGGGAGTGATCCAACTTCATCCTTTACTTTTTTATTGGCTTCATTTTTCTTGCCCTTACCGGCTGCTTTAAGCTTGTTCTCCACTTTCTGTAACTTGTCACATGTTTTAGGAGGATCAGATTCTAACTGTGCCTTTAATTTAGCTTTACGGGTTTCTTTTTCCTTCGGGGCCTTTTCGGATATCTCTTCATCTGATAACTCATCAGAATCTGACAAATCATAAAATCTTTTAAGATCCTCTCTAGTGTTGTGATTCATTGGCCTGCCTCTCTTGTCCATGGTGTATTTAAGGTTGAATTTTTTGTCGTGAAACATAGATTTAAAACGCTTATCAATTTTAATCTTCCTTTCGTTTTCTGGCATTTCCCAAAACCGAGGATCTTTTGTAACACGACTAAATCGTGAGTCATTATCCAATCCTTTTTTCGATGCCATCCTTAAGGATTTTAGTTAAACACCAATCAAGAAAAAAAAACTGAAATAAAATAAGAATAAACACATTTATAAGATTATTCTAACGAAAAAGTAACACATTTTCAAATGTAAAAAGCTCAGATGAATCATAAGTGGAGCTATGTAGTGTAATGTAAATTAAAAAGTTGTGATTGTCTATCTAACAGTAATGTCAATCCTAAACTTTACCAAAAGTGTGGAACAGTCTGAAAGCTTTTTTGAAAACTAGAATATTCAAGGATATACTAAAGATACATTGATTATTTGCACTGTAGTGATTATGGTGTCAGGATTCCCCTGATACCATCCCTAGGGAAAAACAAAGTGCACTTACCTCAGTTCCCCATGTGTCTGTGGCTGAGCCCCACAGATGTCAGTAAGGTGTTAGTCCCTACTTCCATATTAGTGTCAGCTGACTCCTTCAGCCAATGAACAACATGCAAATAGGTATGAAGTTGATATACTGTATCTAGCGCCTATTTGGGAAGTTCTGTTTAGTTATACCTGAAGAGGGGCCACATTGTGGGCACCTGAGGGACACAGGTAAGTGTCAAAATGTTTGAAAATGGTTTGACTACTACTGAGGGGTGGCACCAGGTAATTACTTGCATCATGACCTAAACAGCCTGCTGTGGTAGTTATGGTACTTACACCACTTCTTTGCGGTAACAGTTTGTTGACCTATAGATTTTAACAATATGTGCATCCCCAGTAGGTTATGTTATATCAATTGCAATGCAGGGGTTTACTCTGTTACCGTTGGGAATATCTCGATGAGCAGAGCTATTTCCTGGTGTGGGTGAGCTCACTGCATAACATGCTCAGTATGGATTTATATCGCACGCAGCAGCTCCAATGCAACTTAAAAAAAATAATTTCATCTTTTTGCGCATATAGGATTTTATTATAGCTTTCATTGGATTTTTTACATAATGATTAAAGTAGCACTATAAGTACAATGACGACTGCAGTGAGCAGTATTAGTTATGGCTGCAGGTGTATTCTGTCTGCAGTCATTTCCATTAAAGTCAGTGGGATTTGGCCTGGGGGCTCCTGACTCCATAACCAATACAGCACACTGCAGTGTTTATGGTGCATAAACTGCCCTTATAATACCTGGGGTAACAGCTTTTTGCCATTTGGGGGTCAATGAAGATCCCCCTCCAGCCTCAATTGGAAATTAAAACAGAGTCATGTCAAAAGCTGAACTTGATAAACTGTATCACTGTGTAAGCAAATCAAAATCTAATAAAATCTCTCTGGAGTACTAATTAACCCATTCTTTCTCAGGGCTATTAGAGCTATATAACAATATTCAATATATATTTATTATACTGGGATCTCCCATTAGTCATTAAAAGTCCAATCCCAAAATATTAACCCCTTGTTCCCCGTGTACTCACATAGAGCTCAGTAACCCCTTGTTTCCCATGTACTCACACAGAGCTCAGTAACCCATTGTTCCCCGTGTACTCACACACAGCTCAGTAACCCCTTGTTCCCTGTGTACTCACACACAGCTCAGTAACCCCTTGTTCCCCGTGTACTCACACAGAGCTCAGTAACCCCTTGTTCCCTGTGTACTCACACACAGCTCAGTAACCCCTT
>OW240913.1:355009839-355080081 GCA_933207985.1 Pelobates cultripes
GCTCAGTAACCCCTTGCTCCCCGTGTACTCACACACAGCTCAGTAACCCCTTGTTCCCCGTGTACTCACACACAGAGCTCAGTAACCCCTTGTTCCCCGTGTACTCACACACACAGCTCAGTAACCCCTTGTTCCCCGTGTACTCACACAGAGCTCGGTAACCCCTTGTTCCCCTTGTACTCACACACAGCTCAGTAACCCCTTGCTCCCCGTGTACTCACACACAGAGCTCAGTAACCCCTTGTTCCCCGTGTACTCACACTCTCCGGGTGACTGCCAGCAGCAGACCATGTGTTACCCTCCCACAATGCTTTGCACGGCCGTGCCCTTTCACCCCGTGTACGGCGGCCGGGGGAGCCCAAGCTTGCTGGCAGTGCGCTCACGCCCTTGGTGGAGTGTGGATGGGAGTGAGCTGCTGGGACTCTGCAGAGCACCCAGAGAGACCTCCAGAGAGCTGGCTGGGGATGCTGGGAGTATACTGACAGCTGGGGGAGGGCAGTGTCTGCCAGCATGGTGACCCCCTGGGCTGTGGGACTGGCACTGACTGTGTGCAGGAGAGCCCTCCACCCCTGCTCTCATAGGCACATGGTGCTTGGCAACAGGGGGTGGCACAGCCTGGGTAAAAAACATCTGGGTGCAATCAGCTCCCTGCCCCAGAGAGGGGCACACAGCTCCTTGCCCCAGAGAGGGGCAATCTGCTCCCTGCCCCAGAGAGGGGCAATCTGCTCCCTGCCCCAGAGAGGGGCAATCTGCTCCCTGCCCCAGAGATGGGCAAACAGCTCCCTGCCCCAGAGAGGGGCACACAGCTCCCTGCCCCAGAGATGGGCAAACAGCTCCCTGCCCCAGAGAGGGGCACACAGCTCCCTGCCCCAGAGAGGGGCACACCGCTCCCTGCCCCAGAGAGGGGCAAACAGCTCCCTGCCCCAGAGAATGGCATACAGCTCCCTGCCCCAGAGAATGGCATACAGCGCCCTGCCCCAGAGAGGGGCATACAGCTCCCTGCCTCAGAGAATGGCACACAGCTCCCTCCCCCAGATAATGGCATACAGCTCCAGTACTGAGAGTGCCTTCAATGTGTTTGACAGGAAGATGAAAAGGAAGCAGAGGAACTGGGCAGCATGCCAGCCCAATGCCCAGCAGTATGACTACCTTAAGGAAGAAGTAAGTGATAGATACATACTTCACCTAGCTCCCAGATTTCATAAACATTTAACTGGGATTGAAAACTCCCAATTTTCTCGATTTAGGAGGGACAGGCCCCATACTGGGCACAAATCTCTATGTCCCTCTTTTCTATCCCAATGTCTCTCCTTTATATGAGCTCCATATTGCTGATGTGTATTGCTGAAATTTTTGAAATTCAATTTTAGTTGTATAAATTATAAGTAAGAACAACCTGCCCCTTCCCACGCAGACTCCTACAATTACTGGGTTACTCCAACCACCATGACCACTTCTGGTTTTTAAAGAGGTCATGGTGGTAGGAATCACATTCAGTGATTTTGTTAGTTGAGTTACGGGTTCAAGTTGCACCCCCAGCACATGTGACTTAGGCAGCCTAGATCTCTATTTCGGCTGTCTAATGTTAATTCAGTGCATATTTTACATCAGTTGTCAGCGCCTGCTGCACATTTCTCTATGAGAAGCCTTTGATTGGTCCTCAGCGCAGCTCCTGTGATGTCAGATGGGGGCGTGCCGAGCAGCACTGGGAGCTCGCCTGGCACTAGATTAAGGGGAGTAAAAACATATATTTAATTATTCTTCAAGCGTTTCGTTGGGTTGCATCTACAGATTTATTCCAACAGGGCATTATTCTAATAAAATCGAAAAAGGGTTGGAAAACCCTTTAAAGTGTCCCTCTTTGCCAATCTGAAATGTTGGGAGGTATATGACTGTAGCTGAGTTGGAGAATTTTTTAAAGCATTGAAATTTAAATTATTTAGCATTTCGATTATTCACTATCATTTGGTGGTTGTTGAATACAACTTTAACGTTGTAATTCACTGAACTCTGAATGATTGCAAGTTAAGAAATGGGAAAATTTGGGCTGAAAAAGATAAAATTCTCCATCTCGTTTATAGCCAATGTCTTTGCTTTTTAGGCTCAATTTTTCATTTGGATCTTAATTCTCATAATTTGGAGTTTAGTGTCTAACTCACTTCTGTGGAAATTATCAGCAGTGCAAACAAAAACATTTTTTTTTTTGTGTAACAATTGCCACATTAGTGAATAATCCTATTCTTTTTTTTTAACTGTCCCCTTTTTAAAAACTATATTGCTCTTATAGGGTCACTCTAAGGACCATAACTACTAAAGCTGTGTAGTGTTGGCCCCAGGGGTTGGCACATATATTCTCTGTATGCCAACCCCTGGGGCTCTACATGGAACCTAGAAAATGCCCCTGTGTAACTACCTTATAATTTTAGAAATTACAGCTCTGCTTTATCATTGTCAACGCTGTCCAACGTGGGAGTCGATGGCTGTCTGAGAGTGCTGAGCTAATTCTCCATATTGCAGTCAGCCTTTTACTAATATAGGTGCTTAGTGTCCCTGTAAATATGTTCCTATTATTTTAAGACACATTAAAATGATCTATAAAAATTAATTCAATACGTATATAAAACACAGTATTTTCAGTATTGGTTGTGGGTAAATTTGGAGCAGTGGGGGGGTTATTTGGCTCCTGCCTCGTAGTCCCTTTATATAATGGGACACATTTCCCATCTTCAGAGTGATCAGCAGGACTGTAAAAACGGAAATAATTTGTTTACTGCAGATGTAAATCAATGAAAACATCATGGGCTTTCTTTTAATCATGTACTGCAGGGTAGCACATTTTGGGCAATGTGCATTATTATTATTATTGCCATTTATACAGCGCCAATAGATTTTGCAGCACTTTGTAATATTATGAGAGCGGAGATTTAATAGGACAATTACAATAAAACTTACAGGAACAATAGGTTGAAGAGGACCGTGTTCAAATGAGCTTACAGTCTCCTATTAGTAGTAATAACTGCTGAGCTTTAGTGAAGTTATGTTTAGCTAATTTTTGAGTCGCAATGACAGGTGAAATTTTTTTATTTTATTTGTCCTATTTACATGTTTTATAACTTAAACTACAACATATGTGTACTAAGTCAAAACAAACATTATGTATTCATTTCTATTTTTTAGGTGGGCGCAAGAATTGCAGACCGTGTATTTGATATTGCCCGGTAAGTAGCCACAGGGTTTTTATGCCATGCTGACAGTGGGAACTCTGTTGGGTTTCTTAGGAGTTTGCATGCAAAGTAAGTAAAACTGAAACAAATTATCTTTATAGAGGATCTGTCATTTCTCTGGACAATAACAGTTTCTTGTTCCCTCACACCAGTAAATGCTATAAGCTTTAGAAATGGTTAAATCTTTTTGACAGTCTCTTAAAATGATTTAATAGTAGAATCTTTTTTTTTTGTTTGTTTTAAAACAGTTGTATAATTTTGATATAATTCTGTGTGTGTGTATATATATATATGTTACATTTATTTTAATGTTATGAAAAAAAAAAATCACTTTAAAAGTTTATCCAAAAATATTAATTAATTTGAAAATCTTACCCAACAATATTAAATCAAGGCCCACATGTTTATAAATTATAAAAACACGTTTTATTAAGTATCATAAAAAGTATTACAGATAGTAAAATCACCGGACGTTCCGCCAGTGTTGATCTCCACATTAGAGATCATAGTTTTTGTTGTATTTACACACAGTATAATATATTTATTTTTATTTGGCAGGGTATTTCCTTTTGCTTTAGATCTTGGCTGTGGAAAAGGCTATATTTCTAAACATTTAATAAAGGTATGGCATGTCATTGAATACTGTAGTTTTTTGCAGATCTTAAAATGTATTTACTCTATTACTGTAGCATGCGGGGCATTCACACCATTGCTGTTGTGCATGGTTATTTATGCTGATTTAGATAGACGTTATCTATTGCATACAGAACATATCGTTGTGTGTACATGGAGCTCTGTATACACTGCAGCCCATTATCCCTGATGTTTTTGTGGGCGCCATAAGAGTTGTATACACTGTGTTACCCAGTGGGTGCTGAGATACCATGTCATATTCCGCTATCCTGTTTAGTACTGTGCACCTCCTTTCTAGGGGAAATCAGCTCTCACTGGCTGCTTCTGACAAAATATGTTACTTAAGTAAAAATTTATTTTTTTGACACTATATAAATATTATAATAATAGTACATTGAGAATTGAGCACTGTCTGGAAAAGTAGTTGGTTTTTGATGTCAATATGTTCGGCCAAATGACTGTTGATTGCCTTTTAAATATTACATGATTGCTTGGTTCCCCTCTGATGAGCCAGATTGGTGAAACGTGCTTCAGGGGTTCTGACAAGCATACTTCCTAGCCACCGTATCACGAGTGAGCTCATGTTCGGCTTATAATGGCGTTTCCAGAAATTCACTAAATCTGTCCCCATATATTGGTAGCATTACAATCTCCAGCTTTCTTTCATTATATTGATTCTAGGGGTGGGAGGCATTCCTTATACATCCATTTAGGAGTAACAGGCATTTGGGGTTAAGGGGTGCCCTCAAAGGCACAGAATTAGTGTTTGCTTAGTATTTACGTTACCTCTCCCTGCTATCACCCTATTGATACAGACATGTATTGGGTACATTGTTTGGCAGGGACTATTTGCTAATACAATGTTGCTTGTTTGTTCCTCCTACATTTCTGGACTTTTTTAGCTGCACTATCTCTAGCCAGACCATTGAGCCTGTATTACAATCATTTTCTGATATCTTAGTATTCCTATTGCAGCGCTGCACATTATGAAATACTACTTTTTTTCTTTCTAAAAGGGAGGGAGACGTCCCCTTATCCCTTTGTTTGGAGTTAAGATTTTGTTCTATTCTCCTTATACTGCTGGTCTGCTACGGGTGGTCTTTTTATTATCCTGAACTCACAAAGCTCCAGCCTGTACTACCTTACTCTGTACTCATTATCCCTAGATTTGGGTAGAACTACCAGATTTTCATATACAGACATTATAGCTGCACTCAGGATAATTGTTTTGTAAATATGTACATTATTATTTCTGTTTGAATTTTGTTTTCCTTTTCTTTTTGTCGTGGTGGCTTATTTCACCTCTTAATCACTATATTAAAAGTTAAGTTTTATTTTTAGAAATACCTAGCCCAATTGGTTGATATTTGCCACTCCACCAGCAACACAGTTATTATTTCTCGCTCTCTCCTGGCAGTTCTCTTTTTTTCTCATTTATTACATGATTGCTTCTCTAATCAAATTCTCCCTTCTTGCTTAATGCAGTCTGCCATTTACCTTGCTAACTTACTGCCACTTGATTCACAGCTCTACCACCCCATCATTAAAGAAAAACGGTCCTCTTTATTATTGCAAAGAAAAAATTACTTACTAAAAAGCCTGACTGTGTGTGTGTGTGTGTGTGTGTGTGTGTATATATATATATATATATATATATATATATATATATATATATATATATATATATATATATATATATATATATAGTTGTGCTTGGAATTTATCTAATACGTAATGGAATGTAGAAGGGAAAGCAAAGTTGGTTGAGGTGTGCCGAAACCAACGTACGAGTAGGCCTGTAAAAAGAGGGCCCACAAAGGTGAGTGTTAATATAGATGGGTGTAGGTGGGTGGGGACAAACGGCTTGCAAGACAAAGTTAAGTAGGAGGGTAGGCCTTCTAACTTGTGCTCGGAATTTATCTAATACGTAATGGAATGTAGAAGGGGAAGCAAAGTTGGTTGAGGTGTGCCGAAACCAACGTACGAGTAGGCCTGTAAAAAGAGGGCAAAAGAGGATTCAAAGAAAACACATTTTATTGCAAGTTAATACAGCATGCGTAACGAAAGCTTGTAAGGTGCTTCAGACTGATTGAGGTATGTAACTACCTGAGCTGATGCTTCTTGATGACCCCATTGTTTGTCATGTAGACTGGGGTGTAAGTGTTTGAAGCTGCTGCTGTAGTGACTTTGGAGATGTAACCGCTGAGTGACAGCATAGAAGGTTATAAGTAATGAGAGCTTGGTTGTGAGTTTTAGAGAAAAAGATTTACCATGATTATAACAGCGAGGTTCTCGAATTTAAGCCAGCTCCTGAATGTGTCATGGTGCAATACAGTAAGCCTTGGTGTATGTGAAGGGAAAGTCGTGACCCTGCGTGAAGCGTGCGTACCTGTGCGAGGTGCAATTGTGTGCTTAGTCCCAGATTAGCTTGTGAAAAGGTGGTATCCTAGATGGAAAGTGGTGGGGAGTGCCTGGAAGAAGGTATCAAATTGGGAGCATGACAGAGCGTCAGCTGCTGTGTTGTGGACACCAGGAATGTGGATACAGACTAGGAAGAACTGAGAGGTAGCTGCCAGCCTGCGAATCAGACTCATAATTGTTAGGGAGGAGGACCGACCTTTGTTAATGGCTGCGGAGTTGTCAGAGAAGCATCTAACTGCCTTGCCGGTCCAAAGGTAACCCCACATGTGGGCGGCCGCTACGATGGGGTAGATATCGAATAAAGTAGATGTTTCTCTAAAGGCCGGCAAGGCATCCGTCTCAGCGAGCCAGTTGTCCCTAAACCAGTGGTTGCCGCAGATGGCTGCGGAGTCTGTGTGAATCGAAGGTGAGTGCTCTGAAAGTGGGGGGAATGAACAAAGAGATCCCATTCCAATCGGCCAGAAAACTACTCCACGTGTGTAAATCCATCCTAGCCGGATCGTCCAACATGATTGGGCATGAGTCGGGCACACCGTGGAACAAGTTGAGAAGCCTGGAGACAAAAGATCTACCCTGTGGAATGATGTGCATAGCAAAGTTGAGGGACCCCAATAAGGACTGGAGGCTCCTCCTAGTGCACGCAACACTCCGCAGGAACAGGACAATCTCGTTCTTAATGTGGGACAGCTTATCTGGTGGTAAACTGGCTTGGAAGGTAGTGGTGTGGAGTACTATCCCCAAGAAAACGAGCTTGGTAGAGGGACCGAGTGTTTTGCTAGGTGACAAGGGGACCCCGAGTGTCGTGAAGAAAGCTGTGGTGGAGTGTATGCAGTGAAGGGATTGTGAACCTGGTTCTATCAATAGAAAATCGTCTAGTTAGTGGATGGCAGAGGGACACCTGAGTATATTTAGGAGCAGCCAGCAGAGGGTTTCTGCGACGATATCGAATAACCTGGGGCTGCTCCTAGAGCCAAAAGTGAGCCGGGTGGCGAAAAATACCTGTTTCTCCATTTAACAAAGTGTAAGTGCCATAGTGAGGGGTGAATAGGTAGTAGTTTGAAGGCGTTAGTTATATCTGTTTTGCTCAACCAAGCTCAACTACCCTCTAATAAGATGGCCTCCATGGCATCATCAATTTTAGCGTATTGCAGTGAGAACTCCGTGGCAGGAATGAGGGAGTTGATACTAGGAGTGGAGGAAGAGTGAGGTGCGGAGAGATCAATAATTAAACGTTTTTTGTTGGAGTATTTATGAATGGCTATACCGATGGGATTGGTACGCCAAGATGAGAAAGGTGAAGACCGAAACGGGCTGATCATAAAACCGGCTGTGATTTCTGTAGACAGAAGGTGGTCCACCGTGAGTGGGTCAGTGGAAGCGGATAAAAGGTTAGGGCTTTCAAGTGTACCTGTGGGGATGGCAATAAGGCCCGTGTGAAACCCCTGTGAAAAACCCGTCACCAGATAATCTACCAGGTGCCTAGCTGGATGTGACTGGAGATAGTATTCCAGTATGTCAATGTTAACTTCGGTCAGGCATTTCTTAGGTGACAGGAGGGCTGGGAAAGTGGACTTGGTGTGGGTTCTGAAGCATATGGAGCAGATGTGCAGTGCCCCGCATGTCGTGAGATTACATACCCCGGCGTTAAAGTCACTGCACACCCGAGCCTTGCCCAGAAATGTAATGTGACTGTCCGGCGTGTCACTCCGACCTGCACCCTGACTAGTGTGTGGGGTGGGGGCGTGGTGAGCCGTGGAAGTGACTGTCGTACTAGTGAGCGTAGTTTGGGAGGTCAGCAGTAGGGCCATGGAGTTAACGTCATTACCCTTGGAAATGCCCTTTCTGATGAAGTCAGGGACAGGGTGAGCCGGGGAAACATATGAAGTGGGTATGGCTGAGACCGTCAGTGGAAGGTTTGCCGAGCCCAACAAGGCACTTGGTGTGGCTATAGCGGATTCCAGTTTCGCTAGTCTGTGATTGATTGTTTGGTGTTTGGAGGTTGGTGAGTATAGCAGCCAGGGTGTATCGTGTTGAATACGAAGTGTGAGCTGGCAGGATTTGTGAACTGCAGCCTGGCCTGGGAACGTTGGCCTGAGTGGTCATGAGCCTATATAATTCGGCCTTTCTGGCCGTGGCAGGAAAGGGACCTCTGGGTAAAAGGGGTGAGGGATTTCTCCGGAGATCCAGGCCTGATTGGCACGCTGGCTATGTTGCCCGATGGTAGATTGGTGATCGGCTTTTGTGACATCTGAAAGAGAATAATGATTTCAATAAGTAGGGTGAAGAGGAGGTGAAGGTGAGACCTCCGGAGAACTGGCCTGCTAGCTTGTGCCAAGGCGAAAAGTTTACCTAGACCAAGTGACAAGTGAGGCCCTGCTAGTGCCAAGTGGCGGAGAGAGACTGTACCTATGATTTGGCCCGAGGGGATTTTGTGGCCACATGCATGTGGTGGCGGGGTGTAGGCCTCTTGGTGACTGTAAAGAGAGTCAAAACGTGTGGCTGTGATTTGGGAAGCCCTGGCTATAGCCCACAAGAAGGGCAAGCGAGGTGGCTAACTATGATTTGGTCGTGGGCCGAACCTCCGTGTATGAGGTGGGGGTATAGACCTCGCGGGACCGGGTATTAATTAGATAGCTAAGGCCAGAACCTAACCCTAGGAGCCAGTTCTCTAAACTACTGGGGCTTGTCTCTCGCAGTGATGTATATGTACGTATGTAAATACTTAACCTTGAGTATAAGTCCTGTTTGTTCGGACAAAACACAGGTAGACTTCGATATGGCTATAAATTAGCTTCTGCAGGAAACAGGCTCTATCCAGAACCTCAGGCCTAGTAGGCCTGAGGCGTGCCACCGGTGTGCCACGTGTGAAAATGTAGAATGTATGGGTAGGTGTGTACCAGAGATACTGTAACGTATGCATGAGTAAGCTGAGGGACCTGAACGTTGGTCCATAATAAGAGACAAGCCCCTGGGTACCTAGGGATGTGAATTTATGAATGAAACGAAGGCAAGTGAGGCCTTGATGAGAAGGTAATTGTAATGAGAAAGATAAAATACCTGATACTGAATGCCGGAGACCGGGTAGCCAGTTGGTTGTTGATAACGTAGAGGACCTGCGTAAAATGGCTAAGTAATATTATGTAGAAACGATAAACAGGAAATGATACGTTAATACGATAGTAGCTCGTTGAGCAGGTTTATGAGAGTAGTTGGTGTCTAGGTGGTGTTTTTAAACCTGGTGTGTGTAACCGTTTAAAACCCACTTTGGGAGGTGGGGGTGAGGTTTATGCAAGACCGTGGAGGCTGAATGAGGCCTCAGGAGAAACGAAAAATAGGTAAAACCTTTTTTACCTGATACTGTGAAACTGGAACATGGAAATCACTTCTTGAAGATTTCCTTGAAGAAGAGTAGATGAACCTAAAACAAATGTATTTTAAGAATGATGACCTGGAAATAATATATTTAAGGAACAGATTAGTCATATGTATTACTGGTCTGAAACGAGCCTAGGAAACGGGGGGGAGGGGAGGGGAAGGGGGGGGAAAGGGAAGGGGGGTGTTTGCTGATTGACCCAGTGATATAGAAAGGGGTTAAAAGGCCAACTGTTCCTTTAACTGTTTCCTCCACCCTTGTGTGGAAACCGCAGAGTGCTGGGAATTAGTTCATAATTAAATGTAACGGTGGTGCCACACAGCCTTTGATTATGCAGGAGGTAAAAACAGAGTATACACTTTAAATATAAAAAGGAAATAGTCATGTGTAGTTTCATACTGGGGTATATACATAACATATAGGGAATAACTGTTTATCCCTCCCGCGTTCGGCTAAACGAACAAGAGAGGGATTTAACATGTAAATCAACTGCAGTCTGTATGAGTAAATGAAAACGGCTGCATTAAAGCCGTTCGTAAGCATGTTCCGCTGTATGAACGTGTGAAACAGCCGTACGTAGGGTAAGTATGAGTGATCAGTATATTAATTTTATATGAATGAAAAAGAAAGGTGAGTATGAACTTCTGCGTTCGGCTGTTAGACGCACGAACGCAGAAGTAAACGAACGGCGTAAGGAATAAACTGGGTAAGTAATAATAATAGGGAGCCTATAGGGAGGGCTATAATACATGTAACCTTTTATTTTTAAAACTAATACAGAGTGTAACCGTTTTCTTTTAATGAGGCTTTTATACACTCTTTCACTATTTACAGCTCACAGATTCATCTCTCACATACTAATGTTTAATTTGTTATTACATCCTTTTAATCAATGGTTAAATCAATAATATATATAACACAAATAAACCAGCCACATTTATTTGTGTCATATAAATTATAATATTACCAATATTAAATGCTATATTAAAACCATCTTTATTAGGGGTACAAATGAGGACATGGAGGCACAATATTTGCCTCTGTCGATTAATGGGAAATATTCCCATTTTTGGTGAGTCCTAACCTGGTTTTAGTGCTGTCAAAATCATTACTTGCTGTTGCTGTTACTGCTTTGGAACCATTTGGATAGAATTCAAATTGGTTGGTGAGAATGGATGCCAGACGTTACATGCAGAATAAACCAGGCTTAGCCCAGAAAGCATACATTGAACGGGGCACTACTGAAATAAAAGTTATATTATCAATATATAGCAATAATACATTAGGGCAAGTCGATGCCTTAAAGGAACACTATAGTAACCTAAATTGCTTTAGCTAAATAAAGCAGTTTTAGTGTATAGATCATTCCCCTGCAATTTCACTGCTCAATTCACTGTCATTTAGGAGTTAAATCACTTTGTTTCTGTTTATGCAGCCCTAGCCACACCTCCCCTGGCTATGATTGACAGAGCCTGCATGAAAAAAAAAAAATGGTTTCACTTTCAAACAGATGTAATTTACCTTAAATAATTGTATGTCAATCTCTAAATTGAACTTTAATCACATACAGGAGGCTCTTGCAGGGTCTAGCAAGCTATTAACATAGCAGGGGATAAGAACATCTTAATTAAACAGAACTTGCAATAAAGAAAGCCTAAATAGGGCTCTCTTTACAGGAAGTGTTTATGGAAGGCTGTGCAAGTCACATGCAGGGAGGTGTGACTAGGGTTCATAAACAAAGGGATTTAACTCCTAAATGGCAGAGGATTGAGCAGTGAGGCTGCAGGGGCATGTTCTATACACCAAAATAGCTTCATTAAGCTAACGCTGTTCAGGTGACTATAGTGTCCCTTTAACTGTTGTGTTTTTATGGTGCATATCGAGTTGTTTCCATTAACTATATGTCAGTTTTCTATTAGACATCCGTGCTTCAAGCAAAATTAACACCATAAATAAACATTATTTTTTATTTATGTGCCTATGCCACATTATACAGTCACATTTTTTTTGTCTCATATTTTACACTCACTGTCTACTCCCACTAGAGATAGCACTTTGCTGGAGTCGTTCACTGATAAATATTTGTCAGCACAGATTTAGCATCAGACCCCATTATGAATGGTACAAATATTCCACGCTTCTCGTTTGTTGACACGTCGGTTATAATAAAGGAAAAATCTCTGCTTATTTGTAATTTAATGACTGCCGTACTCTATAGCGGAAACAGAGTTTGGTCTTGTTTTTGTTATTTATGAACATGCCACCTTTGGTTTTGTATTTACATTTTATGGCACCTTAACTATTTTGGATGATTTATTTTTGGAAGCATTTTATCCTGTTTCTCATAGCTGCGTTGATCCCTTGCAATGTGTATAGGCATAGTTTTGCATTAATACCTTGTTGCATATCATTTGCCATCTGTTGAACTCGTTTTCGCACATCAAATTGACGTTGCATTAAACCAGTGAATAAATAGTCACTGCGCGGCAGCGAGACGCTTACAATATACAGCTTTCCACCATGTTGGTTTTTTTTTTAAAGTTTTTTTTAATTTATTTTTTATTTTTTTAATCTGCCCTTGCATTAGAAAAACCTATTCAGTCCAGAGTTGTCAACATTAACCTCCTGTTGACTGTGGACTACATCTCCCAGAAGTCTTATTCAGTCAAACTGCTGATTGAGAATCATGGGATCTATGGTTCAAAGACATCTGATGTGAAAATATTATACAATGGTGTTTTTTTTTGTTTTGGTGTAATAAAACCAAATGATGCTACAATGTTTATGTAATCGTGAAGAGCCAGATGGCCATTGATTATTGATTTAAATGTAGATCATTGCATATGTTCACATGTAACCCTACTTATTAACTGGTGCTAGCAGTATTATGGACTGTATAGCTCAGTTTAAAGATATGCACATGTTTTATAGAAGCATGTGATCAAATGGGAGGAATCATAAGGAAAAAACGCTACTTTACTACTACCAAGCAAAGGCCCAATGAAATTTGGATACATTTCTAGGCCAGCTCCTTTTTCTACCTTTTTATTATAAAACAACTAGCCAATCCGTTCATATTCTACTCAGGAGACTCCTTTTTTATTTCTTTTTTTTTTTTTTACTGCGGATTACTAGTGACATTTACAGATATTTAGTTAAATCAATACAGTGTAGTAGGCTGTGTTACAGATAATCAATAATCATGTTTTCCAAATATGTCTGCCACTTTAGTGTCAGTCTTTCTCTTTGAAGGTGAAGGGACAGTACCTGTTAGTAAACTTCGCACTACGTAGTGGTAGGGCATACAACAATGTAGAGAGAATATCCTTGCAGAACTTCCACACTCAGGTGTTGGTCACTTGCCAAGTGACTCTTAGGTGAGTGTGTGTGTGTGTGTACATCATTCTTTTACATATACACGGGGCAGGGTCATGCCTGTACACATGAACTCTACATTAACTTAATAAAACATGTAATGTAGTACATTAAAGGACCACTATAGTGCCAGGAAAACAAACTTGTTTTCCCGGCACTATAGTGCCCTGAGGGTGCCCCCACCATAATCCAATCCCTACCCACGGTTTGACCAGTAATCCAGAACCGTTAAGTCAAAAGGGCACATTTAGTGGACCCAATCTATATGGATGTAAACATCTGTGGTCATGGAAAAACCATAGCTCAGCCGTTAATATATATCCTGAACTAATTTAGATTCATGCTAAGTATGGCATTGAGGCACCCATTGCTTCACTGGAACAGGGCTTTTAAATTATCATGTTCGGCATGCCCTAGAAGCCAACACCGGAGCCATCTCTGTCTGCGTCTAGTTGACTATTGATAGCTCTTTTTTTTTTTTTTTTGCCCAAATAATTCCAATTCAATGGAATAATCCTGCAATAAAAGCAAGTGATCTGTGTGTTTTCTTGGATGTATTTCTGCTCAAACGAAACATATATTTGTAAGAAAGCCCTGTCTATAGATTAGGAAGAAGCCATTATTCTGCCAGAACGCTGTACAAACGGCTGCATTATCACAGCAGTGCCCCCAACCATAAAGAGTGACTACGTTTTATTACAGTTCTTTTCCAGAAAATATTTACCGCCATGCTTGATGCGAGGGCTCCAAAAAGGATGCTTGCTTTTTCAGTCTGCTGCGCTAAAAGCAATTTTATTTTACATTTGTCAATAAAAGCATCCAATTCATGACAATTGTAATTTTGAACTGTATCTCGATATAACAATATTATGGTAGCTACGTCTGTTTCGGAGATTAGACTTTTATTCTGTTTTCTGTGTTTAATGGCTACATTCTGGGCATTATTATCCCAGTAAAGGATGTGTGTACAGGAATGCCAGTAGTAAAAATGACTGAGGCTGACTTGCTCATTGATATATATGTACATTAATGCCAGCAGAGGCTTGGAAGATTGCCATTGACAGTCTGGGAAGTGAAAACGAATGCCGCTGTTGTAGCTTCAAACATAAGTCATGCACATAAGATGGTATTTATCTCACCGAAGATGCTGATGCTTCTATAGTTGTTGTGCATTAATAGTGAGGTGTTTATTTGCAGGGTAATAAACTTGTACAAATTCATTGCCTTGTTTTTTGTTTTTGCTTCTGTAGGAAACCGTAGAAAAATTAGTTCAAGCAGACATGTCTGAAAAGGCTTTGGTAAGAGGAGTTTTTTTATTTTTTATTTTTTTTTTCAGTGTTTTTATAACTTGCTCAATTCAAAACAAAGAACAATATATGTGATGTTTTTTAACTTTTTTTTTTGTTTGTTTTTTAAATCATGTTTTGTTTCCTTAGAAAAACTCTGTACCAACCGAAATTCCAACCAATAACATAATTGTGGATGAAGAATTTATTCCATTTAAGGATGGAACGTTTGATCTTGTTGTAAGCAGTTTAAGGTATGCTGAGTGGGCTTTAAATATATTACATTAGATGCTTATGTCAGCCAGCAATGCTCCTACAATGCCATACAGTCTGAAGTATCACCTGAAACCAACAGTCCATGGAAATACCAGGCACTGAAGAGAAAACTAGCTAATTGTAGGCGGTAACCCCTGGTTCTAAAAATCTAAAGGGACACTGTAGGCACTGTAATTTGTTTATTTAATTGAAGTTGTTCTAGTGTCTGAATGCCCCTGGTGCTGTGCTTCCATTCAGTTTTAAACAGTTTTTAATATTTTAATGCTAAACAACAGTCCCAGTCCCCCTCAGTGCTGCTTGGGCTAATGAGGAAACTGTGGTTGGCTGAGAGTGTCTGCTGACCTCAGCCTATCACAGTGCCCATCGCAGGTATGAATGGTTATTGTTACAAGGAAGTGTGTAATCTTATCTTTTAATATATTGTATGGCTGTACTTGGGGAACAACAAAGTGAACACTCATCATTCTGTTATATCAAATAAGAGGTGGACTTTTGAGCTAATTATATGCATTACCTTTTTGTAATACTTATTGAAAACAATTTGAGAAAAAACTGCACATATGTTTTTAAGCACCATAATCAATCCATTACGATTTTCTGGTTGTGGTACTTGGAGAGTCTCTTTAGGAAACAATTGTATGTTTGAAAGTGTGGCGTCTGGTAATCTTAGCTGCTGAAATTTCTTCACCTAACCATCATTTCTTGAGGTTTGTGTGGATAATGTTTCTGCTATCTGCAAAGGATCGAGAGATCCAGGAATTACTTGATCGTAATATTTGCAAATAGAAGAATGATAATTTCTAGATGGGATTTTGTGACGTGAATATTTTTTATTTACTTGCAGTTTGCACTGGGTAAATGATCTACCTCGGACATTTCACGAGGTAAGAATACAACTGGAGACTGCAAGGTATTATGGATAAATCTGCAAACTGCATAATCTGTGCTGTGACTGGGTAATAGGGATTATAGGCTATTCCCACTACTACATCACACTGTGCGTGTTTTGTTATCATTCCCCCATTTTACCCTCTACTTACCTCTTCATATCTCTGGCATGCTGTGCCTGGACTTACCTCTGCCCTATCCATGTGATTGGCTCTTCCACTTTCATCGACTCTGCCCCTATATCTGTCATTGCATTGGGCCTTCATTCTATCCCTTTATATATCACTTTGTTTGTCCATCGTTAATCCCCTTTTCTTATCTATTCATGTATCTTCGGTCTTGCCCATTCACTTACCTCTTCATGTCCTCTGCATCATGCTCCTGGACTTCTGTTTCTCCCCTGTACTTACCTCCTGTGTTCTCCCCTGTTCTTACCTCCTGTGTTCTCCCCGTACTTACCTCCTGTGTTCTCCCCTGTACTTACCTCCTGCATTCTCCCCTGTACTTACCTCATGTGTTCTCCCCTGTACTTACCTCCTGTGTTCTCCCCTGTACTTACCTCCTGTGTTCTCCCCTGTACTTACCTCCTGTGTTCTCCCCTGTACTTACCTCCTGTTTTTTCTCCTGTACTTACCTCCTCTATTCTCCCTTGTACTTACCTCACCTGATCTCTCCTCCGTTCCGCCCCTGTACCTAGCTCTTCATCTGCCTTCCCTCTCATTCTGTCGTCTTCCACATCTCCTTATCCTTCCTTCTCCCTCATCATTCTAGCAACTTAATTCTTCCTCTTTGTGTATCTTTTAGTGTTCCTTTCCATCATGCTCAATTTTTTTTTTTTTTGCCAGTTTATCTTTTTATCCCTCATTTGCCAGATAGACACAAATATAAGAAAAAAAAATAAAAAAATCACAACTCTCCTCTAACTTGAAATGGATGGGTAAAAGCTCATTATTAGTTTTGTACTATACTACAAACTCCATTAGACAAAAACGTAAACAAACCTTTAAATAGGAGTATAGCGTGTGCATTTCCAATGCGGCCAGCAGGTGGTGGTACAGAACCATAATATCAAAATGCAGCAAGCTTTCAAAAAAACCCAGTTATGTTTTATATTCCTGGTTGTCCTGTAGACCACGGATAGCTAAATAGCAGGTCCCCCAGCTAGAACTACAAATCCCATGATGTTTTGCCATTCTTAGACTGTACCGCCTGGGATCTACCTTTTGGACACCTGTTCTCTAGAGCTTTATCTGGATTTCATGTGCATGAATGTCCAAAAATGATTGGGCAGCCATGTGTGCGATTATGTTTGGTCCTCTGGGGACCAAAGACTGTATGTATAAAAATAACTTTTCTAATATGCTTGCAGTCTGTGGACGTGTGGTTTGAAGGTGACAGATTGCACTTTGTGCCAGAGCAAAGAGGAAAAACCACAAAACTTGTCCCTGTCCTAATACTTATGAACGGCACTGTACATGCATTGCAGTTTATGTGTAGCGTTATCAGATAACTTGTGTTTAGCTCTAAGAATGTGCTTTAAAACAATAAAAAATGTTGTTTTAATTAACTCTTAAAGGGTTACTCACCAAAGTGAGAATTGTCAGGAATTTGAAGTGAATTCAAACAGAATTTCGAATCTAAACTCAAAATAGCCAAACTGTGAGTCTAGCTTACTTGGAGAATTTTTCCAGTTCGATTTGTTAAGTTCTTGAATTTGAAATTAATTTAGAGTTTTCTTTCAACTGCGGCCAATTCTCACTTTTGTGAAGAAACCTGTGCCCCATCGCCCTGTCTTCACCACGGTGCTCTTGTCTTTCCAGATACATCGTGTCCTAAAGGAAGATGGCGTATTTATTGGTGCCATGTTTGGGGGCGAGACACTGTATGAGCTCCGCTGCTCGTTGCAACTGGCAGAAATTGAGAGAGAGGGAGGATTTTCACCTCATGTCTCTCCATTCACAGCCGTCACCGACTTGGGAAATCTTTTGGGATCATCTGGCTTTAACATGCTGACCGTGGTAACTACCCCTGTTTGTTTGTTTGGTTTTTTGATAGCGCTAATATTCAGCTGTCGTTGAGCATTTATGGTTCCAAAGAGATCCTCATTCTCAATGATAAAGAAAGAAATCATTATATTCTCTACTTTACAAATTGTGTGATGCTGATATTTGGATGATAATTTTTTTTTTTTTTAGGACACTGATGAAATCCAAGTTCACTATCCTGGAATGTTTGAAGTCATGCTAGATTTGCAAGGTAAGTACATTACTGACACATTGTTTATATGATTAGCACTTGCCTTTCTGGGTTACCATGGAAACTTTGTAGCTCACACAAAAGAATTACTCATTCATGTTAGTACTGCAGGGAATATAGTAGTTGGCTGATGTGCATATGTATGAGTAAACAGGACAGATATAGGTTTAATCCTGAATTATAACCGTCCATGTTCCAACACAGAATGACAGTCTGTAATATGTAACAATTAAAGGGAATAGAAAGAGCCTGTCCCTATTTTAGAAACACTGTGTTTTCTCTTAATAGGCAGTGTTTACAGTGAGCTGTAAGAAACCTTCTGGCGGCTGTCTCTCAGTGAGGAAGCCTCAGACCAAGTACCGCTAATATACTGAGAGGAACATTTGATGCTGTTAGCCAATCACTAGCTCCCTAGTCATGAAGTTGCTATGGTATCTGGAGTGTCCCATTAATGAATTAACCCCATGGTACTTTTGTTCTATATATACTGTATTGAAGTTTTGACACAAACTTGTATTTAGAGGGGCATTCATTGGCTGAGAACACTCCGGTGCCGCTCTTATCCAATTAATGAGTGGCAGGGTCATCACCCAGCTTCTCCCAGATGTGGTTTAGCCGCCGTTACTGGAGGCTTGGTGCCCGGCTGGACTAGCTAAGCAGGCAGAGCATTGCAAAACCCCATTACCGGGGAATAGCGTCGGGGGCACTCCTAAGGTCATAATCACTTCAGGGGTCTGCATTCCTGACCCTATAATATTAAAAATACCACCTAGCCCCACCCCGCTGGCTCCCCCATTACCCTCCCTAAATATTGTATAATCTTACTTTTATTCCAGGCTGCTGCTGCAGGCTCTGCCCCTGATCTGCCTGCTTGGCTGACATCATCAGAATTGTTGTTCTGAGCCAATCACAATTATTTACATAGGAAAGCATTGGATCGGCTGAGACCGTCAAGGAGGAGATCTATAAGGAAAGTTCAGTGTCTCCATGCAGAGGGTGGAGACACTGAAAATTTGTCACACTGTGCAGCACTGCCCCAGGAAGCACCTCAAGTAGCCATCTGAGGAGTGGCCAGTGGAGTTATCCCTAGGCTGTAATGTAAACACTGCATTTTCTCTGAAAAGACAGTGTTTACTGCAAAAAGCCTGAAGGTAATGAGTCTACTCACCAAAACACATTCCTGTCCTAATGTGTTTTACACCCCACCTCCTATAGAATGTAAGCTCGATTGAGCAGGGTCCTCTTCAACCTATTGTTCCTGTAAGTTTATTTGTAATTGTCCTATTTATAGTTAAATCCCCTTTCATAATATTGTAAAGTGCTACGGAATCTGTTGGCGCTATATAAATGGCAATAATAATAATAATAATAACACCAGGTACTATAGTGTCTCTTTAATATTGATAATTCCAGATTGTAGTTTTTAGTTCAACCACCAGATGGCACCTGAATATATAACTAAATAATATTAGATTCCCCTCCACCCCACCGACCCACCCTAAATATAGTTCAGTATTTAATGTACGTGATAATGACAGTGAAATACATCTGCATAATGTGTATAATAATGACAGTTAAATGCATACATTTTCTATTATATTCAGCTGAGCTTGTATTTCAGGGCAAGTTAAATGGCTTTTTTTAGACTTCGTTCAGAAATGAACAAATCCTCTTATTCTGAGGTCACTATTATCCTTCCTGATCTTGTTGGGTCACAGTGAGTGTTGAGATTGTTTGAAGGTCTTGCCCACAGCAGTCACAGCAGCTTGTATAATTAGGTACCATGGTAGCAGTGTCACATTTACATTTAAATACATGTGCCATAGATTTTAAGAGTTTTAACGGATTTGGAATGCAAACTAAATATCCTTTTGCTTTGGGTGATTACCTTCCTTTCATTTAAAACAATTCTGAGTGTATAGGTAAGAGTGTCTGGAACTTTGCTAAACTTAAAGGAAAAAATGTTTTGGGACTGGGGTAAGTTTAAAGGAAATAGTAACTGATAAATTCACTGAAAAGACTGACTAGGGATGTGCTGTTCAATAGAAAGGATATCTGGGACTGATTTGAGCTCAAGGGAAAGAGTGCTTTGGACTGTGCTGAGTTCAAGGAAAAGGGTGTCTGCAACTTGATCTGTGTTCAAGGGAAATGGTGCGTTGTACTGTGCTGAGTTCACTGTAAACCATGGGTTGGATTGTGTTGAGTTCAAAGGAAGCCATGTATTGGACTGTGTTGAGTTCAAGGGACAGGGTGCGTTGGGCTGTGCTGAATCAGGAGATAGGGTGCGTTGGGCTGTGCTGAATCAGGGGATAGGGTGTTTTGGACTGTGCCGGGTTCAAGGGATATTGTGTTGGACTGTGCTGAGTTCAAAGGATAGGGTGCTTTGGACTGTGCTGGGCTCAAGGGATAAGGGTGCATTGGACTGTCCTTAGTTTAAGGGATAGGGTGCTTTGTACTGTGCTGAGTGAAAGGATAAGAGTGCATTGAACTGTGTTGAGTTCAAGGAAAAGGGTGTCTGCAACAGATATGTGTTCAAGGGAAATAGTGCGTTGTACTGTGCTGAGTCCAATGGAAACAGTTGGTTGGACTGTGCTGAGTTCAAGGGAAACCATGGGTTGGACTGTGCTGAGTTCAAGGGAAACCATGGGTTGGACTGTGCTGAGTTCATGGGAAACCATGGGTTGGGCTGTGCTGAGTTCAATGGAAACCATGGGTTGGGCTGTGCTGAGTTCAATGGAAACCATGGGTTGGACTGTGCTGAGTTCATGGGAAACCATGGTTTGGACTGTGCTGAGTTAATGGGAAACCATGGGTTGGACTGTGCTGAGTTCATGGGAAACCATGTGTTAGACTGTGCTGAGTTCAATGTAAACCATGGGTTGGACTTTGCTGAGTTCATGGGAAACCATGGGTTGGACTTTGCTGAGTTCATGGGAAACCATGGGTTGGACTGTGCTGAGTTCAATGGAAACCATTGGTTGGACTGTGCTGAGTTCAAGGGAAACCATGGGTTGGACTGTGCTGAGTTCAAGGGAAACCATGCGTTGGACTGTGCTGAGTTCAATGGAAACCATGGGTTGGACTGTGCTGAGTTCAAGGGAAACCATGGGTTGGACTGTGCTGAGTTCATGGGAAACCATGGGTTGGACTGTGCTGAGTTCATGGGAAACCATGCGTTGGACTGTGCTGAGTTCATGGGAAACCATGGGTTGGACTGTGCTGAGTTCAAGGGAAACCATGCGTTGGACTGTGCTGAGTTCAAGGGAAACCATGCGTTGGACTGTGCTGAGTTCAAGGGAAACCATGGGTTGGATTATGCTGAGTTCATGGGAAACCATGGGTTGGATTTGCTGAGTTCATGGGAAACCATGGGTTGGACTGTGCTGAGTTCATGGGAAACCATGCGTTGGACTGTGCTGAGTTCAAGGGAAACCATGCGTTGGACTGTGCTGAGTTCAAGGGAAACCATGGGTTGGATTATGCTGAGTTCATGGGAAACCATGGGTTGGACTGTGCTGAGTTCATGGGAAACCATGGGTTGGACTGTGCTGAGTTCATGGGAAACCATGGGTTGGACTGTGCTGAGTTCATGGGAAACCATGCGTTGGACTGTGCTGAGTTCATGGGAAACCATGCGTTGGACTGTGCTGAGTTCATGGGAAACCATGGGTTGGACTGTGCTGAGTTCATGGGAAACCATGGGTTGGACTGTGCTGAGTTCAATGGAAACCATGGGTTGGATTGTGCTGAGTTCAAGGGATAGGGTGTGTTGGACTGTGCTGAGTTCAAGCAATGTCTTCTGTCTCAGATCATTAATTGAAATATATGTAAAAAAGGAAGTGATAACTAAAATACTGTGTTTATTGCACAACCAATTCAGCCTTGTTTTTTGGTTGTCTTCTTTTTGCCATATTGGAGTGTAAATGCTTTAAGCACTTGTCAGTCATTGTTGCTCATGTCATTTTGCAAGGGAGAGTGTCCAATAATATTACATTTATTTTTATAATTCAATATGATTTTGAAAATGCTTTATTTTTATAAATATTAAAATGTTTGATATATGGATAAACAAACTGGATTTTTATTCAGTTGTATTTTAAATATAGTTGTGTTGCATTCAGCTAACAATAGTAAAATGAAGATACGCTCAAGTTCCAAGACTTGTAATTTTGCTGAAATTCCCCATTTTATTACACTGTACATTCTGCTGGCTAATTACCATACTGATGTGTTAATAAATCACTTCCAAAAGTATTTTATTTACTTGAAACAAACCCAGAAGTAATTATTAGTCATTAGCAGTTAAGACAAATCATCAGCTTCTTGTTTTTTAACTTGAACAAATATATAAATTTGTCTCCCTAGCAGGTCGCGTAATAAAAATGAGTGTCATAATAATTGTCAGCAGGGACAGCCATAATTTAAAAATGCTTTTTTGGCATGAATAAGCAGAGACCATCTCTATTGGGGAGGTGGACTAACTCCCATCACCCTCAGCCAAGGGGGGAACTTAGACAATAAGTCATTGCTGGTTAACCTTTGACCATATAGCTTTTGGAATATTAGTTCTATGACATTTTAGCAATGCTGGTCTAAATAGGGGTAATGGGAGCTCTGATTATACAGCTGATGTTGAAACACACATTGCACAGCAATTACTTTATTTTTGATTAATCTAGATGCGATTTCAGTGCTGGAACAGTCTCTGCTTTGCAGCTCCCTCTGCCACTGTGAGATTATCAAGAATAATTTTCTGTGGTTCTTATAGAGAAGCATTGAGACTTTTCCACATGCGCACAATGGTCACACTCTGTCAGTCCAATGTTTCTGTGTTCAGCTGTGTGTGATGAATCTGATGGCCTTTGAAATTGATAGTGTTAAAGTGACACTATAGTCACCAAAACAACTTTAGCTTATTGAAGCAGTTATGGCATACAGATCATGCTCCTGCAGTCTCAGTTAGGAGTTAAATCAGTTTGTTTATGCAGCCCTAATCACACCTCCCTGCATTACACAGCCTTCCTAAACACTTCCTGTAAAGAGAGAGCTAATGCTTACACTTCCTTTATTGCACAGTCTGTTAAATTTAGAATTTCCTATCTCATGCAATGTTAATACCTTGCTATACCTTGCAGGCACCTCCTGTTTCTGAATTAAGTTCAATTTGCAGAGCAAGATATAAAAATTTCTATAGTAAGTTAACATCTGATTGAAAATGAAAGCATTTTTTCATGCCGGCTGTGTCAGTCACAGCCAGGGGAGGTGTGGCTAGGGCTGCATGGATAGAAACAAAAGTGATTTAACTCCTAAATGGCAGAGAATTGAGCAGTGAGACTGCAGGGACATGATCTATGCACGCAAACTGTTTAAAGGGACTATAGTGTCCCTTTAAGGAGAATAAGCCTTTAGTGGCTGTCTGTCTGATAGCCACTAGAAGCATATTTTCAGACAAATGTAAATATTTCTCGGTTTACCTTTAAATTGTTAGCATCCTTCCTTCTCCCTTCCCACATCTCACTCATCCACTTTACTTGCTGCATCATCTTACATTTAAAGGAGCAGTCTAATACAAAATTTGAGGTACTCAATATTTAGACTAAATGTCCCTCTCTGTAAAACTAAAATTAATTATTTCAACTTACCTTCTTTCTCTTGCCTTGCTGGTCCCTCCGTGGACGCTGCTCTCCTCAAGCTGAGATCATCATTACTTATGATTCCATAGAGAAGCATTGTGGAGCCTACAGTGCATCTATGGCAATGGCCGCACTGTGCCAATCAGCATCTCCTCTTCCCAGGGCATCTCTATGGGGAGTGTCCTGCGTCTTCATACACAGTGTAACAACTGTTACAACTACCTGTTTGTCAGTGCACCTATTATACAGCGCCGTGGATGATGTTGGCACTTTATACATAATAATTTCTAGTTAATTATTTTTGTTGGGTCTGTTCACTAAACTGTGAATTGTGGTTCATTGAAAGAAAGTTTTCAAATACTAAGTTGGAAAATTAGTTAAATTGGAATTTGTTTTTTTTGAATATTTCTAGGTATGGGGGAGAGCAGCTGCTCGTGGAATAGAAGATCTTTGCTTCACCGAGATTCAATGATAGCTGCTGCAGCTATTTATCAAGGTAAGGATTTTCTACTTGGCGTCTGTTTGCAAGCTCTGAAATGGAAAAGCTTCCATAGAACAGAACCTGGATTTGCAGTCACAAGCCGTCTGACTGTGCCCAGGGTATTGGCAGGTTTTATAGCATTAGAACACAGAGAGACAAATCTGTACGCAGGAGACTCACTAGATAGTATATAAAAGAACAAAGGAAATATCTGCTGTGCGGCTGAAAGAACATTTTTGTCAATATGCCTGAAAGGGACATTCCAAGAGATGAACATTTTATGTAAAATGAGATTATGCATAAAACATGTGAAAATGTATAAACATACAAAAAAATATATATTTTTCTTTGAATTTACATGGCTTGCTTCAGACCCCTGGTGAGTTTGCAGTAACATCTCCCAAGACCAGGAAGTGGCTTAAACATCTCAGTCAATCCGGATTGTCTAGTTTTTAGTATTGTCCTCTCTTCCCACCCCACCCACCCACCCCCTTTTCTCTTCTCAGGAAGCTGTCTCTGCTTAATAAATAGCTCATTAAGGGATTTAGGGGCCTGAGTGAGTTGGCAGCAAATTGTAGTCCATAAAGGGTTAATGCATTATTTTTACATGTAAGTGTTAAGCTGTATCAGTGTGCTGGTTTAGATAAAGTCCCCGTACACCAGCGTTTACCAATTGGTGTTCCGCGTAAAACAAAATTGTGGTACCGCTGTTATTTGCCCATCGGGTGGCCATTGCTGAAAAGGGACTCGGTCAGCACCGCGGCCGATTAATTGCGCGACCGTGTCCCCGTAGTATGGGATGTTGGAGGAAGTGACCCAGCATCCCATACTATGGTATGGGTATCCCTTTCTAATATATCTGAAGAGAAAGTTCACCTTCCATTTGTCCCTGTTAGGGAAATAAAAAAGTCAGAGAGTGTGGGCTTATGTTCTCAGTTGGTGAATTCTGTCTAAACATTGGTGGAATTACAGTCACTAATCTGAAGAGAGGGCTGCAGGTGCTTGGCGTCTCAGGTAAGTGTCAGAAAACAGTTTGAGTACTTACTGTGGGATGGCGCCTGGAGACTCCTACAGCAGACTGTACCAGGACTGTCCCTTTAATTACTATGTTCAGTAAGTCTGCCTTGTATTGACTTGTCATCAAATTTAACTTTCTTTAAGGGTTTATTACATTTAATGATTTTTTAATAATGCGTATTGATTTATTTTTTTAGAACATTTTACTTTATCTGGCTGAGCAGCCGTGTTGGGTCAGACTTTGCTATTGTGTGCCCAACTGCTGTTCAGCCTAACTTTCCTGCTGCAACAGTTTCACACAGAGCAGTCACTGCATTACTCTGTGCATTTCATTCCAGCAGTTCATTCCAGACACTGTGTGTCTGCCTGCTCTCCCCCCTGTTTGTTCCCGAACTGTTCCCTTCTAGCTCGGTCAGCCTGGGTACAATCTGTGTGTGCATGCCCTCGGTGTGGGAGTGTGTAATCCGAGTACTTTCTGTGTCTATGCCATGCTATTATCCTTCCTCTAACTGGAAATTGGTGGCCTTTACTTGCTGAGGGAGGGAAGTGATCACAGAAGAAAAGAAAATCATTGAGTTGCAAAGTTCCATTAAATGTAATTTAAAAATTAAAATGTGAGATGTGAAAACAGTTGTTCTTTAAAGGCACCTAGATCACTTTTTCTTAAAGGAGCACTAAACCTGTATTCCTGACTCTATAGGGTTAAAACCACCATCTAGCCACCCTGGTCCCCTTATGCCTCCATAAATATAGCAAAATCTTACTGTATTCAAGTCTGGAGCTGCAGGCTCTGTTCCTGTTTCCTTTAGACATGCCCACCACTGCCTGCTGACATCATCAGAAGTGGTAGCCTGATCTAATCACAGTGCTTCTCCATAGGATTGGCTGAGACTGACAAAGAGGCAGATCGGGTCAGAGCCAGCATGATTCAAACACAGCCCTGGCCAATCAGCATCTCCTCATAGAAATGAATTGAATCAATGAATCTCTATGAGGAAAGTTCAGTGTCTGCATGCAGAGGGAGGAGACACTGAATGTTTAGATGCATTTTAGACAGTGTTTACAGCAAAAAGCCTGAAGGTAATGATTCTACTCACCAGAACAAATTCAATAAGCTGTAGTTGTTCTGGTGACAATCGTGTTCCTTTAATGAAGTTGTATGGGTGCAATATCCCTCCAGTTTCTAACTCTGCAAGTGAAAACATTACTGTTCTGCAAGAAAGGCAATATTTTCATTGCAGTGTTTAAATACTTCTACCTCTAGTGGTTGACACTCAGACAGCCACATGAGGCGCTTCTGCAAAACATGGGACATTATTATTATTATTATTATTATTATTTATATAGCACCAGCAAATTCCGTAGCGCTGTACAATGAGACCATCTGATTGGTGCAACGCGGCATTTTTTTAAAATGCATTCACACTTTCCTATAGGAAAACATTGGATTGGCTGAGATAGTCAAGTTTGCCGATCTCAGCCATGGGTGCAGGGCCGGCCGCAGACAGAGAAGCGCAGTGTGGGATAAAAGGTGAATCAACAACTTTTTAACCCTTGCTGTGGATTGGACCAGTCACCTAAACAGTGACTAGAAAACTATAGCTTTAGGAATACACAGTTTGGAATACACCAGTGTTTCCAATGTTTCCCTTTAAAGGGATTCTATAGTGTAAGGAATACAAATCCTCCCCCCCCCCCCTCCTGCAGCTCTCCCTCAGCGCTAGGTTGGCGCTTCAAACTCCTCCGACATCATCTGATGCTAAAGCGCATGCATGGCAAGCGCTGCCAGCACACTAGGCCCTCTGCTTTCCTATGGGGATTTTAGTGACGCTGGATGTCCTCATGCAGAGCGTACGGCAGTCTAGCCTCAGTTAGGCAACCAAAAGTCTCCTAGCAAGCAGGAAGTGCCTCTTGTGACTGTCTAACAGCTAAATGAGGCAGTCTTAGTTCTGCAATTTAATTATTGCAGTTTCTCTAATAATTTACATTGCAGGACTAAAGGGGGACAGGGACATTGCACCCAGACCACTTCAATGAGCTGTGTCCCATAGTGTCCCTTTCAGCTTTAATCAACTCTTTCAGTCTAGGCGTATGTCTGTTTGGCACACCTCTGGTAGTCAAAAGGCTTCAAAAACTATAGGTTAGCTAGTATCTTAAGGGATGAAAATGGTCAATTCCTGACATTCCTAACAATTGGCACTGCCACTACAATGGATAATAGAGGAGATTTCTAAATGCATTGCTAATAGAAACGTGTGGCAAGGTTCCAAAGTGGAGCAATCACCATGGAAACCAATAGTATCCTCTCCTTTTTCCTCCATTGGTTTTCGTCGATAGTGCTCTCAATTTAGAAGGTGCCCGATTTATCTGTTAGCACCATTTTATTTCAAATATGCCCCCTCTCTTGTTTCTAGTTAGCTACAATCGGCAAGATGAGCCATAGCTTATCTTCAGAATTCTAATTTCAAACTGAATTCTAGAAAACAATGGTCATATACACCCAGCAGATGTTCGCCCAGTGTACCATTCCAGTCTTGTCTCAAAAGTTCTCAACTGTTTTCCCATTTTGTAGAAATGTATGGCGAGAAGGATGGGACTGTCCCAGCAACATTTGAGATCTATTATATGATTGGATGGAAACCACATGCATCACAGGTAATTACTGGAGATACCGTCACTTCTCAGAATACACATTTGATTGCTGGCTTTTTAACAGCTTCGACCAAAAATCATAGTTCAGTTGAAACATCAGAAAAACTGTTACGTTCATGTATGCTTACCAGAGTGTCAATGAAGTCATTTTGAATGAACACTAAAAAATATGCCACATTTGCGATTTTTTTAATTCTGGTATGGACGGGTGTATTTTAAGGAGAAGGTCATGTAAAATTACATAATTACATTTTAAGATGTTGTGGTTTATGTTAATAGTTGTTAGTGTAAAACATGTCAACATTTTTATTCCCTCTAATCTTTGTTGGTCTCATCACTAAATAAATATATATATATATGTTACCAGACCACCACCCCCAGCCTTCGTTCTGTAGGGCAATTGATCAAAAACCCTAGAAACTTTAAATTAAAGGATGAGGACATTAAAATACTGCATAATGGCATATGTTAATGTATGCAGAAAAGGAATAGATTCATTAGAATACTCCCCGTAGAATTTTTTATATATGCAAAACAAATCAAAAGTTAAAGGGAAGCGACGGTAGCCCTTTAGTTTATCAAAGCAGTAAGATGAGATTTAAATTAGTTTTTTCTTTGCAGAATGGAAGAAATCAGTATTTAAATATGGGAATAAAAAAACAGATGTGCAGTTATGATATGATACATAAATTCCTCTAGAAATTAAATGTTTCTGATTTAAAGAGACCGTGAACATAAAACAAAACATATTAATAAGATTTTGTCCATTTTAAATTTTTTTTTTAATTTAACCCGTCTATTGCATCCCCTATTATATAAATCATATGCTACAATATTGAAGAACTTTTTTTCAAAGAATCATTGGATGAACGAAATGTTGGTGGCTTCCAACTAGCTGCTCACCACAGACAATATCAGCAACATTTTAACTCGTAGAGCAATATTCACTAAAGGGGGATTTGTCGGGATTCAAAGTGAATTTCAGGTTTTAGGGCTAAATAACAAATTGAAAACAAAGTGGATTTTTAACAATCAGGTTATTGTTGACTAAAATTTGAAATAAATTTTCAGTAAGTTTTAATTGTTTTTTAAAATTCTTTATTTTGGTCAACATTTTCAAAAACATTGACAAAAAGTATTTGACAAAAACATTGAATACGTTTGCTAAACTTTAGCTTCAAGGTAACAGTATTTGACAAAAACATTGAGTACGTTTGCATAACATTTGCAGCAATAAAACAGTATTAACAGATACCATAACATAGTTTAGGGGGATATAAACACAGGGTACAGTCCCATCAGGAATTAGGAATTGTTCCTACATTCGTATTGTTGGTGAGTGACAACACTTGTCTGTATCTCAGCAGTCCTCTTTTGGTTCAGTAAATTTTAAACTCGTGACAATTGGCTTTTTAGATTCAGAGAATCACCTTGTGAATACTGAACAATGATGCTCCAGCTCTGGCATTTCCAGGCGGTGTGAGAAATGTTCAATACTGATGCAGAAGCACTGTCTTCTTTACGAATTCCCCAGAGTGAAGGGGGAGTAGGCTTACAATTTCACAGAATCTTCATGATTTGTTCCTAACTGATTGATAATGATAAAAACCAGAAGCACTGTGCCCTTAGATCGCACCATAACAACAACAATAAACTGAAGGTGTTATGGCATTTGCATCAAATGTATTTATTTTATTGTCCTCCTCCCCTTTTTATGGGGAATTATTGTAAAACGTGTGTGTGTGTGTGTGCGCGCCGGAGCTCCAGTACTCCATCTGAGTATCTCCGTCAAAATTCTCTCTCACTGGTAAAGAAAGCTCTAAAGTCATTATATTCCTTTACTCAAACACCAGGCGACACTAAGTGGAAAGGAGTCCTGCTGACTCCGGAGAAGTGGGCTCCCCCTGACTCGGTGCACTTTGATTGTCCTTCGTCTTTTCGTCTCCCCTCCAATTAGCGCTCTCCTGGGGGACTGGGGAGCTGTGCGGCAATAAGTGTATGTTGCACTAAGCAGCCACCTCGTACTTTTCCGATCTAGAATTCCAGGCGAAGACATGGCTGCCCCTGTCCCACAGAGTAGTCACGGGGATGGAAATTGACCACTTCACTGCATGGGGATGGATGGATCAGGGAAGAGAGTCTGGGAGACTGATTATGCTCTTTTAGGGGGGAGTGTGACCAGAGCAGGCTCCATCACAGTGTGATGTTTCCTCTAGATATGGATGCTCTTTATTTGTTACAGGAGAGACCCAACAGATATAACACTAAGCGCCTTTTCAGCTCTAAATGAGTGCATTTGCAGTTTAGGTATACCTCTCTACTCACTATCATTAAACAAGTCAAACATTTATCGCCCTTTATGTTAAATGAATCAAATCTTTTTCAGGCCATAAAACAGCATCAACCTCCATTACTTATAATGCAAAGCATGAGATACTGAATGATTTAATTTAGCTTTAGCGCAATGCCGGAATTTGTAAACAGGTTTTCGAATACGCATTTTTCTCATTTTCTGTTTTCAGGCCAAGCCAGCAAAGAGAGGATCTGCATCAGCGTCATTTGCTGATCTGGGAAGAGTAAATGAAATTCTCTCGAAAATAAAGGGAAAAGAAAATTGAACTCCGCTGCAATTGCTCTTTGTTCTATATTTTATTTAAAAAACAAACAAAAAGTATACTGTGTATTTTGTAATAATTAGAATAACTAAATATAAAACACAAGCCAAAAGATCATTTGTGTTTTTTGAAGCAAGGTAGAACGAATTTGATGCGTGCTCTCCTGTAGTGCTCATCACTCCCAGTCAGCCATATGTTGGCTATGGATAATAGTTATAGTGAATTAAAATCTGGGGAGATGCTAATTGGTTACAATGGTAAGAAAGGTTTGACAGTAAAATATGGTAAGGGAAACAATACTACTTTAAGAAATTCTCCTATTGATGTCTCCAATATGGTAGCAAATGTATTCAACTATAAATCCTGAATTTATAGAGAATTGACAAAGGAGTTGTGAATTTTAAGCCAAAAATGCAAAAAAAATTATCTCATACACAGCTTTGCCTACAGGTCGGCTATTCTAACAAAACAAAATGCATTTTCTTTGTCAGTTCTCCACATTTACCAATTTAAAGGGACACTCAAGGCACCCAGACCACTTCTGCCCATTGGAGTTGTCTGGGTACCAACTCCCACTACTCTTAACCCTGCAAGTGTTTTATTAACTGCAATTATTACCTTGAAGGGTTAACTCCACCTTTAGTGTCTGTCTAGTAGACAGCCACTAGAGGGCACTTTCGTGTCCCTAGCACAGAAAACCTGTGCTAGAGCATCGCTGGACGTCCTCACGCTGTGTGAGGACCTCCAGTGTCGCTCATTTCCCCATAGGAAAGCATTGTAAAGCATTTTCAATTCTTTCCTATGGGGAGCTCTAATGCGCATGCGCATTAGGTCTCACCGGCCGGTGGGCGGGATCCGTCTCGCCCATCGGCCGACGCAATCACTGGGAGGAGCGGTGGCGGAGGAAGAAGCAGCGACGTGGGACATCGTCGCTGCCTCTGGTAAGTTACTGAAGGCGTTTTCACCCCTTCAGCAACTGGGGATTGGGGGTTGGGAGGCAGAGGGGACTTGCAGTGCCAGGAAAACAGATTGTTTTCCTGGCACTGGAGAGTCCCTTTAATATAACCTTTTTTAATTCACAACTCAACTCGCTCTGGAAATGGAAGAAAAAAAGAAAAGATTCTGCCTTTCTCAGGAATATCAGAGCCCTGAATAGTGAATCCAGCTGCAAAGGTATTATGGGATGTAAGGATCTCTCTTTCTTGTGGAAGCCATCAGATTTTATCGGTCAGGTCATGTTCAGTGTTTTTTTTTTTAGGGTTTTGCTTCAGGCATTTTCTTTTTGTTACTGACCTCTTAATGTACAGTGTCACAAGTAGTAACAGTAAAACAACGTCAAAATTTCAACAAAATATTTAAAATCACCTATAACATGTCTTAAATTTATTGGGCTTAATGATCTATACACAAAAAATGCTTCATTAAGTTTACGTTGTTTGAGTGACTCTAGTGTCCCTTTAAAGATTTAACAAAATGACATCACATTCCAGTTTTGTTGAGGCACAGTCAGGGGAAACATGACAGATCAGAAACCGTATAGGACATTTCTCCTCTTCTCTGTATGTTTGTCTAAGCTGGCTGCCTGGTGCAAATGACAGAGCTATAACGCTTGTCAGGAAGCCCAGATGGAGGCATGATGTTTGTTATATGGACTCTGTAACTACCCAGATCACTTCCACTTAATGAAGTGGTGTGGATGTCATGCTCCTGTCATTTTGACCATGCAACTGAAAAGATTGCCGTTTTGCAAGAACAGCAAGGTTTACATTTCAGTGTTAACATGCCGCAAATGGCAGTCAGGAACACAGGCACTAGAGGTACTTCCGCAGCTATAACAGAGTTAAACTTGGCACAATGTGGCGTCTTGCTGCGCATGCGCCCTATCCTCCCAATGCTTCCCTATGCGAAAGCATAGGATTGGCTGAGATCAATAACACTGATATCAGTTAAAGAGGCAGAGCAGCAGCGAGGAGCGGTAAATAAAATTTATATGTAAAACCCCTGCAAGGAGAGTGGACAACTAGATAGGAAGGAGAGCACTATAAGGTTAGGTATATATGTTGTATTCCTAACGCTATAGTGTTCCTTTAAATATGGGTATAAGTATAAAAATCCTGGGATATGAAATTTCTCCTTTAAATAACCCTTTTAACTGCTGAATTGCTGAGTTTTGGTTTCTGTAGGTTTTTTTTGTTTGATCTCTGTACTGTGTGCTACGTGTTCTAATTTTTGGCTATTTCCAGCCTGGAGCACAGCTTTAATACATGTTTAGTAATCTTTAAGCCCCAGATCGCTGTCAGTCTGTCTCTATCATAGCCGCTGCATGATATTGGGTCCTATATTCAAAAAGGGTTCAAAATCCTTGCCTGGAAATTATAGATCTGTGAGCTTAACTTCTGTGGCTGGGAAAATATTTGAAAGGTTATTAAGGGATAATATTCAAGAATTCCTTGAGAAGAACATGGTTATCAGCAAAAATCAGCACGGTTTTATGAAGCACAGGTCATGTCAAACTAACTTGATTGCGTTCTACGAAGAAGTAAGTAGAAGTATAGATCAGGGTGCTGCAGTGCATGTGATCTATTTGGATTTTGCCAAGGCATTTAAAACAGTTCTACACAATAGATTAGTGTTCAAACTCAAGGAAATCGGTCTAGATGAAAATGCTTGTTCTTGGGTAGAACATTGGCTTAAAAAGAGTACAAAGAGTTGTCATTAATGGTAAATTTTCAAGCTGGACAGAGGTGGCAAGTGGTGTCCCTCAGGGGTCTGTTCTGGGACCCCTTCTATTTAACATCTTTAGAAATGATCTTGAAGACAGCATTGAAAGTCACATTTCAGTGTTTGCAGATGACACAAAACTCTGTAAAATAATGCAATGTGAGCAACATATTACTTTGCTTTAGAGGGATTTAGATAGATTGGGGGACTGGGCACTCAAATGGCAGATGAAATTTAATGTTGGAAAATGCAAAGTTATGCACTTGAGCGTAAAGAATACACAAGCAACGTATACCCTTAATGGAAGTGAAAAGGACTTGGGAATTGTTATAGACAACAAACTATGCAACAATGTGCAATGTCAATCCGCAGTGGCCAAGGCCAGTAAGGTATTGTCATGCATCAAAAAAGGCATTCATTCTCGGGAGGAGAATATAATTTTGCTTCTTTATAAATCACTGGTAAGACACATATTGAATATGCTGTGCAATTTTGGGCACCTGTTCTAAAGAGGATATTATGGCACTAGAAAAAGTGCAGAGGCGGGCTACAAAATTAATAAAAGGAATGGAACATATCAGCTATGAAGAAAGGTTAATAAATTGAAATCTATTTAGTTTAGAAAAATGTCGCCTGAGAGGGCATATGATAACATTATACAAATATATTCTGGGCCAATACAAACCATTGTGTGGAAATCTATTCACAAACCGGACTTTACATAGGTCACGAGGTCATGCATTTAGACTGGAAGAAAGAAGATTTCATCTAAGGCAAAGGAAAGGTTTTTTTATTGTAAGAACAATCAGGATGTGGAATTCTCTGCCTGAAGAAGTGGTTTTATCAGAGTCCATACAGATGTTCAAACAGCTACTAGATGCATACTTGCAAAAACAGAATATTCAAGGATATAATCTTTCAATGTAGGGTAATAACTGCTTGATCCAAGGATAAATCTGACTGCCATTCTGGGGTCAAGAAGGAATTTTTTTCCTAGCTTGTTGCAAAATTGGAAGTGCTTCAAACTGGGTTTTTTACCTTGTTTTGGATCAACAGTAAAAAACATGTGAGGTAGGCTGAACTTGATGGACGCAAGTCTTTTTTCAGCTATGTAACTATATTGAACATAACATGTTGCCCTTTTTTTTTTTTTGAACCACTGTAAATTTTGGGTTGGGATTTCATGCAGGTAAATATAACACACAAAGAAAGGAATTTGTAATAAGCATCTGTAATATAAATATATTTTTAAACCCATAAAAATACATTGTCTTTGTGTCATCCTGTTGTAATCAGATGCAGAGCGCTGAGTAATGGCACCTGAAAAGTTAATATTTTAATGTACTCAGCTGGGTGACAAGTACAGTTAACGACTATTAGGGCCGAGTCTAATTAACGTTGGATGTGATGCTCTAATATAACAAGACAGGCCTTAATTAAGAGCAAATAAGCTTGTCAGATATCAGTGTGTTAATTTTAATGGTGTGTTGAGAATTGAGATGTCTTTCTGTGGATTGGCCTTTTTATTACTTTAAATCACTTGGATCAGATTATTACATTATGCTGCTGAAAGTATATTCTGAATAGTTTATCACCAAAAAACGTGAATATTAGAGAAGTTTTGTTTAAGACAAAGGTGATGATAAAACAAAACTGATCTACAAAAGCAAAGGGGAAAAAAAAGAAAAATCTGCAGTTGCTTTTTCCAGTTATTTACCAATATGTCTGTTGCTGGACATTCCATTATCCTTATTTTGAGGTATAACATAACAGTACGTTACATAACATTCCAAGTACCATAAGCCCTGCACAGCCAGGCTAGCTTAGAGGAGAAAGTGACTAACACTCAGCATTCTAGATAAACTGTCAAACCAGGCCTCCTAACAGTCCTGTTTTGTCGGGAAAGTCCCAATTTTATGTTTTATGTCTTTCCCGTTTTAGTTCCCCGTTGTCCCACATCTGCAATATCAGGGACCTGTCCCTGGGCAGCACAAGCGTATCACTAGAATGCTCTACAGTGGGCGCTAGGACCATGCAGAGCATCAGCCAGGCTCCCTGCAAGGTCCTTAAAGCTTTACGCAAGCCGGGCATCCTGTCCGTAGTCGGCCAATCCACGCTGTTCCGATTTTTTGTGGGAGTTATGATCAAACTCTTTGCAAAAGTTTTGACCACTTACATCGAGGGGGCCCCAGGGCTGTCCTGACACAGAAATAGTGGTTATGGTGTTGGAGTGTTTCATTTAAATTTGAACTGCCACTATTCTAAACGTAGCAGCTCCTCAATCTCTCACCCTAGTAAATGCTATTGCAATGCTTACTGGAGTAATAAGTGTCACAGAGTTAGTATAAAAGGCACTTGTTTTCAGAGCACTTATGTGTCCGAGGCAAAATCATTGTCCCATGATTCTTTAGGTATGTTTATGCACGGTCAGGCACACACTAAGCAAAGCTGTACCAGTGCATATATTATTCAGCTTATCTAATACAGTGCTGTATGCACGCGTTCACCTATCCTTACAGCTCTAGCAGCTTCCAGTCATAATCGTATATCACATGCTCCATATAATTCGGACCAAAATCTGTAAGCATACCACCAAACTGTCCCTAGTTAGGAGGGACAGTCCCTATTTTGGAAGCAGTCTGCAGGAACATTCCATTGGTTTCAGGAGAGAGAGCTGACAACTATTGACCAAGGTGCAAGTACAAACAAATGTCCCTTTTTTTTAAGCACAAACATCACCACTGACGGTCCTGCCACTTGGGACATGCAATATATATATATTTAACAGATGGAGACTACTAGGGTGGAGGTGTGCCGTCGGTTATCCCTGTAACCTCCATCAGTATGGCCCGGCCAGTGTAAAGGGCCACCCACACAGATCTGTGTATAACTAAGAAAAGCAGAGTCTGTTTGCCATTAACTGCGTTGCCACCAATGCCAACCAGAATGTGACTGTCATTATCGCTGTCTAATCTCACCCTGCAGTCACTGGTAGACACCTCAAGGACATACCGTATATACTAGTATATAAGTCGATCTCGTGTATAAGTCGAGTGCAGTTTTTTGACCAACAATTGTGAAATATGCTATGACGCGTGGATAAGTCGAGGGTACGACTTTTAAATGGAATTGTTCCCCTTCTATTCGGTTACCGAGCAGACTCTGTGTGATCCCCCTTGTTAACACCTCGTAATCACCGACCACCCCGACTGTTAACCACAAACAAGCGTTCCCTGGGTGACCGCCATTCGTATATACGAACGCAGGCAGCGGTACATGGTCGTCGACGCATGGATCTCTGAGTCGGCTATGCAAGCCCGTGAACCCTGTTGAAACTTGTACCCTTGCTCGTTCGACTTCCCAACCAGCTAGGAGAACAGCATTCGGGAGTCAACATTCAATGTACAAAATTCTATCAAAACTAGCACTGACCCATGGATAAGTCGACTCTGCGTTTTAAAATGAAGTTTGGGATTAAAATTTACATACACGAGTATATACGGTAATACATGTTCACTGTAGTGTGATAGTCAAGTCAGCCTCAGTCCTCAGATACTGGAGTACAGTGGGGGTTATTCCAGTGGGCAAGTCCAGGGCTGGATATAACTTAGAGCATTGACCCACAGCACAAACTTCTTGCCAGGACTCCATGCCAGTGGCTAGAACGGCAAATGCTACCCCCTCCACCCCTGCCACTCCTCCCGTAATTGGTTTCTATAGTAATTGTAACTCTACCTTAGAATCATTAGCATATATTGAACTTTTTTTTTTTTTTTTTAAACAAGAAAACTTACAACAATGTAGATAGAATGAAAGGTCCCTTTAAATTCTTATTAGATATTTATGCAGAGACTTGTACATCAAGAGACTCTGCTCTGCTAACCATATCATCCAACTTCAAAGCTCTAATTAGAAAATAACAAGTAAATAACATTGAGTCAATGTGAGACCGTCTCTAAAAATAGCAGTGAAATTGCATTAATGCCCTGGCAGATTGACTTATAAAGTATAAATTGCTGTCATTATATTAAATATACATCAATGTTTGTTTACTAGATAGGCCTTCATATAATGTTTAGAATCTGAATAATTGTCATTTTAAATGTTTTAAAATATAATATAATAAAGCATCGTGACAGATGTTCTATAAGCCTTGTGAGACTACAGACGCAAATCATTGAACATGAACATTATTTCTGCAGTTTGTCTGCATTACATGATTAGGGATAATACTGGCATACCCAACACTTAATAAGCGAAACTTCTTTGTTACTAGAAAGGTCGTAACTTTCTTGCCACTGCAAGCCTGGTTGGTCAAGGGCACACTCTTTTGGATAGAATTTCTACGCGCAAGAGCTGAATAATTACTGGGTGATGGTAGTTTTGAGCCGAGGCTATTTGATGGTTTTATATGAATAATAAGAATGTATGTTACATACCTGCAAACATTTAAAATGGTCCAAGATGGACACTAATGTTAGGGGGGTGAGAGGTGTATGGCCAGGGGCGGGGCTGTTCTGAGATATTTCAGGTGACGTTCTCATTTACATTTTATGCAACTATGTATAAATGGGAATTAGTACAAGAATGTAACAGACTGATTTCTAAACACATTTATTGGAGTTTAATGACACATTACATGGAGCATTATTACTGTACACTCAGACACCACCAATATATAGAGTGTATAAAGTGATTTGGGCCCAAAATAGGCACTCTACTGCAAAATAGGGCCACTTGGGATGTATGATGTTAGCAGGAAGGATAACCTGAGATACCTTAAATGAGAGCTCGACGGTAGCCGTAATATGACGTCACTCTGGCCCTGGGATCACTAAACGTGCACCAGGGAGCAGAGCAAGAAGAGTTTGCAGATGACAGCAGCCACACTGGGCCCCAGGAAAAGCCGATCCACTCCTGCTCTCCAGCTGAGGTAGGGTGGATTTAAATTGCATTAAAATAAATAATTTGTGTCCGTCTGTCAGTGAATGTGTATGTTTAGGTAACTACCCTTTCCAAACGGGAGTGGTGTTTTTACTCACCAATTTTCATGCCAGTACACCTCCATGGCCATAGGAAAGCATTGGGAGGCTACTGCACATGTTTAGCAAAACACTGCACCGTTCAACAACTTCCCTCAAAGAGATGCATTGAATTGATGCATCTCTCTATCGGGAACATTCAGTACCTCCATGCAGAGCACAGAGGCGCTGAATGTATCCCTGAGATAGGAAGCACTTTAGTGGCCGTCTGAGTGACTGCCACTAGAGGTGTTATAAAGCACCAATGTAAACCCTACTATATCTCTGTGAAGGCAGTGTTTACATTGAAAAGCCTGCATCCACAGTGAACTATAATGGTTCTGGTGACTATAGTGTCCCTTTAAGAATTGTATTTTTGTCGTTGAAAATAAAGTTTTGTTAGGTTAAAACACGAAAAACCTGCTCCTAACCTCTTTTTAGCTGGCTCCTACATTCAAAGCAAATTTGTCAAGCCCTGTCTTAAAGGACCACTCTAGGCACCCAGACCACTTCAGCTTAATGAAGTGGTCTGGGTGCCAGGTCCAGCTAGGGTTAACCCATTGTTTTATAAACATAGCAGTTTCAGAGAAACTGCTATGTTTATGAATGGGTTAAGCCTTCCCCCAAAGCCTCTAGCGGCTGTCTCATTGACAGCCGCTAGTGGCGCTTGCGTGCTTCTTCACAGTGAGAAGACGCCAGCGTCCATAGGAAAGCATTGAGAATGCTTTCCTATGCGACCGGCTGAAGGCGCGCGCGGCTCTTGCAGCACCTGTGCATTCAGCCGACGGGGCGGATCGGAGGCGGAGAGGAGGAGGAGAGCTCCCCGCCCAGCGCTGGAGAAAGGTACGTTTTTACCCCTTTCCCCCTTCCAGAGCCGGGCGGGAGGGGGTCCCTGAGGGTGGGGGCACCCTCAGGGCACTATAGTGCCAAGAAAACGAGTATGTTTTCCTGGCACTATAGTGGTCCTTTAAGTTGTCAACAGGGTATATATGGAATTATTTTGTACAATCGCCTCAAGTTTTTTTGGGCCAATTAGTTTTTTTTAGCAGCTATTAAATAAACTTCTACACCTTGCATTAAAATGTATCTTATTCTTTAACTAAATCTGCATTACTCCCTGCTAAAACATCACATTTGTGGTAACTATAGAATTGGAATTAGTACTTGCCAAACCTTTATGAATATATCCTACAGAGTCCCTGAATTTGTGGATGTGGGTTCAGTTTTACCCTGTGCGTAATACAGAGTGTAATTCTTGCTAGAAAGTGCATTGTTTTGCACTGCTATCATTTAATATTCTTTAACCCCTTAAGGACACATGACATGTGTGACATGTCATGATTCCCTTTTATTCCAGAAGTTTGGTCCTTAAGGGGTTAAAAAAATAAATACATCTAGAAAACTATAGTGAAGTCAAAGTATCATCACAGTAAGGTAAAATGGAATGCTTGATTTACTTACAAATTTTATTATTAGTAAAATAGATCTGATTTTAAATGAGATTATGACACAGGCTTTATTTTTCACGCCAATCTCTGTTCTATTTTGCTTGCTTTTTACATTAGCCTTATTTTATTTTTTTCTTCACAACATCATGTCCTTAGAATGATTTGTAATAAACTGAAATAAAAGTTACGTCCCTTTAAAACATACCGTTTATTGCATAACAACAGTAATTTGTTTAGATATCGGTCATCTCGGATGATGCCATAGGTGGAGGGTAATGTATGTAAAATTATTATTATTTTTTCTTTTTATAGCGCAAGCAAATTCCACAGCGCTGTACAATGGGATGTGTCAATTTTATGCATATGGGAAATACGGTCTTCCTATATATGATCAAGTTTGCTCATACAGAAAGAACTTGCTTCTTAATTATTTAATTAGAAAAAAGGGGAGACCTTCCCTTTCAGAACATTTCCAGGACTGTGTATTCCTAATGCTATAGTCTCCCTGTCCCTAGCTAATTGCAGGCCCTCCCTCCAATGTGCACTCAAATAGAAAAAGAAGTTAATTTGCTCACCTTTTCTAAAGCAACGAGTCTCCCTTGGCGCTACCACTGGCTCCTTCTTGTGTGATGTCATACTGAAAGCGAGCATTGGGGACTGTAGGCTCATGTGTGGAGCTTGTCATAGAGAAACATTGAATTCATTGATTCTCAACAAGATTTGATGGTACTGGGCATAAGCAAGAAAAGTCACTGTGTACAGTCCTCTCCGATCCAGGGGGTTTGGAAGTGTGCCTTGACACCTAGTTATTGAAATACAAAATTCCGAGGGCATATTAAGGGGGTGACTACTGTGGGCACTATATGAACTTCAATTAGATGAAGTCGTTATACTGAGTACAGTGTTTCTTTAAATAGTGCAAGGTATGCTGGAATCAGCAGCTTGATGGTGTAGTGTCCTAACTTTGTCAATATCCTTCCAAGGTAATGAAAGCAAATGTTTTTAGACCATGTAAGCAGTATGGACAAGTCATGCTTCTTGTCCTGCTGGTTACAATTATCACAAATAAAAGTATTTGGATGCTGAAATGAATTACCTTAGCCAGTCTGAACCTAACACACGTGTAGGTTCTATGTAAGTTAAGCAATATTGAGCAACTTTGATATTCGTTCATATCTTTTAAGTCCTTCTCGTCAGCCATATTGAAATCTTGGTTATTTACCTTCCCAGAGTAGTACAAATATATGATTATTACTGTGGTCAGTGTAGTGCCTGTGAGAGAGTAAGAGACAATCGGTACAATCTTATACCAGTGATAAAAACTATTTACTTACGCAAGCACAGTAAGCCAGAATTCCTGTACATTTCAGCTCAGTTCCCCAAAAAAGGTCCTTTGATGAACGTTCGGCTTGAGAACTATTAAATAACTTTAACAGGTACTTTTTAAACCCTTAAGGACCAAACTTCTGGAATAAAAGGGAATCATGGCATGTCACACATGTCATGTGTCCTTAAGGGGTTAAAGAGCGTCGTGTGAGTCCCGTTGGTGTGGTCTAAAATTATCTATGGAGCATTCTTCTCATTTTGATACATTTGGTAACAATTACAAGTAGCACACAATATTGTATCATGGAAGTAAAGGGAATTTATAATGACTGATGTTTCGATAGCGCACTGGCTCTGCGCCCTAAGCTATTAAATGGTTATTTGAAAGTTACTTAAGGTAATGAAGGGTCAGGATGAAGACAATGACATCTAAGGAAGGAGAGAGAGGGGGCTAAAACAAAAGGAATAGTTACACTTGTAAACATAATGTATAAAGATCAAGCTACTATGCTACAATCTATAAGGAGTAAGAGTTTGACATGACTAGCTATATTTTACTAATTTGGGAGCACTGAGATACAATGGGTGTTACCATTTCAGAATATTACATTAAATTTCACCAGAGGCTGAATCCATTTCTGATACATCTGTAGATGCCAATATTAACAGCTAGGTGTGATTATTAATTCTCAAAACACAGCTAATGAAAGCATTTTATTACACTCGATAAAAAAATTGTTTATTAAACTCTACGTTGCAGAACTGAATGAGTCATCGCGGTGTTTACTAGTGTAATAGATGGGACTGATTTAGACATGAATTTCAAAGCAATTTTTTCACCGTACACAAATTGCTTGGTACCTGACAAATTAATTTATTACAAAATTGAAATCGGCAAAAGCAATTAAAATACCAATATTATCATATTAAGTTTGGACACAGTTACTAATTGACTGAGGTTACCTGCACTGCATCTTGGCATGATCGGGCTACGCTGGACTATTAGAAGAAGATCTGAGCCAAGTGGAGTACAGCAAGAAGATATTTTTTCTGACAGGCCATGAACAATTAGTTACATGTTAAAAATGTGAAGACTTTCTGCATGGACATGCTGCGCTACTTACCTGGTCCACGTTATTCCTGTGTGGGCCGCGTGTGCCAAATTGGTAAGCCCTGCTTGCAGTCCCACATCCAGTAAAGAGAATGCTGCTTGCGTAAGTAGCTTGTGTATAAAGGCACAGAGGGTGTGCTGCACCACTTCTGGGATGACGTGATTCATGACGCTCCGGAGTCCCCATTCATGCACGTTTTAGTGTCGCAGGCCGGACTAGGACCAATCAAATCACTTCTGACACTAAGGTTTGTGGCCCCATTTACCATGCCCTATCAGGGTTTATGTTCCCAGTACCCGTTTTTTGCGTTCCTTATTCCTATCTTTTATTTATGGTATTGCACTTAAATAGTTAAAAATCACAATGTGTTTTGCCCTAGGGAGAAACACGTTGTGATTTTAAATTTTGTTTATTAAAAGTAATATTTTTAGACTACCTATTTGCTTTGGTCAGTCTTTTATGCTTTTATTATATAATTTTATTCATACCTGGCACGTCATCACCTGATACATCAGGTTCATCATCCAAAGAATCCTAGGTGGGGATTTTTCTACCCATGCCTAAAACATAGAGCGATCTGTCTGCTCTTTAAATTGCAAGTACATTTCCTTCTATTATTCATACTTACATATATGGAAAGCACTATGGGCCTTCTTCTCTTTTATTGCATATGACCTACACTGCAACAACCGTCAGAGGGATATCCTACAAGTGAGGAGTTTAAATACCACTGTATGCTGTTTTACAGAGAGCTGGTTATAGCTCTATAAGACGTGAGTTGGCAATTTTAGTGTTGTCTGAAGTCCATAGACTTACAATATTGCACTATTGGTTTCCTATGCATACTTTTGCATATACTGCTGATGTTTGAAGTCATACCTAGACATAGACTTCTTTTGAACACTTGAAGACTTTTATGACCCAGTTATTCAGTTATTTATTTGTTTTATTTGGCGCTACCTGTATCCTTTGTTCTGTTTGTTCAGTCTTCTCCTGAAGGGTTTGAGGGTTACCCTTTTTTTCCAGGTGTGCAGCCCCCTTGTGATCAGTTATTGTAGCGCTGTTCCACCCTTGCTCTTCTTTGTCCCCTAATTATTAGTTTACTCTGTGGCTCACGTGGCCATCTGTTTTATATTGCAGGGCTAAAATGACAGAGGCACTGCAACCAGACCACTTCATTGAGATAACGTGGTATGGGTGCCTTTGGTGTACTTTTAAATTCATTATGCAACATTTTGAAAATATATGTAGCTGCACTATTCTGAAATGATAGATAGACAGACAGAAAGATAGATATTATTATTATTACTGGAATTTATATAGCGCCAGCATATTCTGTAGCGCTTTACAATATTATCAAAGGGGGAGATTTAACAATAAATGAGACAATTACAAAAACTTAGAGGAACAATAGGTTGAAGAGGGCCCTGCTCAAACGAGTTTACAGTCTATAGGAGGTGGGGCATAAAACCCAATAGGACAGGAGGTAGCAATCAAACAAGGTGGAGTGAAGCAGAGCTGGAGGAGAGAGGAGAGTGCTGCCCTTTAGGAGAGAGCAAGTGACAGGTATGTGAGGTAGAGGTTACTCTGGGAGCAGTGGTGTCTCTAGGATTCATTTTTAGGGGGGGCACATGGCGGGCCAGGGACAAAAGTAGGGGGGCACATTTAACGCCGCCCTCGCAGCAGTTTGACCCCGCCCCGTCGCAGGTTAAGCCCCACCCCAGACACAATGTGTTTTTTTTTTTTTTTTAATAATCACTGGTGGAGGGTTCATTATTTTCCACCAGGGATTATTAAAAAACAAACACATTACCCTTGATACAGTGCCATAGTTGCCAACATTTGAAAATAATTTCCAAGGACATTTTGCAGCGCAGCTATCAATTACTGTCTGGGTATTATATCCCTGGACAGTCAGTGCTCTCTGTATAATACAGGGTTGTATGTATAATAAATTGGGACACTCAGTGCTCCCTGTATAGTGCTGCTCTCTGTATAATACAGGTCTGTTTGTGTATAATATCCCAAGACAGAGAGCAGCACTATACAGAGTGCACTGACTGTCCCGGGATATTATACAGGGACAGGCCTGTATTATACAGAGAGCAGCACTATACAGGAAGCACTGACTGTCCCGGGATATTATATACACACAGATCTGTATTATACAGATAGCTGAGCATGTACCCATGTCCCAATCTCTAGACTACTAGTACCTGTCAACAACAGCAACCAGATGCGTGTAACAGGGCTAAAGTGTGCGGCAGCTCACACAGATGATTCAGCGGTAAAGTGCACTCGCTGGCAGAGCCAAACTGGGAATCCCCGAGAATCCAAAGCAGCCCTGGAAAAAAAAATGTACGCCATTCCTACAAGTCAAAATATATATATATATATATATATATATATATATATATATATATATATATAGTACAGTAAGCACACAAGCTCACTGACATGCGCAAATAGGCTTATTGACAGACAAAACTCTCTGACTCACACACAAGCTTACTACAGACAAACTCACTTGTATAAACAGAAGGCTCACTACAAAGAAGTTCGGACACACACACAAGCTCACTAAAGACAAGCTCACTGACACACAGATGCTCACTAAATAGAAGCTCACTGACACACACAAGCAGTACCATTTTAACAGAGTTAAGGGCCCCCGGGCAAAGCGATGCACTGGGGCCCTTCCTACACAACAACTCACAGGAATTTTAATTATTGATAGACTGCTGAGTCCATACACACACACACACACAGACTGCTGAGTCCATACACACACACAGACTGCTGAGTCCACACACTGCTTAGTACACACACAGACACACACTGCTGAGTCCATACACACACACACACACACAGACTGCTGAGTCCATACACACACAGACTGCGGAGTCCATACACACACACACATACAGACTGCTGAGTCCATACACACACACAGACTGGTGAGTAAATACACACACACACACAGACTGCTGAGTCCATACACACACACAGACTGCTGAGTAAATACACATACACACACACAGACTGCTGAGTCCATACACACACAGACTGCTGAGTCCATGCGCACACACACAGACTGCTGAGTCATGCACACACAGACACAGACTGCTGAGTCCATGCGCACACACACACACACACACACAGACTGCTGAGTCCATGCACACACACACACACAGACTGCTGAGTCCATACACAAACACATACACACACACACACACAGACTGCTATGTCCATACACACATACACATACACACACAGACTGCTGAGTCCATGCACACACACAGACTGCCGAGTCCATACACACACACACACAGACTCTGCTGAGTCCGTACACACACAGACTGCTATGTCCATACACACACAGACTGCTGAGTCCATACACACACACAGACTGCTGAGTCCATACACACACACAGACTGCTGAGGCCATACACACTCACAGACTGCTGAGTCCATACACACTCACAGACTGCTGAGTCCATACACACAGACTGCTGAGTCCATACACACACACACAGACTGCTGAGTAAATACACACACAGACTCTGCTGAGTCCGTACACACACAGACTGCTGAGTCCATGCACACACACACACACACACACAGACTGCTGGGTCCACACACACACAGACTGCTGAGTCCATGCACACACACACAGACTGCTGAGTCCATGCACACACACACAGACTGCTAAGTCTATACACAAACACACACACACACACAGACTGCTATGTCCATACACACATATACATACACACACAGACTGCTGAGTCCATGCACACACACAGACTGCCAAGTCCATACACACACACACACACACACACACACAGACTCTGCTGAGTCCGTACACACACAGACTGCTGAGTCCATACACACACAGACTGCTGAGTCCATACACACTCACAGACTGCTGAGTCCATACACACACACACTCTTGTATGGACTCTGAGTCCATACACACACACACACACAGACTGCCGAGTCCATACACACTCACAGACTGCTGAGTAAATACACACACACACACACACAGACAGACTGCAGAGTCCATCCATACACACACCCACACACACAGACTCTGCTGAGTCCATACACACAAAGACTGCTGAGTCCATACACACTCACAGACTGCTGAGTCCATACACACACAGACTGCTGAGTCCATACACACTCACAGACTGCCGAGTCCATACACACACACAGACTGATGAGTCCATACACACACACACACACAGAGACTGCTGAGTCCATACACACACACAGACTGCTGAGTCCATACACACACACACACACCCCAAGCCTACCTGTCACTGGAGGCTGTTGCTGGGGGTCAGACAGCCATCTTCTGCAGCAGCATGGTCTGCTGCTTTACGGCAGGGCGGAGCTTATGTGCAGGGGCAGGGCTTATGTGCGGGAGGCGGGGCCTGTGACGGGGAGCCTGTCAGTGCTCCCTCCAGCCCCAGCAGCGTTCCAGCTGCTCTGTCCTGCATTCCCTCGGGCTGTCACAGACTGTTACAGTCCAAGGGAATATAATTGAAGCACATAGCCAGCAAGTTGCCGGCATTTGGGGGGGCCCCAATGGGGGGCACAGCATGATGTAGGGGCCCCCTCTGCCCCCCCCTCCTAGCCACTGTCTGGGAGGCCATAAGCTTTCCTAAAGAGATGGGTTTTGAGGCACTTTTTTAAATGATTGAAGACTAGGGGAGAGCTTGATGGTCGTAGGCAGGCTATTCCAAAGAAAAGGAGCCAGTTGCGAGAAGTGGCTGTACAGGTGCAAGCAACAGATCAAGGTCATGGGTAGAGCGGAGAGATCGAGAAGGGGCATACCTATGGATCTGTGAAGAAATATAGGAGGAGCTAGAATTGGTCAGTGCTTTATAGGTGTGGATTATTACTTTGAATTGACTCCTATAGGATACAGGAAGCCAATGTAAGGACTGACAGAGGGGAGAGGTGTCAAAGGAGCGTCAGGAGAGGAAAATAAGTCTAGATGCAGAATTCATTACAGACTGTAGCGGGATAATACGATTTGTGGGAAGACCTATTAGGAGAGAGTTACAATAATCCATGCGAGAGATTACTAGAGCATGGACAAGCTCCTTAGTATCATCTTGTGTAAGAAAAGGGTGGATGCGGCCTAAGGTGGAATCTACAAGGTGGAATCTACAGGATTTGGTAACAGACTGGATGTGAGGCTCAAATGTGAGGCCAGAATCAAGTATAACGTGAAGACAGTGGCTTGCATGGATGGACTTTTGTGGGTACCACTCACTTGAAGGGAGAGCGAAATAGGGGGATCAGTATTAGGAGGAGAAAAGACAAGCAGTTCGGTTTTAGAGAGATTGCGTTTCAAAAAGCAGGAGGATTTCCAATCAGAGATGGAAGTAAGGCAAGCAGTGACACATTGCAGGACGGCAGGGGAGAGGTCAGGTGAGAATAGGTATGTCTGAGTGTCATCAGCGTACAGGTGGTATTGGAATCCAAATGAGGTAATAAGTTTGCCAAGAGAGGCAGTATAAAGAGAAAATAGAAGGGGACACAGAGCCTTGGGGGAATCCAGCAGAGACAGGACGAAGGGAGGAGGTATCATTAGAAAAGGAGACACTGAACGAGCATTGGAGGAAAACCGAGGACAGAGTCACAGAGACTGAGTGATTGAAGAGTTTGGAGAAGGAGAACATGGTCAACAGTGTCAAAGGCAGCAGAGAGGTCAAGAAGAATTATTATAGAGTAGTGCCCTTTGGATTTAGCTGCGATTAGGTCATTAGTGACTTTAATAAGAGCAGTCTCAGTAGAGTGGAGGGAGTGGAAGCCAGACTGAAGAGGGTCAAGTAGAGAGTTGCAATTGAGTCAAACGGGTAAAAACAAGTCTTTCCAGAAGCTTTGAGGGAAAGGGAGCAGGGATATGGGACGATAGTTAGAAGGGGAGGACGGGTCAAGAGATGTTTTTTTTTAAGATGGGTTCTACAGTGGCATGTTTAAGGGCAGCAGGGACAACACCAGAAGAGAGAGAGCAGTTGAAGATGTGTTTTAAGGAAGGCACAAGACAAGAGGAGAGAGATCTGATAAGGTGAGACGGGACAGGATCAAGTGGGCAAGTGGTGGGGCAAGAGGAAAGGAGAAGCGCGGCCACCTCTAGTTCAGTAGCCTGGGAGAAAGTCTGAAGGGTAGGAAAGGCATGATATGGGTGTGGTTAAGAAAGAGAGGGGCAAGGTGGTGATAATTCTTTCCTTAGCTGTTCAATCTTGTCGGCAGGGCAAAAAAGGGAGTTATAGGTATGAAAAAGATGCCTGGGATTGCGGGAGCATGAACTAATGAGGGAGGAAAAGTATGACTGTTTGGCAAGGGCAAGTACTGTGTTGTATGAATGCAACATGAAATTGTAGTGGAGGAAGTCAGACTGGGCGCATGACTTCCTCCAGCATCGTTCAGCAGAACGGGAGCATCTTGGCAGGTAGCATGTTGATTTAATGTGCCCCGGTTGGTGGCGTGTTTTCCTCAAGGGGCATGTTTGGTGTGGGACTGCAGTGTCCATGGCAGAGGTGAGGGTAGTGTTATATGAGGAGATAGCAAGTGAGAGACAGGAGAAAGTAGGGATGGATAGTAATTGGGAAATCAATATTAGCTGATAGCTGCTGGAGGTCAATATAATTCAGATTTCTTCTTAGTTGAAGGGGGTTAGGTTGAGGATGATGGGGTAGGAGGCAATTGAGAACAAATGATATGAGGTGGTGATCTAAGAAGGAAATGGAGTGTTGCAGAGATTAGAGATTATACATTCTTGAGAGACAAGAAGATCAAGGGTATTGCCAGCTACATCAGTGGGGGACTTAGCCCACTGTGATAGCCCAAGGGAGGAGGTCATTGAAAGCAGTTCTGAGGCTACTAGGGACAAGGGTAGGTTAATGGGATTGTTGAAGTCCCCAACAATTAGGGATGGAATATTAGAGGAGAGGAAGTAGGGAAGCCAAGCAGCAAAGTGGTCAAGGAAGAGGAGAGGGGAACTAGGGGGACAATAACGGCAGTGTTAGCGGAGATGGGTTTGAAAAGGCAAATTGAATGAAATTCAAATGAAGAGAAAGAGAGGGAAAGGAGGGGTGGGTAGAGGTTTGAAGGAGCAGTGAGGCAAGAGCAGAAACCCTACACCACCTTTGCTTTCAGAGTGTCTTGGGTTGTGGGAATATTGAAGACCACCAAAGGATAGAGAGGCAGGGGTAGCGGTGTCAGAGGGAGAGATCCGTGTTTTGGTTAAGGCTAGTAAGTCTAGGGAACGAGAGATGAAGAGGTTGTGGACATCAGTGGATTTTGTAATATTGAAAACAGAGCGTGCATTCCAGAGGGCAATATGGAAGGAGGATTTAAAGGAAGAGTGACATGAGATGGGTATGAGTTTATTGTGATTCCTGGAGTTAGCACATTGTGGTTTTGCAGAGGTGGGTCTGGGATTTGGAGAGACATCTCCAGCTGCTAGGAGCAGAAGGATAGAGAGTAAGAGAAGGTGGGAGTAGGATTTAAAAGTTTTGTGAGAGGGTTTGTATGTAGAGGTTTTAGAAAGGGTTGGCGGAGATAGGCTGGAAAGGTATAAGTAGAGTGCATGGAATGAATAGAGAGGGGAGGGAAGATAAGTGGGAGCAATGAAAATGGTGTCAGCAGGGCCAGGTGAGCAGAGGGGTAAAGAGATTTTGCTAATTAGAGAGGTGAGAGTGAAAGAAAAGAATAGAAGGGAGAGCATTCTCTAAGGAGGTTAAAAGGAGTTTATATAGTAAAAAAGGAAAATTAGGATTTTTATTTATGCAAAATTAGATGAGGTGGGATCTTAAAGTCACATGATAGATAGAATGTTAGCTGTTTATAAGTTCATGGTTAATATTCCTGCTTAGTGTATAAAGCTTTGCCAAATACGACTCATTCCACACCTACATTCATTGTGGATTTCGAGCATCGTGGGGGATTTAGTAATTTGTCTGAATAATTTTCACACTCCGCAGAACCACTGTTCACTGCATGTAGCACCCAGATAAGCAGCAGAATTATTTGCCATACTTTAACGGCACACGGCTCTGTTTCTCTAGGGAATTTATTGAGTTTATAATAAATACATATCCATTCGTGCTAATTCCACCAGTCATTCTTACAGAGAGAAAATGAAACGTTTTCTTGTTATCTTTGGGCTTTTTGAAGCATAGCCATATACACGTGCTTTCAAATGAAGATTCCGAATACAAGAAGAAACTACGGCTGTGTGTTTGAGTGATTGTACAAATCAAGAAGAGACGATGCTTCAAAAACCAGGAACAAAGCATACATCTCGCCATTGGGAAGTATGCTACTGGGACAGGACGGGTGCAGGTCAGTAGGCGGAACGCCAAAAACGAGGTTGCATACACACCAGGCTGACTAGAAGCTGTCCAGGACCCTTCAGAGTAGGCCATACTTAAATCTTGTTCATTTCTCAAATGCTGAGTTCATTTTGTGCAGCTTTAGTGCATCTAAAAATTTGTTCACTCTTTGATTATTGGGACTTTTGTCCCCAGAAGTGAAACATCAGATAACAATCCTGGGACCACAACAGATATTTAAAATCTAGAACAGTTTGTATGAAAGAACCAAAAAAGTTCAAAATTAATACTTTTACAGGTCTGAAAAAATAGATATAAGAATGTATAAAAGATAATTAAATACACATCGGCCATATTTATATAAGGAATGACATGCGCATAGTCGTCCTTTTTGCATTTACGTCATAAAACAATAACCTTTAATCCCCCACCCCCCCAAAAAAACACAGATAACAGATTTATAACGGCTTTATAACGGATAAATATCACGGCTTTAATAAAATATATATAAGTAAATATATAAATAACAAAATGGGTCATTGGCAAACATACCAAATTTTAACATAGACACATAATTCACCCCAATGTTTAACAGTTCTGTACCCACTGACAATGACCCATAACATAACTAACAATAATCCATATAACAAAGTATGAATAACACAAGACACAGCCACAACAGGCATCATACTCCAAGTGATTTTACATTGTAGGGGTATACCGAGATACCCCTAAACACCCACAGATACACACACCACCGAGATACCCCTAAACACCTACAGATACACGCACCACCGAGATACCCCTACACACCCACAGATACACACACCACCGAGATACCCCTAAACACCTACAGATACACACACCACCGAGATACTCCTACACACCCACAGATACATACACCACCGAGATACCCCTACACACCTACAGATACACACACCACCGAGATACCCCTACACACCCACAGATACATACACCACCGAGATACCCCTACACACCCACAGATACATACACCCCCGAGATACCCCTACACACCCACAGATACACACACCACTGAGATACCCCTACACACCCACAGATACACACACCACCGAGATAGCCCGACACACCCACAGATACATACACCACCAAGACACACCCAGGATGAAAGCCAAGGGCTCCAACCTACCAATTAAATTCAACCATACCACTACACACCCACAGATACATAGACCACCGAGATAACCCTACACACTCATAGATACACACACCACCGAGATACCCCTACACACTTACAGATACGCACACCACCAAGATACCCCTACACACCCACAGATACACACACCACGAGATACCCCTAAACACCCACAGATACACACACCACCGAGATACCCCTAAACACCCACAGATACACACACCACGAGATACCCCTAAACACCCACAGATACACACACCACCGAGATACCCCTAAACACCCACAGATACACACACCACGAGATACCCCTAAACACCCACAGATACACACACCACGAGATACCCCTAAACACCCACAGATACACACACCACCGAGATACCCCTACACACTCACAGATACACACACCACGAGATACCCCTACACACCACAGATACACACACCACGAGATACCCCTAAACACCCACAGATACACACACCACGAGATACCCCTAAACACCCACAGATACACACACCACCGAGATACCCCTAAACACCCACAGATACACACACCACGAGATACCCCTAAACACCCACAGATACACACACCACGAGATACCCCTAAACACCCACAGATACACACACCACCGAGATACCCCTACACACTCACAGATACACACACCACGAGATACCCCTACACACTCACAGATACACACACCACGAGATACCCCTAAACACCCACAGATACAAACACCACGAGATACCCCTACACACTCACAGATACACACACCACGAGATACCCCTAAACACCCACAGATACACACACCACCGAGATACCCCTAAACACCCACAGATACACACACTACCGAGATACCCCTACACACCCACAGATACACACACCACGAGATACCCCTAAACACCCACAGATACACACACCACGAGATACCCCTACACACCCACAGATACATACACCACGAGATACACCACCGAGACACACCCAGGATGAAAGCCACGGGCTCCAACCTACCAATTAAATTCAACCATGTGAATATTGCTACCAAACTTCAAAAAATCCCAGCTACCAATCCTACCTACCCCCAAATTTCTTATCCAGCCCCCGCCACATACCGTGATCAAATGGGATAAAAGAAGAAAATACCATACCCCAATAAATAAGGGAGGGAAGGTGCGACAACAACATTTAAGTATGGCTGATTAAAATGGCCCCTAATCTAAAATGTCCGTTATTAATATCTGATTTCTAATTAAGTGCCGCCTCCAGTGGTGTATCCTGGTTTTGTGCTGCCCTAGGCAGGACAAAACTCAGGCACCCCCCCGTGCTACCCCCACCCGCGCTACCCCCACCCGCGCAACCTCCACCCAACCCTTCCCCCCTGCTCCGCCTTCTAAATACACACACACACTTTCACTGACAGATAGGCATTCACTAGCTAACAGAAACACACACTCACTAACAGACACACACACTCACAGGCAAACACACACTCACTAACAGACACACGTACACACTCACTAACAGACACACACACTAACAGACACACACTAACAGGCAAACACACACACACTAACAGACAGACACACACACACACTAACAGACACACACTAACAGACTCACACACACACTAACAGACTCACACACTAACAGACATACACACACACTAACAGAAATACACACACACTAACATACACACACACACTCTAACATATACACACACTAACAAACACACACACACTAACAGACACACACACAGTAACAGACACACACATTAACATCCACACACATTAACATCCACACATACACTAACAGACACACACTAACAGACACACACTAACATACACATACACACACACACACACACTAACACACTCACTTGTGTTTTTTTTTTAATTAATCCCCCAGCCTCCTTACCTTTGGGAATGCTGGGGGGTTCTTCCTCTCCCGGGGGTCCTGGGGTCCAGTGGATGCAGGGCGGGTGGGCGGCCGGCGAGGGAGCTCTTCCCCTGAGCGCTCTGCTCAGCTCCCTCGTGCGCTGCCAGCAGAGTGAGGCTGGGAGCCGGGTGGATGACGTCATATTCCGGCTCCCGGCCTCACTCGGCGGCCCTGGGCATTTGGGGGCGGCTTTTTTGCCGCCCCCTGAAAAATGCCGCCCAAGGCAAATGCCTTGTTTGCCTCGCGGCTAATATGCCCCTGGCCGCCTCCACAACCACTTAACCAATAAACACCCACCACTCCATATGCCTGCCTCCTAGCTCTGTCAAGGCCCGTTCCCTTAGCTTCGCCGGTCCTATGTATGTATGTCTGTATACATGATGATATACTATGAATTCCACTGTGTCAGAGAACAAGTACAGGGTTATGACGTACTATGCAGCTCTTAAACCTAGAACCAGGACTCAAAATTGCCCCCCCCCAACCACGCTCATTCAGTCTGTTCCCCATATTCATCAGACCTCAGACAACTACCCCCATTAATAATAATATTATTAACAATCATGAAAATATATAAACAATGAGTAAATGTGAGGTTATCAATGTAACAGTTTGTGTCTATTTGACACATTAAGAGATTTCCCACTATATTCAATTTTTTGGAGGGGGTGGGGGTGGGGGAAATCAGTGTATGTTTTGTATTTCTGATAACACTGCATCTAGTCATTTGTTTACTACCAATCTACTTCTCTAATACTATCCTTACCTTTTGTGTCCCTTTACCCCACTCCCTCTAGCATGTAAGCTTATTGAGCAGGGCCCTCAACCCCTCTGTTCCTGTGTGTCCAACTTGTCTGGTTACAAATACGTATCTGTTAGTCCACCCATTGTACAGCGCTGTGGAACTTGTTGGCGTTATATAAATAATAATAATAAGGGCTGGATTAACTGGAAATGATTTTATATGCACCATATCTTAACAATAGAACCATTCAAAGCAATAGTGTAAGAGCTGCTTTTCAGTGTATTGCAGTATATAATGAAACCAATAAATAAAATAGGAGTACACTCCGAGTTGCATAACCGTGGCCGTATTATTTTCATGCCATTCTGACATACTCGAGTATAAAGAGATGAAACCAAAGCTGCTTTTTGAAATTGAAAATCATTATTTTATTTCTGTTTCATAATACCCAGACTGCGGCACAGCACACTGTGATCTGCAGGAGAGGATTCAAGTGCCTGTTCTGCATGATATGGAGCCAGGCGATGCTTGGGTTTCCTGCGGCTTTTATGGCTTCATAATGTATTGTTAATTTCTTAAAAGCTTGAGAAAATGCCAAACACAGAATTAATTTCCTATTGAATGGTGAAAGCCCACTGGTCAGGTAAATATGGGATAAAGTAATTCCAAACCAGAAGAGCCATAAACAGCTATAATGTAATGCTTCCAGCCAGGGCCGCCATCAGGGGGTGACAACCATAACGGTTGTCACGGGCACGGCCCTGGGGGGGCCCCATGTGTAGCGGCGGAACTGCACTTGCACCGGGGCCCGCACGCTGATGGAGCCCATCGGGTGGCTAATGCACTTAGGGCCACCCGATGGGCTCTGTATCTTCAGGGGCCCGGTCAGCGCTGTGGCCGTGTAATAGCGCAACCGGGCCCCTTTAAAAAACAAAACAAAACAACTGCAGCCGAAGCAATTGTTACTAGGATGAAGTGGTCACTTCCTCCCAGCTCACTCCACGCGGGAGGAGCGCGCGCGCGTCAGTGAGGAAGAGCCAGCCGACCACTCCCATCAGCCCCAGCCACCCTCCTGCAAAGAGACAGGAGGGTGGCTGGAAAATGAGCTTTGTGTGTGTGTGTCTGTATTTCTATGTATGTCTGTCTGTATGCATGTATGTCTGTATGTCTGTCTGTTTGCATGTATGTATGTCTGTGTATGTATGTCTATGTATGTATGTATGTCTCTATGTATGTCTATGTATGTATGTATGTCTGTGAATGTCTGTATGTATGTGTATGTATGTATGCATGCATGTCTGTCTGTATGTATGTCTATCTGTATGTCTGTATTCATGCATGTACGTCTATGTATGTCTCTGTTTGTCTGTATGCATGTATGTCTATGTCTGTCTGTATGTATGTATGCATGCATGTCTATGTATGTATGTCTGTATGTATGCATGCATGTATGTATGTCTGTATGTATGCATGTATGTCTATGTATGTATGTATGTCTGTATGCATGTATGTCTGTCTGTCTGTATGTCTATGTATGTATATATGCATGTCTGTATGTCATTATATATGTATATATGTATGTCTGTATGTCAGTATGAATGTATGTCTGCATATAATTATGAACGTATGGCGGTGTGTATGTGTGTATGGATGTCTGTATGCATGTATGTCTGTCAGTATGTCTGTATATATGCATGTATGTCAGTCTGAATGTATGTATGTATGTATGTCTGTATGCCATTATGAATGTATGTGTGTATGGATGTCAGGGTCTGTTTGTCTGTCAGTATGTCTGTATGTATGAATGTATGTATGTCTGTCAGTATGTCTGTATGTCTGTATGTATGAATGTATGTGTGTATGTATGTATGTGTCTTTATGTCCTGATGCATGTGTGTCTGTATGTATGTTAGTATGTGTCTGTCTGTCACTCTATATGCCTGTGTGTCTGTATATGTGTGTATGTCTCAGTATGTGTGTGTCATTATGTATGCCTGTATGCGTGTATGTCTGTTTCAGTATGTGTGTCTGTTAGTATGTATCTGTGTCCTTTTGTATCAGTGTGTGTGTTTGTGTCTGTGTGTGTATTCCTGTGGGCGGTATTTGGAGACCCAGACCCTGAGCTGAGTTAGGGGCCCCAAAATTTCTGGTGGTGGCCCTGCTTCCAGCATGTGTCTCCTCAATAGTGCCTCCTATTAAATCTTCATTTCTATGTATAGCCCGGCAGAGGAGGACGAACTACCGAAACAACAAAGAGAACAGGGTGATTATAGTACAATCCCTAAATGAAGGGCTGAGCCTCAGGTGCTCTCACCTTCAGTAAGGAAATTAATTTCTCATGTGAGACAAAAATCCGTTCTTGGATGGTGAATGTAACAGGATGATAGTCTGAGAATGTCACTGCCATTGTCCTTCTCTATTACCCTTGTTGTTAGAATGTTTAAGCTAGATAATTTGCATGAACAAGAATATCGTCTGTTATTTGAGGTGGGTGCATGGTGACATGGTGATGGATACACATGTCTAAAAACATGGGTACTTTTGAAGGATGTATGGAACGGCACTCACTCCCATCAGTCAGAGCCAGGGTGCTTACTGTACCAGAACCAAACACCAGATTCCCAGATTAGTAGCATAGAATGAAAGAGGTCCAGGCACTTCTTGGTTCAAGACAGGCACTTTATTAGAACCACAGCAACGTTTCAACCAAAAGGTCTTTGTCAAGCTTGACAAAGACCTTTTTGTCAAAGACCTTTTTGTGGTTCTAATAAAGTGCCTGTCTTGAACCAAGGAGTGCCTGGACCTCTTTCATTCTATCCTAAAAATATGGGTACTGTGACAAATACCTACATCCACACTTACATACACAGAATTATACATATGCCCAAATGCAAATGCCTAAATCCACACAGTCTGTGGACCGATGTGCTGAAAGCTTAACCACTTGGACCCTTGAGCCAAAAGTGTCTTTGTAAAGGCAGTGTTGGTAGCTATGAAAGGAATTGATTGCTGCCTGGATTGGAATGAGGAGTGGTCAGAAGAGGGAATATCTGCCTGGTTAGTGGGTAGAGGACAAGACCTTACCTTGAAGAATCATGGTGGTGGTCTACGGTGTCAGTGGAGAAGGGACAGACGACATAGTGGGATAGGTCTGGATGTTTAGATGGGGCCCAGTCTACCCTGTTCCTGTTACAGATTGTAAGAGCCCACATGTGGTGACATGGGTTTCTAAACCCAAGCAGAACAAGACCACCATGCCGATTTGGACCCATGAGATGGTTGGGAGAGGAAACTGGAAAATTACTTTAAAACTGAAAAAAGGTCTCCCTCTAAGCGCTCTTTTTTGGCAACTGTTTTAATTATTTAAAAATATTTATGAAGTTTTTAGCAAATCTCTGATTCTGGTTGGCTGCTGTGGGGATATTTATGGGATAATAATAGTAACAGTGAGAATCGCCCACTAATTCAATTCTCAGATCCCAAAGAACGTTTATCGTGTTAAGTGAAAAGTATTTCATATAAATAATCACAATGTATAAAAATAGATTTTATTTATGATAACCAATAATTAACAAATAATATTATGTAACATGCGTGACAATAATCAATGAATATCCAGTATAAAATGGTATGCAATACAAAGAAATGGGTATTACGTTTCAATGGCTAAATAGCATTATCTGTCAAGACTTCTACGATTTATGACTAGCTTCCACAGACTGAAAGTGAAACTTTTCACACAGAGAACAGAATTCCTCAGAGTGCAGCGTAAGGTCGTAAAGTTTAGCCGACAGTTAGAATAACCCTTTCAATGCTGGCTAGATCTCCTAGGTAGTTAAGATCTATTCTGATGTCATTTTAAATAAAATAACATTTAATCCAGTTTAAATTCATTTTCTTAAACCATCCAATAAGAGAATCTAACATTATATAAGCAGATTTTTAATTTGTCTAAAAGATATCTATCTTAATTTAGAGCAAATCAATACACCTGGATAAAAACAGCGGTATGCTAACACGTGATAATATCACATCAATATATAATTATTCTTAATTCCACCTGCAGAATGGAATATTTATAACTATATATTCTTAGTTAACTAAGATTTCTTAATATGGAAATCTGACCGTGCTTTATCCAGTCATATATAATGCTATTAATACATTTTAATTAATTTAATTAAATGAAACCAGTATAATTACCAGTTGAGTAGATATTTCATCCGATTGGTAGTCTCTCTGCATGGAGGTGTTGGTTGAAAGTCAGTAAATTCTAAGTGTTAGAGTTTTAGGAGTAGAGTGTTAGTCTCAGATGTTGTCCGAGTTGGAGTCCCCAAACTTCCAATTCCTCTCTCCTCTCCTTTGCATCTCTTGCATCTGCCTTTTCTCGTATCTCTATCTTCCCTTTGTCTTAACTTTTAAAGGGCCATACTCTCTGTACGTCATCAGTTGATAACCCAATAGAAGCACTAGAGGTGTGGTTATCTTCCAGATCACAAATTAGTTATTTGGTCTGTAGAGGGCAGTCTTGTCCCACTAAACATACCTATCCAGGAAAGAGTTAACTTTTCCTGGTGGCTATTTTGACGTCATTTTGGCCTATCTAGATAGTGGCTATAACTTACGTATCCTTCAAAGATCAAAGGGGTTCTTAAATTTTGTCCAGACTATGTGTCTGCAAATCTGCTATAATTTCTGATATGACAGATCATGAACTAAGTTTACCCTTTTCCATACAATGGTACCTTATATATATAGACAGTTAAATATTAAATTATTTAATCTTCTCTGTCACAATTGTCTGGGTTTAGATTTGATTATATTCTTCTTAGCATTAGACAGTCTGTCCAACCCCCTTCCTTATCACTTGCTTGTATATACTATGCATTCCTCAGCTCTGGGAAAGTGGTTAGCTTACAGATAGAAATATAGTGTCTTTCTGTTAACTTAAAATAACAAAATGGAGTCTGGTCTGTTCAGAGTGACTCAGAATATACACTTTTAGTTTCTATCATAGCACAAAATGTCTGCCGATATAAATACTCTGACATAACCCCCCTTTAGTGCATTTCATAGCCAAAATTAATTTAGCTTATGAATAAGCACTATAGAAGTTATCAGACATATTGTGCAATCACATCATTTCTAACATAGGCCCGTGCGTGGAATGAACATTTTTGTATATATTTGTACCTGTAAGAGTTTTGAACTTTACACTTAGTACAATCAACCATAATATCATTATTACATAGTACATTGTTTTCATTTGAAAAATGTCTTTGGGAGTTACATATGGTATGGCCAATAAAAAGCAAATCTCCATACGTTCCGGATCAATTAAGAGAGGTATAGCGCTCCCCATCTCAAAGGCCAGATTTAATTGCATAGGCTCAATTGTCTCTCCATCCACATTGGCAAGCATCGCATGAACAATATCCTTGGATACAAAGTACAGAGGTATGCGTCCCCCTGCCAATTCGATCATTCCAGTTTGCACTTCGTCAAGAAAAGCAAGTGTGTGGAACAATATTGGGTCATGCAGAAATAGAAGTTCACGCTTAAATAAGTCATGACTTTGGTGCAACTCAGTGGATTTGGCAATTAACTCCGAATGCAAATTTGTTGTAACAACTGTGTCTTCCACAATAGTTAACACGTCTTGGAGAAGTGTTCTTTGCTGGTTTATCACCTGATGAATATCGTTAATGTGTTGCTTTAGCGCATAGATTTCCATATCCAGCTTTTGGACAGTAATAGAGTTGGCTGCAGACATTCCAGTTGCGACAACTGCACCGACAGTGGCACAAACTAATGCAACAATTATAGCGGTGAGGAACCTTTTGGGTCGGTTGCTCATCGGAATAGAACTGGATACAAATGGTTTCCGGGCTTGCTCCAAGATGTTTCGCACACGGTCCTGTGCTCTTTGGAGGTGCATCTGGTACCAAGTCTGTAACTCAGGAAGCTGCATCGATGAAATGTTGTATGCCTTCTCGATGGAAATCTTGGGGTCCAAGCTGACGAACACACGTCGGGTCAGGATCCTCTTCTCTGTTAAGATGAACCCTGGTGTCTCTTGAATCAGGATGCCGGAGGATGGTCCCATCTCTGCGATCGGGTCGGTCCGTAGCTCTTGGCACAGGAGCAGTACGATCCAGAAACACGCCACATCCTTCTTGGACATCTTTCGACAGTCACGGATCAGGAACTCGTTTCAGACTTATCTACTAATGATTCAAGGTTTGTTAAGCATACAAACTTATAACAGTGTGACATCACTTGGCCTAGGACAACACATTATTACGATTCATCAACATATGTATTCTGTCTAATTCTATTTTTATAACTTCATCCCTCACTACATTTATTACTGACTCTTCAGCAATTTGCCTATAGCATTAAACAAGCTAGTAACCTGCTTATAAAATGTAGTTATTGGATGGCAAGGAAATGGTTAATGACATGAACGTACATGAGATCATGGCACATCACAACATTTCACATCATACTATACCACGTGAATCAAGCATTCATCCAGGTTAGTCGTTCACCCTTCTGCATCCGAATCCACACCTATAATCCTTAATTGAGATTTAGGATGACAAGCACGCAACTGGTTAATGTGAACCCACTTTTCAATAAAATCACCATCCTTAGGAATTTTTATCTTGTACGCTACTGGGGAAATTTTGTCAATAATGACATATGGCCCTTTCCAAGAAGGTAAAAAGAATTTCGGTTACTTTCTGATTTGACTTGATTTTGCGCAAAGTTATACAGATAGACTTGATCTGTTATCTCATATTCCTTTTTCGTGGTTTTTAGATTGTAATAGGTCTTAACCCCTGTCACTGCTTTTTCTAGATTCTTTTGGGCAAAAGCAAATGCATGCTGTAAATGCTTGCGCAAATCTTCGATATACTGATGCGTAGTGGCAGCATTGATCAAGTTATGATCCGAAGTACGATATAGTAAATGCTGTGGTAAAACCATCTTTCTTCCTGTCAACAATTCAAAAGGTGACAATTTGGTAGCAGTGCTAGGTGTAGATCTAATCGCCATTAAAACTAGGGGCAATTTAATGTCCCAGTCTTTACCAGACTCCTTAACATACTTCTTCAGAATATTAACGATAGACTGGTTATATCGCTAGACGCAGCGCGGTATGCAATATGTAGCTTTCGTTTAACACCTAGAATGTTCCACATCTTAGCCATTACTTCGCTGGTAAAATGACTACCTCTGTCTGACTCAATTCTTTGAGGCAGACCAAACCTGGAAAAGACATGGTTAATCAACAAAGTGGCGCACACGGTACTCGTGTTCTCTTTACAAGGCAAACATTCTATTCACTTTGTGTACATACACGTAACGGTTAACATGTATTTGTTACCTCTTGAAGATCTTGTTACAGGACCTATAAAGTCAATTTGAATATCAGACCAGGGTAATGACACCCCCCTCTTCTGAAGTGGTGCACGAAGGGTTGGACCATGGGGTTGATATTGCGGACAAATCAAGCATCCCTGACAGTATGTCTTAACATCCCTTAACATGTGTGGCCAATATGCATAATCACGCAATATCTCATATGTGATCTTATCACCACGATGCCCAGATGTAGGTGCATCATGTACGTGTTGGAGCATTAACCCTCTGTATACAGTTGGGACTACCCATTGTTGTATACCATGTTTAGAAGTTCTGACCAGTAACCCATCCATGATACTAAATTGGACTTTATATCTCATCAAGATTCGTACATCTTCATTATCTTTGCAATCCTCATCTGTGATGGGATTGGCAGTAGGGTCTTCTATATGTTTATAGAATATGCCTATGACGGGATCGTTCTTTTGACTGGTAATCAGGTCCTCACTAGGAGCTTCTTGACTCCATTGCACGACATTTAAGTCGGCATTATCTCTAGCCTGTCGTCTAGTTATGGCTTCAACATGAATTGAACCCATAAGATCATCAATGTTTAGGATTTCACCATCGATGGCAGCTTGTTTTGCCAGTGAATCGGCTAAGTCATTACCATCCTTATCAATACCTTCTATTTTAGAATGGCCTTTGGTTTTCTTCCAATATATGGATAAACCATTTTCCTTAACCAGTTCATCGATTTTACAAAACAATTTCCCATGTTTAACAGGTTTGTTATTGCTTTTCAGCATTTGGTTACGTTTCCAGCTAGGCAGATATTCAATGAAACTGTTGCGAACATAGTTGGAATCAGTTATAATAACAAATTCTTTGATACCATATTCTATTGCCATTTGAATGGTCTTATATACTGCACAGAGTTCGGCTATCTGACTGCTTTTGGGACCAATATTGTATCCTATAGATACATTGGGATAATCACCTGTCCAGGCGATTCCGATACCTGCAACTAACTTCCGCTCAGCACCAACGACGTGGTGATATGAACAACCATCAATGTATACCCACGGTAGTGGTCGACAGTGTTCCTCGTCATAAACTTTATAAGGAGATAGCAATTGCTCTTCTAGGAAGTCATCTCCGGTGTCATTATCATCCAGAGATGGAGCAGTACAGTCATGTAATTCTGCTAAACCTTGGGCAACTGAGCTTCTCTTATTATGTTTATAACGGACTTCTAACGGCCATCCCTGTAAGGATAGAGTCCATGCAGTAATCCGACTGTTAGAGAGATTACCGTCTCTAATTCTTTCACTCTGCAGATACTGTAGAGGTTGGTGAGTTGTTTCTACAATTATTTTCTCACCTTGGATATAGCTACGAAAATTTTGTAGTGCCCATACAGTCGACAATAACGCCTTCTCACATGTGTTGAATTTAACTTCAACAGGTGACAAAGTCTTGCTAGCATATGCAATAACTTTGTTTAAACTGTCCTGCTTCTGATACAGAACAGCACTAATGCTTAAGTCGGTATATCCTGTCTCCAGATAGAAGGGTTTACCCCCCTCTGGGTATGCTAAACAGGGTGCCTGAGTGAGCTTCCTCCTCAGTTCACTTACCGCTTGGTCCTGAGGCTCCCCCCAGTTCCAGGTAGTTTCCTTTTAAGCAGGTGTAAGAGTGGTTTAGTTATTTCTGCATAGTTATCTATAAACTTACGGGAGTAGTTAGTCATACCAAGGAACGATCTTAATTCCCTGATGTTTGAAGGTGTTTTAGCCTTTAGTACGGCTTCAACCTTCTTCCTCTGGGGATTTAATCCTTCAGAAGTTACCTCATGTCCAAGGAAATTGACATGGGTGCGACACCATTGTGCCTTTTGTAAAGACAGTTTAATCCCTGCCTCTCTTAACTGAGTGAGAACATGTCTAATCTCTAAGATATGCTTATCAAAGGAAGTGCTTTTCAGCAAGACATCGTCGACATATGATAACGCTCCTCTCTCGAGTGCGTCAGGCATAGCTTTATGCATGAACACAGCGAATTCATGACCAGAGTTTATATAACCGAAAGGCATACGGGTCCAGGTATACTGCTGCTTTCCAAATGTGAAGGCCAATTTGTATTGGTCTTCATTATGGACTGGTACAGTCCAATATCCCTGCGCACAGTCAATGGCAGTGAATATTTTGGATCCCTGCATTTGTACCAAACATTGGTCTATGTAAGGCGTTGGCCAACCAGACATATAGACGCGTTTATTTAGCTGTCGTAAGTCAGCGCATAAACGCCATTGTCCATTAGGTTTCAGAATCCCCAAGATCGGATTATTATACGAACTGTGCACTGGACGTATAATGCCCCTTTCCTTTAAATTCTGAATGATGTCTTGTAGACCATCATATGACGCTAATGGGAGTCTATACTGTTTGATAAATACAGGTGGTAAATTTGGATCAGTTTGTATTCTGGCTACGTGGAGGTTAGTTAATCCACAGTCGTAGGAATCTTTGGCAAAAATATCTTGGAATTCCAAAAGGACTTCCTTTAGCTGCTGTCGCTCAGCATCATTGGAGCAACCGTCAGCTAAAGATATTTGCTCTTCTAGCCTTTCCTGAAATCCTGGAAAGATTTCAGGCTGGCCTATCTCATAAGCTTCTTCAAGCCTAGAAGTTAGGTCAGTTCGGTGTTGACTTACCTTTTCTCTTTGGTCGAGATACTCTTGTGATTCCTGCTCATTGAGCGGATGATCGAAGGTAATTGATGCTTCTTCGATTTTACACGAGCCTTCTTCATCGTTGAAGGGATATACAGATAGGATAGTGAATAATCCTTCTGGGGAGGAATGGAATATTTGATCTACAATTTCGTCCTCAGTTAAGTATTCTTCAGGGATGAGGCCTATAATTTGGTTTTGGAAACCAAATGTATAGTACTCAGCATCCAATGCTAGACCTAATAATGTTCCTTTTGGTAAAGTAACACTATTGGGTGTAACATTGTTGACCATGATATAGGTGGGATTCTTACCAATACTTACCATTGGTGTATGTGTTACCACCATCCCTAATTGTTGTATCCTGTTGGATAAACAGATTAGGGCATCAGAGTTTTCCAATCTCTGACCCTTCCTTGACCTGTAGGGGTAAAAGAAAGTTACTTGTCCCCTGTGGAATGGTTATGTCATCAGGAACTTGGATACTTACCGCATATGGGAGTATTTGTCCTGATTTCAGGGCGTTTTCCTCGTGTAGGTATCCACAAGGATTACCTTTTAACCTTGTCCACAAGTTGGAATTAATCAGGTCAAGGTGTATGGCAAAGCGATGTATGACATCATTGCCAACGTAAACCTGATAGCGAGGTTCGTCTATCACTAGGAATAAATGTTTAACTGTCTTATTTCCGATGGAAATAGATAGTAAACATTTTGCTATCACATTGTGACTCTCTGATTCGCCATCCAGATTCTGGATCCACCTGTCATGTGGGGAAGCGTACCTGATCATTTTAGGATTAGCGATCTGCTTTAACAGACTTCTGCTAATATAGCTGTTCTCACTCTGTAAATCCAGCTTTGCATTCCTACTTCTTCCTAAGTCATTTATTTGAATAGGAAAGAATAGGTTGTTATTAACCCTTTCAATTCTGGCAAGGAATTGAGCATGACCTGCCAGATCTACAGATTCAACATAGTCCCTGTGGAGAGAAATGGTTAAAACATCACCTTCCAGAGAGACATTCTGGATCCTCTCTGGAGCAATTCTTATGGAATGCTCATCTACAGGTGCGATTGCATCATTCACCTGCAGGATAGTCACGTCAGGCGACTGACTATTTCTAAAATGTACCTCTATCGAGTCAGGTCTTTCTTCTATCACATGGCAGTCACGATCAGATTGAACATGTGATTTCTCATAGGTTATGGGAACCTTAGCTTGTGACCATACAATTCCATTCACACAGTCAATAATTGTGTTAAGTCTTCTGAGTATGTCTATACCCAGAATCAGTCGGTCATAGGGGAGATCTACCACTATCACCGGGTGTCTAAAGGTTTTGTTACCTATTTTAAACTTTAACCAGGTATTGCCAATAACATGAAGGGCATTTCCTCCTACACTCAACAGAGCATTGGGGAAATCTCTTAGCTTCGGCTTATCCGTTGCTAAGTCCATTACCTGCTGGAAGTAGGTATTGGATAAGATAGTGGCTTGTGAACCAGTATCTATTAACCCTTTAAAAGGCTGGGGTAGCGAATCCTGTATTTCTACAGACATGTAGTACCTTCCTTCATGTTCTTCTAATTCACATAAGAATTTAGAATGTGTCAACATATTACTTGTTTTCCATACATTACCGGTCACAGCAGTAGTTTCTACCTGTACTGAGGAATGCTCAGTCTTACCCACAGGCCCATCCCTTTCAGGAATATCTTGAACTGTCAAGCGGGAACTAGTGGTCGGCATCTCATGAGTTAACCCTTTCAGGTCTGGATCCTGGAAACTAGTGGTTGCTGGGGCTACTTTAGCCTTTGGCTGAAATGAAAAAACAGAGGAACACGTTGCGCCTCCTTCACCCGGAAGTGAAGTGACGGTATAGGCAATAGGTTTTCTAACACAACTATTGTTTGTTTGACTGTTAGTACCTGGAAAGGAAACAGGGTTAGGCATTACATCTACTGATAACCTAGCCTGTTTAGTCACAGTGGCTATTATTGTTGCGGCACCTGTTGTTGTTGCTGCGGTTGCACAGGTAGTTCTGCAATTGGAGCTATCCCTAAAAAAGGATTTAGAGCAAAGACTTGGTTGATCTTTGTCATTTCCTCCATTAATTTGCCCATCTGGTCTGTCAATTGACCAACCTGACGACGCAAATTATTTCCCCCATTGCCGTTTTGTCTTTGCCCATTAGAATTTGGTTGGGATGGCTGAGACTGTTGGGAGTTATTGGAAGCAGATTGGTTATTTCTGTTTCCATATCTCCTATTTCCCTGAGGATTCCTTCTCCATTGGGAATTGCCTTGGTTCTTATTAACCCAGGGGCGTTTATTCCCATTGGCATTGGATTTTTCAGAGTTATTAGAGGAATTTGCAGAATTGCTTCCGGCATTTTCCTGTTTCTGAGGTTTTGGAGTTTTCAAAACCTCGGAATAGGTCCTCTTTTTCTGTTGGGTTTCTACACCTAACTGAATTTTAGTCTCTGACACCATTTTATCACCAGGTTTCTTAACCTTTGGCTGATTTTCGTCATGTGCATGGTGTATAGTATACAATTTCATGCACTGACTGACTAGCCATTCTAATGGCAACTTACAATCGTAATCTCTTGTGAGATTCATTTGTATGTTTACCGGCATGGCATGAAAATACAGATCTTTGAAGTCTGTGCTTTCATACCTGGGTTTTCTTTGGGCCACGGAGTATGCATTTTTAAGAATTATTAAAAATTCTCTGGGGCTTTGATCTGGACGGCACTTTAAGTTATAAAGCGCCTTCTTTGCAGAGGCAATGGTTTTATACTTACCATATTCCATGATTATTTCATATTTCATCTTGGACCAGGACATTAACTGTATAGCTTGAAGACTTTCTAGATAAACACGGCACATTGAATCAAAGGTCCATGTAATGAACCATTTCTTATGAATGTCATCATACATGCCCAATGAATTCATTGCTCTATCATAATTTTCCAGATGTTCAGATATGTTTCCTGAACCTCTAGAAAATTGTGGGACAGTCTCTCTAAGGAATTTGATGACCTTTGGCGTTTCATACACAGGCGTCGTTGATTTAGGACCTCTGTTTCTGTGTTTGGGTAAACGTCTATGCGATCTGTCTGCTGAAGAGGAATTAGACCCGTACAACAGTGCAGATGGCATATCAGTTACATGGCCTTCAGAGTGGATAGTGCAATCACTTTCACTCCCATCACTCTGAGCTTCTTGTTCACTGTCACAATTCTGATCAGCATCAGAATTCTGCCAGTGTACAGAACCATGTCTGTTTTCATTCCTATCATCTTGAATTGGACTCTCCCTCTCAAGTTTGGCCAAGACAGCTTTTTCAAACTGTTCTGCCCAAGATTGCCAAGGTGGCTTGGTAATGTCATGAGATGGGGAATCTTGTTCCACAGGTGATTTTTTAGAATTACTCACACCTTTACTTACAGACTGTTTTATGAAAACCTGGTTTGGTGTGGGAAAACCATAATAAGGAGGGGATTTACAGATAGTCTTTTCTTGCATTTTTGTGCAACTTTTTGGCACAGAATGATGACTACCAACCTCACTGTCTAATTTCTGACTCTCCTTTTCATATTCATCCAATTGCATTTTAAGCTGATTTATTTCCTGTGCATATTTATCCATCAAAGCTTTCATTTCTTTTTCATGATCAGCCTGACGAGTTTTATGCTCAGCAAGTAAATCTTGGTATTTCCCATTTTGAATGCCCAGATCGTCACTGTACGTGTCCAATTTGGCATTCAATGACTTGTTTTCATCACACACCTTAAGAAGTGCTGTCATAAAGAAAGGCCAAGAGTGTATTATGTACGCCATTTTCCTTTCTATGTTCTTTTGTTCAGCAATTTCTTTAAGATATATGATGATGTGTTCATCAGTTAGAATGGTTTGTTTAGCTTCCCATTCTATGCTTTTCAACCAAACCTCATAGGTTGCATCATTTTTCATATGTTTATGAATATGAACTAGAGCATGTTTTCTTAGGTCTTCAATTATTTCAGTATTATCTGTTACAGATTTATCACTGCCACTGGCCATTTTTATTTTTATTTTATTGATCAATCTCAATACAAAACTCTTTTCTATATTAAGATTAAATTGCATGAATTACACCAATATTATTATTATATATGAAATACAATTTCAACTTAAACGATCTCAGCACCGTGCCTCCAATATGTGGGGATATTTATGGGATAATAATAGTAACAGTGAGAATTGCCCACTAATTCAATTCTCAGATCCCAAAGAACGTTTATCGTGTTAAGTGGAATGTATTTCATATAAATAATCACAATGTATAAAAATAGATTTTATTTATATGACAAATTAATAATAATATTATGCAACATGCATGACAATAATCAATGAATATTCAGTATAAAATTATATGCAATACAAAGAAATGGGTATTACGTTTCAATGGCTAAACGGCATTATCTGTCAAGACTTTGACGATTTATGAGGTATCCTTAACACAGACTTAAGTGAAACTTTTCACAGCGAAGAACAGAATTCCTCAGAGTGCAGCGTAAGGTCGTAAAGTTTAGCAGACAGTTAGAATAACCCTTTCAATGCTGGCTAGATCTCCTAGGTAGTTAAGATCTATTCTTATGTATTTTTAAATAAAATAACATTTAACCCAGTTCATTAGTCATTTTCTTAAAATCATCCAATAAGAGAATTTACCATTATATAAGCAGATTTTTAATTTGTCTAAAAGATATCTATCTTAATTTAGAGCAAATCAATACACCTGGATAAAAACAGTGGTATGCTAACACGTGATAATATCACATCAATATATAATTATTCTTAATTCCACCTGCAGAATGGAATGTTTATAACTATATATTCTTAGTTAACTAAGATTTCTTAATATGGAGATCTGACCGTGCTTTATCCAGTCATATATAATGCTATTAATACATTTTAATTAATTTAATTTAATTAAATGAAACCAGTATAATTACCAGTTGAGTAGATATTTCATCCGATTGGTAGTCTCAGGAATTTATTTGGATTTCTCTCTGCATGGAGGTGTTGGTTAGAAAGTCAGTAAATTCTAAGTGTTAGAGTTTTAGGAGTAGAGTGTTAGTCTCAGATGTTGTCCGAGTTGGAGTCCCCAAACTTCCAATTCCTCTCTCCTCTCCTTTGCATCTGTCCTGCATCTGCCTCCTATTCTCGTATATATCTATCTTCCCTTTGTCTTAACTTTTAAAGGGCCAGACTCTCTGTACGTCATCAGTTGATAACCCAATAGAAGCACTAGAGGTGTGGTTATCTTCCAGATCGCAATTTAGGTATTTGGTCTATAGAGGGCAGTCTTGTCCCACTAAACATACCTATCCAGGAAAGAGTTAACTTTTCCTGGTGGCTATTTTGACGTCATTTTGGCCTATCTAGATAGTGCCTAGAACTTAAAATTTCAAAGGGTTTCTTAAATTTTGTCCAGACTATGTGTCTGCAATTCCTGCCATAATTTCTGATATGACAGATCATGAACTAAGTTTACCCTTTTCCATACAATGGTACCTTATATATATATAGACAGTTAAATTTTATTATTTAATCTTCTCTGTCACAATTGTCTGGGTTTAGATTTGATTATATTCCATTAGCATTAGACAGTCTGTCCAACCCCCTTCCTTATCACTTGGCTTGTATATACTATGCATTCCTCAGCTCTGGGAAAGTGGTTAGCTTACAGATAGAAATATAGTGTCTTTTTGTTAACTTGAAATAACAAAATGGAGTCTGGTCTGTTCAGAGTGACTCAGAATATACACTTTTAGTTTCTATCATAGCACAAAATGTCTGCCGATATAAATACCCTGACATTCTTTTCATTCTGATATTTTGTTCCACCACTGTGAGTTCTGGGTTTCCTGACATTTGTAAGAGGCTTTCACATTCTTCATTTTATAGAAAAACTTTTTTCAGTGTAAGATTACAATTTTTTAAAAAAAATTTTTTAAAGCAATCAATGCTAAAACCAGGGGCGTACCTGGAGCATTTGGCACCCGGGGCGGATCCTTTAATAAGAAGACAACTTATTCCCTAGTAAATACAGTTATTAGTGGCTTAAACTACCAGAAACACCCAAAAAAGTTCTTTAAAACTTTTTTTTTTTAACCAAGATC
>OW240913.1:355080181-355170511 GCA_933207985.1 Pelobates cultripes
ACTGACAAAGAAATGATCAGTCTATAATTTTAATGGTAGATGTATTTTAACAGTGAGAGACAGAATAACTCCAAAAAATCCAGAAAAACGCATGTCAAAAAAGTTATAAATTAATTTGCATGTCAATGAGTGCAATAAGTATTTGACCCCTTCGACTTAGTACTTGGTGGCAAAACCCTTGTTGGCAATCACAGAGGTCAGACGTTTCTTGTAGTTGGCCACCAGATTTCCACACATCTCAGGAGGGATTTTGTCCCACTCCTCTTTGCAGATCCTCTCCAATTCATTAAGGCTTCGAGGCTGATGTTTGGCAACTCGAATCTTCAGCTCCCTCTACAGATTTTCTATGGGATTAAGGTCTTGAGACTGGCTAGGCCACTCCAGGACCTTAATGTGCTTCTTCTTGAGCAGCTCCTTTGTTGCCTTGGCTGTGTGTTTCGGGTCATTGTCATGCTGGAATACCCATCACAACCCATTTTCAATGCCCTGGCTGAGAGAAGGAGGTTCTCATCCCAGGTTTGACGATACATGGCCCCATCCATCGTCCCATTGATGCGGTGCAGTTGTTCTGTCCCCTTATCAGAAAAACACCCCCAGAGGATAATGTTTCCAGCTCTATGTTTGACGGTGGGGATGGTGTTCTTGGGGTCATAGGCAAATACGGCGAGTTGAGTTAATGCCAAAGAGCACGATTGTAGTCTCATCTGACCACAACACTTTCACCCAGTTCTCTGAATCCTTCAGAAGTTCTCTGGCAAACTTCAGGCGGGCCTGTACATGTACTTTTTTGAGCAGGGGGACCTTGCGGGCACTGCAGGATTTCAGTCCTTCACAGCATAGTGTGTTACCAATTGTTTTCTTGGTCCCGACTGCCTTGAGATCATTAACAAGATCCTGTAGTTCTGGGCTTATTCCTCACCATTCTCATGATCATTGAAACTCCATGAGGTGAGATTTTGCATGGCGCACCAGACCGAGGGAGACTGACAGTTATTTTGTGTTTCTTCCATTTGAGAATAATCGCACCAACTGTTGTCACCTTCTCACCAAGCTGCTTGGCGATGGTCTTGTAGCCCATTCCAGCCTTGTGTTGGTCTACAATCTTGTCCCTGGAATCCTTGGGCAGCTCTTTGGTCTTGGCCATGGTGGAGAGTTTGGAATCTGATTGATTAATTGCTTCTGTGGACAGGTGTCTTTTATACAGGTAACGATCGGAGATTTATAGGCCCCCAGGGTGTGATTTATGGGCCCCAAGACAAATAGAAGAGTTAGATAATCTACTAGTTGAGGAAATTGCTAAAATGACAATGAATGTGGGAGTTATCATCTTGGGTGTCTTTAATCTTCCTGATGTGAACTGGAAAACCAAAATAGCTGCTTGTGCCAGGAGCACACATATTCTAAACTCCCTACTGGGATTGCCTCTAAAACAAGTCATTGAGGAGCCTACTCGTAGAGAGGCCATACTAGATTTAGTGTTAACAAATGGAGATTTGGTATCAGATATTACTGTAGGTTATAGTTTAGGATCCAGTGATCATCAGTCAGTGTGGTTTAATATAAGTACAGTGACTGAGTCACACCACACAAAAACAAAAGTTTTAGACTTTAGAACAGACTTTTCTAAAATGAGAATGTGTAAATGAGTCATTATCGGACTGGAGCAGTTTAATTGGAGTCCAAGAGAAATGGAATTATTTTAAAGTTGCACTGCTGAAGGCAACAGAAAATTGCATTAGGCTTGTCAGTAAAAGCAAAAAAATTAAGACACCACTGTGGTACTCCACAGATGTGGCCAAAATAGTAAAAAACAAAAAGTTAGCATTTTGTAATTATAAAAAAAAAAAGAGTGAGGAAGATAGACAGATCTATAAGGCTGGGCAGAAAGAGGCTAAGCAAGTTATAAGAGCTTGCAAATCACACACAGAAGAGAAAATAGCACAGTCAGTAAAAAAAAAAAAGGAGACAAAACATTTTTCAGACACAAATGAGAAAAGGAAAGTAAAACAAGGATTAGTTAGATTAGTTAGATTAAAAACAAAAGAAGAAAGGTATGTAGAAGAGGATAAAGGTCTAGCTGACTGCCTCAATGAATATTTTTGTTCTGTATTTACAGATGAAAATGAAGGAAAGGGGCCTCAGTTAGGAAAAAGGACAAATGAGCCATTTATTACATGCGAGTTTACAGAGGAAGAGGTTCTATTTCAACTGTCAAAAGTAAAGACAAATAAGTCATTGGGACCTGATGGAATACACCCAAAGTTATTAAAAGAGCTTGGTGGTGTACTAGCAAAACCATTAACAGATTTATTTAACCAATCATTGTTAATAGGAGAAGTCTAAGAAGAATGGAAGTTAGCGAATGTTGTGCCAATTCACAAGAAAGGTAGTAGGGAGGAATCGGGCAACTATAGGCCAGTAAGCCTTATTTCAGTAGTGGAGAAAGTAATGGAAACCATGTTGAAGTATATGATTGTTGAAAATCTAAAATCACATGGATTTCAAGATCAGAGACAACATGGGTTTACTTCAATTTTTTTGATTGGGAAACGAGAATAATAGATCAGCAGTAGACATTGCTTCCCTAGATTTCAGTAAGGCTTTTGACACTGTTGCACATAGAAGGCTTATCAATAAACCGCAATCTTTAAGTTTGGATTCCAATATTGTTGAACTGGTAAGGCAATTGTGATTCAAAGCATGGTCTTGTCACCAGTGGGGTACCTCAGGGATCTGTACTTGGACTTATTCTCTTTAATAATTTTATTAGTGATATTGCAGAAGGTCTTGATGGTAAGGTATGTAATTTCTTTGTCAGTGGGCAAACATTCAAAATCAGCAGGGGATCAAATACACCAGGCAACTGTCCCCAAAACTGTGTAGTGTGTGTGCATAATTAGACACCATTACACAAAATTCAGGGCACTAAGATCGTACAGAGAGAACTGAAACACTCTGGTGGCGCAGCCTGCTTTTTTTGGCAGGTAGCCTATTGTGTATTCATGCCAGACTGACCTGCCAATTTTTCTGGCAAACCTGCCCCCTTTCTGGGCAGGTCTACACCCTTTTTGTGAAGCCAGTGACGCAATTATCATCATAGGCTCACCCTCTTAACTTGTGCCCACCTGCATCCTCCTTCATGGATTGTCAATGTTGGGGGTACGCTCAGGAAGCTTTGTCACTGACAGTCTGGCTTGTAAAAAAAATATCATCACTATCATCAACATAACATTACAATAAAATACAAATTTAAAAATATATAAACACTAACAATAAAAGTGCAAGGGCTTCACCAATACCGTTCAAAATAACAACAATTTCACCTTTAGATCAGGGGATTTATGCCCCCACATCATGCTGGAATATGATTGGTTTGGCTGTTTTTATATACATATATATATTTAGTAAAGAGACTGTCATGGTTCCCATCATAACTTCCAGAGTGCCAGGTGAGGTCAGCAGCAGATTCAAACCTGGGTACTCCTGAGGGTGACCTTGGTGCCCCAGGAATGCAGAGTACCCAGGTTCAAATCCGCTGTTGGGCACTCCTGGGGTGACCTTGCCTGGCACTCCAGAACTTACAGTGGGAACCATGACAGAGACAATGTCACTGGAAGTCATCTTATAACGCAAGCTGGTGGGCTTGCAGTGGTTTATTTTCATTGTTTTCTGTTGTGCACATAAAACAGATATGCATTCAGTTTGGCTTTTTTTACTTTAAATTTTAAATTCTCTTTGAATTCTCACTTTAGTAAATTATACTAAGGGAGTGGAGAAACAGGATGCATTCACCGGCATCTCTCTGATTAATATACCAAAAAAAATGTAATCCTCAACTTGCTGTGCAGCAAGTGGGGATAAGAATGCCGAACTGAACCGAATGACATTGGTCCGAATTGCCGAAGTGCTTTGGATTTCTGAAAAGTGGCAAGACAAGAGAGAGGGAGGGAAAATTATGTAAATGATGACAGGAATCTTGACCAATAAGCTAATTCCTGGCGCTGGGAGCCCTATACATGTGTAAGTGGTTATGGTGGCAATCCTGGCACTGGGAGCCCTACAGATGTGTAAGTGGTTGTGGTGGCAGTCCAGGCACTGGGAGCCCTACAGATGTGTTAGTGATTGTGGTGACAATCTTGGTACTGGGAGCCCTATAGATGTGTAAGTGGTTATGGTGGCAGTCCTGGCAGAGCCCGGACTGCCACCACAACCACTTACCAGACGTGTGCAGCTCGTTTCATGCAATTTGGACATTCAGATGCTTACGAATGTCCAAAGTCCCGAAGTTCCGAATTGCCGAAGTTCCGAATAGCTAAAGTTCTGAATTGCCGAAGTTCGGTAGTTTGGAAGTGCGGAACCGAATGCCATTGGTCCGAATTGCAGAAGCAGACAAAGTTTTTTAGTTGCCTGAATTTCTGAATCGAACCAAATGTTTTGCCCATGCACATCCCTAAACACTGTTATGTTTTAATTTATAAAGTGAATTCTGCCCTTTCAGAACCACAAAAACAGTTCATTTGAACATCATATGTCTAATGGGTACTGGTTTTTTTTTGTTTTGTTTTTCTATTTGACCTGTTATATATAAAAGCAGATATGTGCAGCCCTACAAGGAATGCATGAGTCTCGATTTAGCAGCTTTCTGAAATCACATAATTTATTTTTACGTTTTCACAGTTTCATTATGTACGAGAGGGGGTGCGTAATATCTAAATTTTTGCCAAGTTCTAAAAACACTAGCTACAGAAGGAAATCACGCTCGGTAGCTGATTACAACTTGAACATAGTATACTTGTGTCTTTACACGCATTACCATTTAATGCTGTGTTATACTATTCTCAACGTCCTTTCTTGTCATAGCTTCGCATTGTGGACTCCCACGGTACTAATTACTGGAGTAGTTACTGTTTAGCAGATTTCATTCAAGACTTACAGCACGTTGTACGGAACTGAGAAGCAAATCTGTTGCTGCTGACGTTTTGTTTAAAGACTTGCCAACTGAACGTGGTTTAAACCTAATTTAGACAACTACAATAGTCTATTTCGAGTTATTAGATCAATGGTTCTTAATCCTTATTTGACAAAGACCCCCACTGCACACATGGCATTGGAATGGCAAACCAGTCTTCATTTGTAAAATCACCTAAATTACTCATTCGACAAGTGTTTTATTAGTAATATTAAAGGGACATTCTAAAAACCATTCTAAAAATCTTTGTTTGTCCATAACATCTATAGCTAGTTTGGGTGGTAATGATATTAGAGTCCAGGGGATCAATTTCTCAGCAAACCTTTCATGCATTTTGAGAAAAAAACTGCTTAAAGCGGCACTGTCATGTTTTTGGTTTTCTTTCAGTTTTCCTTTGCTTATGCCCTTTATATGTGTTAAGACCTGCAGTGGTTATGGTGCTGCAGTCTTCTGTTCCCTTTCCCCAACAGCTGAGCATAAGTGATTATAGCTGCAGCAGGGGTTAGTGGAATAAGGTAGATGAAATGCAGTTCCAAGGTGATTCTTCCCAGCAAATAGAATATCCCCCAAACATGAGCCCAGACTTCATGAAGGGTGTTACAGGAATTAATTTTATTGACACACACGGGCTTTTATGAGAAATCCTCCTGCAAGAGCACCTCCCACAGCAAACAAAAGACAACAGCCAATCAATGTACAGATTTACAGTAATACACGCCTCCTCTCTGCCTGGGAGATATTGAGATAAGTTAAGGAATAAACCAATTATCTCCAGGCAGAGAGCACACAATTTCCCCAAAACTTAGAACACCCCTTTTCCCACAAGGTATCCCCTGATAGCCCCGATCTGGGGGACAAACATATTCAAATTTCACCCAGATCGGTTCAGGGGTTCTGAAAAAGTGTGGAGGGTCCCTTTTACCGACAACACACGCGGCTCCTGCCCAAAACAGTTCCATGAATTCAGCGTGTGGGGTCGGTCAATTCACAAATCTGTAAAAACCGAACAAAAGTCCTGAATGGATCCCCCTGGCTCATAGCAGCGATTGCTCCCCTTGTCCGTTCGCATAGAACTCCCGAACGGCGCCTCCCTGGCTGTTCGGGAAATACAAGACGCCGGCGTTCGGTAGTTTCAGCGCTGGTTCGCGAGGTCAAGTGTCCGATTTTAGTTCCAGACACTCGACGACCAAGTCCTGCTGACTGCCCTCGTGCGAACAAGATGGCCTCCGTTTTCTATTCCACGTGGCGTTCGGCTGTACGAACAGCGGCCGCCCAGGGAGCACTTAATAGCTGGTTCCTTTGTAGTTAATAAGCCAGGAGGGTGGTCAGCGTTCGGTAGTTTCAAACTAACGAACTAATACATTCACTATACAGGTAGTACACAGGAAAAATACAGAATAAAGAAGAAAATGTCAATTAAAAGTCAATTTTCTTCACAATATGGTAATGATGACATCCACCATTGCAACTGGCCTTTATATTTATTATCTTTTCTTCCTTGTGCTGAATCTCAATACCTGGGTGCCTCCATTTAGTTCTCCTCTGTGCATGATGTCTGCAGTTTGTCTTGTGGGATTCTTTTTACTGATGGATTGTGGGTAAATTATCTTAGCAACTGAAATGGAACTTTGTTCAAGCTCTGCCCATTCCCCAAATATCACACCCCCATGAGAAAAAGTACTCCCCATCACTTATGTGTAAAAAAAAAAAATAATAATAAAAAAAGGATACAATTTATTAAAGTGGCTCTGTTATCCCCACTCCAAAATGAGCAGTTCATAAAGCAAATATTTATATAAAATATAGTCCCTTTGACTGTGATGGAATGTCAGTGAAATTCCAATGCAGTTAAAAGATATTCGTTAAGACAATTTAGGGGCTACTTTGCCTTATGTGTATTCCCTATGCCTGACAAAACCCGACAAAAGACAAAGATACCTCCATCGAGTTTTGTTTTTTCCCTAATTTCCCCCTATGGAAGATCTTGTGGTCTTGTCGATCCTCCATATCCATTCAACGTTAAACTCTTGTGCATGCGTAAGAGTACAATACTGACATGGGCTCCTGGCAGGTGAAGCAATAGGAGTTAAAAAGGACCACCCGGATGAGGATGCCCATGGCTGTGAGGGATCGGTTCAGTTAAGTGAAGCTCACTTTTACCTGCACCCAGCAGCTATCGCACAGCAAGCGGAGCTGTCACCATCAGGGGTCTCTCTTTGCAAAATATGCAAGCGCTCTGCATATGCAAAACTCCTGGAGAGGAAATATCTTAATTTAAAAATAAATATAAATATTTAATTAAGAAAGAAGAAGGACATTTTGTCAGGAACTGCTCTGTTCTGATGTCTGACCATGGCTTCTGGTATCCAGTGCTCTTTTACAATTCTTGTTTTGTTTTCCTTGGTTTTTCTGGTTTTCTATTCTATGTCTGGTTTTCTTTATGCTGGGTTTTCAGGGTTCATTCCTGTATTCCTTTTCTGGAATTCCCAGGTTCCAGGATTCCTTTATATAAGGGGTCCTCAAACACTGGCCCCCCAGATGTTGCTGAACTACAACTTCCATGATTCTCTGGCTATCTATGTAATTCAAAGAATCATGGGAGTTGTAGTTCAGCAAAATCTGGGGGGCCGGAGTTTGAGGACCCCTGCTTTATATGTTTGTTTTATGTTGCCACACCCGTTCCTTTTCCATGGTTCCTTTTGTTTCAGTTGGTTCCTGCAGGCAGATGCTTCAAGTCATCTGCTCCTTCCTTGCAGGTAAGTGCTGTATGTGTTTTATTATGGGGGGTTTTAGCAGACATTAGGCAGAGTAGGACTTATGGCAGGCTTATGCAATGTATGATCATATAATGTAACTAAATCCCCATGGTTTTCACATATAGTACTTAGTTATGTCTCCTCTTGTTTTGCCTAATATATTGTGTCTTGTTTTATTTTGTATTCCCAGTCCATGTACAGTCCTGTCCTGTCCTTCCCATGTTCTGTTATGTTTCCCTTTTGTATTGTTTATATGTTCTGGGTTTAGCTTTCTGTCCTTCTCTGGTTCTGGGTTCTACTAGTTTTGTCTTGTTTTCTTGTTTGGCGTCTATCCTAGTCTTCTCTTGTTTCTAGTACTGGATACATTTCAGCATTCATCTACTCTGGCTTCCACTAAGCTGCAACAGGGTCTTGGTATGTGGCCGCACAAACTCTGGTGCTCAACACCAGGGGGCGTGTGGTTACCCTGCACCAGGCCCTAACTGTCCACTACCACGCTGAAGATGCTGCTTATTTCCACATCAGGCACAGGGGTCCCGGTCTTCGGACTGCCACCCTGACATATTTGAAGAGATCTGTTATCAACCCATACAGACAGAACCCAGTCCCATCCTATAGCTGCTCCAGGGGGCACTATACCAGGCATGTTATTATGTATCACTGTGTGAAGGCACAGCACGACCAGACTTCATGATCACCTCTCAAAGCTGGTAAATTGGAATTGTTTTGTCTTAGCTTTTATTTTATTTATTGTAAAATATACATATTTATATAAACCATTTTAATTTTTGTATTTTACACAATGCCGGACTGCCTGGTACAGCCATAGCCTACTTTGCAAATTAATTTAACCTGCACAATGCTGTACCCAAGAAAAGCTGCAGGAATTAATGTTTAACTTTCTTTACTCACCCACATAAGAGCTTTAATAGAATTTATTGGGTTGAGGAATGGTCATTTGCAGCAAAGTGACAACTCCAGGGACACTCCCCTTCTAACACAGTCCAGTCTTTTTGTGGCTGTCCAATCACACTTCCCAATACAGCTCAAAGATAGTTCCTGCCTCTTGATTGAGCCTTCACAATCCTGAGCTAAACAACCAGGACATAACAGGAGCAATTGTCTGACAGCCAGGAGGGCTGACAACAAGGGTAATTTTAAAAAGGGTCAATTTCTATTGAAATCATCACTTTTTGTAAAATGAAAGAGAAGACACACTCTTCACACATAAAGCATTTCTTTTTAAGCATCTTTATGTCAGTGTGTGTATGGTTCGGTTCCGTACAGCGAGGCAAACAAGGCATTTGCCTTGGGCGGCAATTTCCAGGGGGCGGCAAAAAACGCCACCCCCAAATGCCCAGGCAAATACCCTGTTTGCCTCATTTTATGGGAGTCCAAGAGGTGGCCAGCTGGCCACCTTACGGCTCCCCCGGGCGGGCAGGCAGGCAGGAGGCGAGGGAGCACTTTCCCCTGAGCTCTCTGCTCAGCTCCTTCACACGACCGGCAATAATGCCGGGAGCCGGAATATGACATCATATATCGGCTCCCGGCATCACTCTATGGCGCGCAAGGGAGCTGAGCAGAGAGCTCAGGGGAAAGTGCTCCCTCGCCGGTCTGGCCGCCTTCCTGCCCAGCAGCCCCACTAGACCCCAGGTGAGAAATCCACCCAGCTATCCCAAAAGTAAGGAGGCTGGGTGGATTTAAATTAAAAAATAATAATAATAATTGTAAGTGTGGGGAAATGTGTGTGTTTGTGTTTCAGTGAATGTGTGTGAGTGTGTGTGTGAATGTGAGTGAGTGTGTGTCTGTCAGTGAGCGTGTTTCAGTGAGTGTGTGTGTGTCAGTGAATTTGAGTGAGTGTGTGTATCTGTCAGTGAATGTGTATGTGTCGGTCAGTCAGTGTGTATGTGTCGGTCAGTCAGTGTGTGCGTCTGGCAGTGAGACTGTGCGTCTGTCAGTGAGTCTGTCAGTGAGCGTGTGTCCGAGTAAGTGTATGTTTGTCTATCAGTGTGTCAAATCAGTGAGTGTGTGTATGTCATTGTTTGTCAGTGTATGTGTGTCTGTCAGTCAAAGTGCAGCTTTGGCAGGAAGGGGTGGGGAAAATTTAACTTGGGGGGGGTGCCCAAGTACCGACCTGCCTAGGGCAGCACAAAACCTAAATACACCACTGGCTTTGGTGTGTGCATATGTGTGTGTGTGTATCTGTGTGTTTTCCAGTGTGTGTATCTGACTGTGCATGTATGTGTCATTGTGTGTATCTGTGTATGTGTGTGCAGGGGCGGCTCTAGACTTTATGAGGCCTTAGGCGAAACTCAAACACGAGGTCCCACTAACATCCAAACTGAAAAAAATAGGGTTGCATCTTGTGTGTGTAAGGTCGCCATATTGAAAGGTGGCTTGCAGAGCTGGATACAGAGAGTTAGTCTCTGCATTCATTGTTCAAAAGCTTACAGTGTTGCAGCTTCCTGTGCCCCTGCATTGTGAGCGCTCTGGCTGTAGTTGTAGCATAGTTTGCAAACAAAATTAATTTGTAATAAATGTAATTTGTGATTATGCTAACCGTTTATACACAATTGTGGGGTATGGTTGTATAGCCTGGCGGTCGTGTATAAATAAGTACTGGTGTACTTGGTTTGAGGAGGGAGTGTGACAGGGCAAGTGGAGGTAAGTGTGTCAGGACAAAGTGTGTCAGGGTTGGGGTGAAGGGTAAATGTGGCATGGCTGGAGGATGGAGTGTGACCGGATTAAGGGGGGGGAGATTATTGGGACAGGGTGAGTGTGACAGGATTAAAGGCATTAATATGACAGGATAAGTGTGGCAGGGTTTTGGGGGAGAGTGTGACAGAGTGAGAGAAGGTGAGTGTGACAGAATTAGGGGGGTTAATTTGACAGGGTGATTGTGGCAGAGAGAGGGCAGATGAGCTTAACAGGATTAGGCGTTATTAATGGGATGGATGCGTGAAGGGGCTGGCAGTATGTATGGGGTGGTGACAGTGTGAGGGGAGTATGGTGACACTAAATTGTAGGGGGTGACAGTGCATGGGGTGCATGACAGTGCATGTGTGAGGGGGTGACAGTGTGTATGAGGGATGGTGACTGTGTGAGGGGACATCACTTCCTCCCATGCAGCCGTTAAGCAAGGGGCCAGGACGCGCTGTTAAAGCGCCACAGCGTGGACCGGACCCCTGCTGGAACATGCTCACTGGGTGGCCCTAAGTGTATGGCCACAATACCAGCAACACGGGCCCATTAGGTAAATTTTTTTTTTAACATTTTTTTTAATGCTGGCGGCGGGGCCTACGGTGTATCAGTGTGTGTGTTTGTGTGTCAGGGTGTGTATGTGTTGGTTTGTGTATCTATGTGTATATGTTTTAGGGGGCTTATATGTGTGTATATGTGTGTTATTGTGGATGTATATCTGTGTAAGTATGTATACATGTGACAGTCTGTGTATATGCGCATAGATCTCAGCAATCAAACAGAAATACAACAAATATCAAACACACAAAGAGAAAACTACACACACTGACCGGAGATAAACACCTATCAATTGTGTTTTCTAAAGAGGGTTATAGAGGTATATAGGGCTTAAATATAAATATAAAATAAACAATGAGACCGGTAACTTACCCAAAAAGGGTATGGAAACCTGACTCACACAAGATACTTCAAGGTAAATTCCAAAATACTTTATTAGAGAAAATACAAAGATTATAAAATTATACAAACAACGTGTAGTGTAGAATGTAGAATGGTACTAAGACTTCTGAAACTTAGTTCCAAATGTATCTATGGAGCTCCAAATACTATAACAAGAGAGTAAATATAAGAACAAAGTGTCAAATTGTTTCCAAAGGTGTCCTAACAGTAGTTATAAATATATGTATTCAGTATAAACGGAAAGGGCACGATGGAGTAACATTCTAAGTTGGAGAAAGTTCATTCAAAAACATGCTCAGATTCAAAAGCACAAATACTGCTCACAAATACAACCCAGCATGGATGGGCAAATGGTAGATCCCCAGCTGGTATAGCATAGTGGGAGTTAAACAGATGGAGATCTACCACACTTGTGCTGGAGGGGGCCCGAAAAACATTCTTGCACCGGGGCCCTCTCTGCGTTAGTTCCGCCACTGGTCCCTATATATTAACTGGATCTATATATAATTATCACTGTTTTTCTAAGTGCCTGGAATCTCCAAGCCTCTGCGGTATTAAAATATAAATATTCTCCCTTTTTATGTTATAGTGCTTGATGTGCTGAAAGTGGGATGAAACAGACTGTTTATCTGAGCGTAAGTAAAACTCACACGGCTTCATCTTGAACTGAAAAACAATATTTATACCCAATTCTTTACTATTTTGGTTTTCTGTAAAGGTCGCTCTTACAGACAAGTGACTAATCATCATTATTTTTCAGAAGGAAATTAATGGTGTGTATCTCAGTCTTGAATAGGAACTATCAAACCTTTGTTGATAACTGATCCATTTTACGTCACCCCAGAAAACACTGTTGATGTTTTTGTTTTTTGAGGGGTGAAGTGCAAAACGTAAGTACAACCACGTTCAGCGCACTGCAATGCAGTAGACCGCATATTCATGATGTACGCCTTCCCATAATGCCTTGTCCTCCAGGCACCTCATCCCCATAATGGTCTGCATGAAGACCAGAGATGTAACTGGTAACTTTTTTTTGTCCTATTGAATAAAGTGGCTGCAACAATAAAACAAACAAGGAACAGACTCGTATCATGTCAGGTAACTGCGAATAGCATTCTCCCTCACAAGGACATTTTATTTATTTGTAACACCTTTCCAGTAAAAAACGAAACAATGTGACCAAAAAAACCTCTAGCTCTATAGCTGTCCAGACAAGGCTGCTACATGATGCCTATCATTGTCTCCCCCTTTTGCAAGTAAAATTGCACATATAATTTAAGTCATACAAATGATTATAGAGTTAGGGACCCAGTTACCTGAGAGGGACACTATAGTCACCAGAACAACTACAGCTTATTGAATTTGTTCTGGTGAGTAGAATCATTACCTTTAGGCTTTTTGCTGTAAACACTGTCTTTTCAGAGAAAATGCAGTGTTTAAATTAAAGCCTAGTGATAACTTCACTGGCCACTCCTTGTGGCTACTAGAGGTACTTCCTCGGGCAGTGCTGCACAGTAAGCAGCACTGCCCTTCAGTGTATCCACGCATGCAGACACTGAACTTTCCTCATAGAGATTCATTGATTCAATCTCTATGAGGAGAGCAGATTGGCCAGGGCTGTGTTTGGCTTGTGCTGGCTCTGCCCTGATCTGCCTCCTTAACAGTCTCAGCCAATCCTAAGGGGAAGCATTGTGATTGGCTCAGACCACCACTTCTGATGATGTCAGCAGAAAGCCGGCAGGTCAGAGGCAGACAGGGGCAGAGGCAGTAGCTGCAGACTTGAATACAAGTACGATTTTACTATATTTAGGAAGACAAGAGGGGATCAGGGTGGCTAGATGGTGGTTTTAACACTATAGGTTCAGGAATACATATTTTTGTTCCTAATCCTATAGTGTCCCTTTAACCCCTTAAGTACAGTTGACATGTGTGACATGTCATGATTCCCTTTTATTCCAGAAGTTTGGTCCTTAAGGGGTTAAAGGACCACTATAGGCACCCAGACCACTTCAGCTTAATGAAGTGGTCTGGGTGCCAGGTCCAGATAGGATTAACCCTTTTTTTTTTATAAACATAGCAGTTTCAGAGAAACTGCTATGTTTACACTGAGGGTTAATCCAGCCTCAAACGCCTCTAGTGGCTGTCTCATTGACAGCCACTAGAGGCGCTTGCGTGCTTCTCACTGTGAAAATCACAGTGAGAAGACGTCAGCATCCATAGGAAAGCATTATGAATGCTTTCCTATGAGACTGGCTGAATGGGCGCGCGGCTCCTGCCGGGCATGCGCATTCAGCCGATGGCGTCGCTAGGAAGAAGGAGAGGAGGAGGAAAGCTCCCCGCCCGGCGCTGTAGCAAGGTATGATTTTAACCCCTTCCTCTCTCCAGAGCCCGGTGGGAGGGGGACCCTGAGGGTGGGGGCACCCTCAGGGCACTATAGTGCCAGGAAAACGAGTATGTTTTCCTGGCACTATAGTGGTCCTTTAAAGGGTTACTCCAACTATTATAACATAGAAGCCCACTTTAGTGGTTATTATGCCGTGTTATTATATTATTAATTGGGTAATTTAAGGAGTATCCACTTGGTGCCACAATAATTTTACTATATAAACTATTAATTACTTGTTCATTAAGCGCCACCATACTCACACTTATTAATAAATTTTTTTGTTTAGAAAATGTGGTGAGTTTACCATGCTGCTAATTCTCTGTTAAACTGTCTCCCCAGCACCAATCTTCGCTTGCCAGAGTCTCAAAATCCATCTATTCATTCCAGCCTTTCATAACCATTATGTGTAACCTCCATGTCTCTTGTGGAGATGTAACACGTGTGAAGAGCTTTGAGTCCATACACGGCTTTTCAGGATAAACATGCTATAATATCATTATCAGAATTCATAAATTATTTGGGATTACTGCAGAAAACTGCTGGAGATCTAGATGTTAAAATCCATGAATTTAACGAGGCAGCATTTGTCTACACGCAATTTCGAGCGCAAATTTAAGCCTTTCTTTGATTAACAAATAAACTATGCATCAAACAGAGCTTAGCTCTTCCAAGCTGATTCAATAATGACTTCAATAGGAACATCACAATGAAGCTGGACCTGGCATAGATAAAGTAGCTTAAAAGATGCCACTTACTCAACGTCCTTGCTCTGTCACAACGTGTCAGGAGGATGGTAGTAGTTTGTGCTTTATGTGCAATGATTTATAGGGCAATTTAGCCAACAAACAAGTGTTTCTTTTCTATCCTAACGTCCCTATTTTCTAGGTGCCCCATATTGTTGGTGTGTCTGACTGTATAACAGAACAATAGAACTCCCAGTAATGTGAGTAAACTACAATAAATGTTAGAAATCAGTCTGTGTAAATAAAATACATTGTCCTTATTCTAAATAACATTTTAGTTCTATAAATTGTTATTAGCAAGTCACCCAAAAAAATATTCTCGGAATAACCCCACACCTGGCCACACCGCCACTCACTCCTAAAATGAAAGTGGCCCTCTTTGTCCATTTGAAATGTTGGAAGATGTAGCAAGATTTGTAGACATGCACCACTGGACATGGCAGAGTCTTGACATTTAAACACTGTAAATTCAGGGTCTAGAAAACTACAGTGGTGTTTTCAATAAACAGAGAATTGTGTGAAATTGACAAATTAGTTTTGAGCATTTAAAGCCAATATATCTGAGATATAAAGATTCTTTTACATTGGCTCAGCCATTTTGACCTCACATTTACAATACTTATTTAAATTCTTCACAATAAAGGAAATAACTCCCTTCTAAAGGACATTCTATTCACTATAATCATTTAATCTCTGTGAAGAATTGGTGATAGAGCCTGGAGTCCCCGAGTACTGTCGCTCCATTCACTGATAAAGGAACACTATAATGTCATGGTCCCTGGCCACCCACAGCCCGGCCCCCACTGGAGGTTTGGCTAAAGTAGAGATTACACACTTCCTTGTAGTCATACCCATTCATATCTACAATGGGAGCTCTGATAGGCTAAAAGCAGTTAGTTGACCCTCGGTCAATTACATCTGCCCAATGCTGTTCAAACTAATACTTCCTCATTAGCCCAAGCCACATAGGTTTTAATGTTTAGCATTAAAACATAAAAAACATTAAGGACTAAATCTAAAAAATATTATACCTTGAATATTTTTTTTAAAATACACAACAATATATATACACATACACACATGCACATATACATAGACACGCAAAGTGGTGGTGAATTCAAATCCAACTGGCAAAAACCCAACTAATAGAATTTCGAAAACCTCTTACTAATGCTAAGGCTTCTAGCAGTTGGATTCTGTTTGTAGTTAAACACAGGCAGGAAATCCGATGAGGGACAGGCTTTCAGTGGTGATTCAGACACACACACTTCACTAGCAATAATAATTTTAAAGAGACAGCTCCTAGTTAAATATCTAAACAGCCAGCAGATGTAGAGGTATATATATTTAAAATTAAATACACATCAGCGCAACTCTGGTGTCAAGGTGCAGAGGACTCTGTGTCTGAGCACATAGTCCTAGTTCTCAAATGTAGTGTATAGCGCTGCGGAATGTTGGCGCTGTAAAAAGAATTGTAATTGTATAAGCACGCGTTGCAACATGCTGTGCACATTGTCTGCTCATGGACCTGCTGCATTCATTTGTGAAGGGAATTTTAAGGAGGCGGGAGCAAGTTTCCACCAATCGGTATATCTCTTCATAAACATTTTTACTAAAGGTTTCACAAGCACAAAGTTTGGAATAAATGTGTACCTGAGAGGTAGGTACCTTTTACTGGTGACAGGGTGCCTATTGTGACATTTAATTTATTTATTTTTATGTAATTTTGTACAGGGAGATTTATCAAAATGTGACGTTCTGAAAAGAGGTGAAAATTTGTTAAGATTGAGCAGCCTCCAATTGCCATGTTACATGGATAGGCAACCTTTGGCACTCCAGATGTTGTGGACTACATCCCCCATAATGCTCTTACACCCATAATGCTGACAAAGCATCATGGGAGGTGTAGTCCAAAACATTTGGAGTTCCAAAGGTTGCCTATGCCTGGCCTATGATATGGATACTAGTTTCCATGGTGATTACACTTTGCACCACTTGGAAATGTGACAGTTTGATAAATCACCCCACAGACACATAATTGCAAGAACCATTGTGAGGAATCAGTTTGATGATTGGGGTCTCTGAGCTGATCGGCTATAAGCTATTTAACCCCTTCAGAACCATATGTTGAATATTGCAGTCATCATACTCTGGTCCCAAACACCTAGGCCAGCATTGTTTGTTCTTTATTTGGCTTTGAAAGTTAATTCAAGCCTTGCACATGTTTAAGGACCACAATCGGCACCCAGACCACTTCAGCTCAATTAAGTGGTCTGGGTGCCAGGTACCTCTGGTATTAACACTGCAGCTGAAAACATAGCAGTTTCAGAGAAACTGCTATGTTTCACTGAGGGTTAATCCAGCCTCTAGTGGCTGTCTCACTGACAGCCGCTAGTGGCGCTTCCACGCTTCTCACTGTGAAAATCACAGTGAGAAGACGCTGGACATCCATAGGAAAGCACTGAGTAATGCTTTCCTATGGGCAGTTTAAATAGCCGCGCATGCGCATTCGGCGCTGATGTCGGCAGAGGGAGGAGAGTTCCCCAGCGCTGAGGGAGCCCGGCGCTGGAGAATGGTAAGTGGATGTAGTGGTTTTAACCCCTTCAAACCAGCGGGAGTGGGACCCTGAGGGTGGGGGCGACCTAAAGACCCTATAGTCGCAGGAAAACAAGTTTGTTTTCCTGGCACTATAGTGGTCCTTTAATTGGCTGGGTCAATCAACTTTCAGATAGGATCTTCAAAAAACTGTTTTTTATTGGTTACTCCAACCACCATGACCACTTCAGTGATTTGAAGTGGTCTTGGTGATAGGAGTATGTATGTGCAGTCTTTCTGATTGAACAACTGCAAATTCTGAATTATCTGCACTTGTGTGCTGGGAGCAAGCTGTAACCTCAGCACACGTCACTTTGGCAGCCCCGCATTCTGTTCCAGGATGCCAATGTCAATTCTGTACAAAAAAAGTCTGTCGTCAGCAAGCACTGCTTGCTACCAACAGACGTGAGAAGATAGCTCGGTGATTGAACGATGCGAGGCGTCTGTGACAGCTTCGTCTGGCACAGAATTCCAGGTCAGTAAGCTTAAAGCGGCACTATAGTCACCAAAACAAATTTACCTTAAAGAAGCCGTCTTGGTGTATAGATCATGCACCTGCAGTCTTACTGTTCAATTCTCTGCCATTTAGGAGTTAAATCACTTTGTTTATGCAGCCCTAGTCACACCTCCCTGCATGTGACTTACACCACCTTCCTAAACACTTCCTTTAAAGAACTGTCTAATATTTACACTTCCTTCATTGTAAATTCTGTTTAATTTTGAATGTCTTATCTCCTGCTATGTTAATAGCTTGCAAGACCCTGCAGGGGTGTCCTGTGTGTGATCCAAGTTCAATTTACAGAGCAGGAGATAAAAACATTTAAAATAAGTTGCATTTGATTAAAAAGTGAAACCATTGTGTTCTCATGCAGGCTGTGTCAGTCACAGCCACGAGAGGTGTGTCTAGGGCTGCATAAACAGAAACAAAAGTGATTTAACTCCTAAATGGCAGAGACTTGAGCAGTGAAACTAAAGAGGCATGATCTATACACACAAACTGCTTCATTAAGCTAAAGTTGTTTTGGTGACTATAGTGTCTCTTTAATGTTTATTTTTACAGATTCAGTTTCAGTTCATCTCTGTCTCAATGAATTAAAAAAGGGCATCTATTTAAAAATTAATAATCTGAGAGATTGTTAGTGTGCAATTTACTCTACCTCTGTATTTATATTGTTTAAGGGACACTAAGATACCTAGACCACTTCAGCTCATTGAAGTGGTTTGTGTGCACAGTCCCAGGCCCCTTAACCCTGCATTGGTAATTATTGCAGTTTTTGATAAACTGCAATAATTACTTCTTAGAATTTACTCCACCTCTAGTGGCTATCTACTAGTGACGTTGGCGGAGGTGAGGAGGCGGAGCCTGAACCAGCACAGACGGACATTAGTGCTTGAATCAGGAAAGTGACAGAAAGTGACCTTCTGCATCACAGTGGGTGGGCGGACGCAAAATTCAGAAATTTCGATTGGAATTCATTATAAATTCTCAGTTTAGTAAAAAAAACCTTTAGCATGCCCCTATATGTACATAAACAGAAGGTTGTGACTGTTTAATTTGTTATATTGTTCTACCATCTCTTCTTATTTTGCCTGTATTGAGGTAGGGCAGTAGTGATAAGACTTTTCCTTGGTGTGAATAGTGCAAGTTCTATCCTCGTACCTCCCGTGTAAGGTCAAATCACAATACAGAGTTCTGAAAACAGCACAGGATTTACTGGCATTCCATATCTTTTTCATTCCTTCTTTCCCCAATAGATTAATAACACAAAGCAAGTTTACAAGGATCTCATATCTTTACACAAATAATTGCAATCACATTATATACGGATGTGTCTTTTTAATATTCCACTGACGGAAATCCCATGGCTCCTTTTAAAGTGCTGTTTATAATACAAATCAAGTTACTGTATACAGGAACTCAAACATTAATGAGTTAACGTTTATTGGCTTATGTAGGCAGCGAGAGAACGGCTGATAAATAACACCAGTAATTTTCTCTTCTTATGTCAGACTTTAGCCTGTGTTAAATACGGGGAAGCCCTCCTGCTCCATACTGGCGTGGGATCGCAGTACAGTATTCAGCATTGCAGATATTTTTAAAAGGATTTTTTTCTCTAACGGGCGAGTCTGTGAGGGTTGTGGTATGTTGACAATCGTTTTGCATATATTTAAATGTTTAAAAAAAACATAAGCATCAGTTCATTTGTCAGGTTTGCCTTGGCAGATAAGCTAGCACTTTATGGCCAAACAATGGTACTGACAATCTACTCAAAGGCTGCTTCATGCACCAATATAAGTTTGTATTATTAAATACTAATGTATTTTATTAATTTACTGTGCTTTTTAAGAGCTCAAATCATACTAATGTTTTGCAGAATGCGGCTCCATAAGCCTGCCTCCTTAGCCACGCCCCCTGATTCAAGAAAAAGACTTCCTTATCAAATGTATGTACACAGCTCAGCCACTGACTGCACTGAGTGAGTTGAACTACAATCTGCTTTATTAGGAGAAGAAGAGATACAAGTAAGCCTATCACCACCTGTATTTTGTAGTGTCTACAGCCAGTTGTGAATAAAAAGCAGCTTATTTAGTGTTATTGTTAGGGCAGAGCTGTGTACATACATAATAAGGAAATATTTATGGCATGAGGGGGTGTGCCTAATGAGATACTTGTGGTGCAAATTTTTGTTTTGTTCCAAAACTATAAAGATTTGAGCATGCAAAATACTACAGCATACTGATGAGGCCAAATTGATTAAGTTGTATGAAGTGACCCCCTCTAAAGGGACACTATAGTCACCAAAACAACTTCAGCTTAATGAAGCAGTTTTGGTGTATAAATCCGAAGTGTCACCTCTCAATTCCATGCAATTTATGAGTTAACTCACTGTTGTTTCTTATTCAGCCCTAAACACCTCCCCTGCCTGTGACTGACACAACCTGCATTAAAAAAAGGTTTCATTTTTCAATCAGATATTAACGTACTTTAGAAGTGTTTGTCTCTTGCTCTAAAAATTTAACCTAAACCATACTTAGGAAGATCATGCCAGATCTAGCAAACTATTAACAGTGCGGAAGATAAAAACAAATTCTAAATTACACAAACAGTGAAATAAATAAAGTGTAAATATTAGATTTCACTTTACAAGAAGAGTTTAGGAAGGCTGTGCACGTTACATCCGGGGAGGTGTAACTAGAATTGCATAAACAAAGATCTTCCTCGCTGGCCCAAGGGCCCTATGATCTGAGAGAGAGGGCAAGAAGACCCGGAGGCAGCAGGAGGGACCTGTGTAGGAGATCGCTCCTCCCACAAGCAAGCTGTGTGGACCGTTGCCATGTGTTACCATGGCAACACTCCACACACCATTCTGCGCGCGGGAGGACAGGAGAGCCTGCAGCTAGAGGAGCTGCAGGCTGCAAAGAACTTACCACTGGACCACCAGGGCTGGCTGTGTTCCCCCCACCTTCATCAAAGGCAAGAAGAAGGTTTTAGGGAATGAAGATATTTATTAATGTTTAGTATAATTAAAAACAAAAAAACAAATTTGCTACCTGCACCCCTCAAACTCTGCAACACATACACACACCACACACAGCACCCCCCCACACACAGCACCTCTCAAACACACAGCACCCCCCCACACACACAGCACTCCTGACACACAGAACACTCAACACACCCACAGCACACACATATAAACGCACAGCACCCCCACAGCACCTCTCAAACACACAGCACCCCCCCAAACACACACAAACACAGCACTCCTCACAAACACAGCACCTCTCAGACAGATGCACACACCACCTCTCAGACACACACAGCACCCCTCACACACACAGCACCCATCACAAACACACACACAGCACTCGTACACACACACACACACACACATACACTGCACACCTCAATTCAGTATTTGTGTGTATTTAGAAGACTGTGTGTTTGTGTCTGTGTATTCAGCATACTGTGTGTGTGTATTCAGCAGTCTGTCTGTGTGCACTAAGCAGTGTGTGTGTGTGTACTCAGCAGTGTGTGTGTGTATTTAGCAGTCTGTGTGTGCTTGTATTCAGCAGTCGGTGTGAATGTGTTCAGCAGTCTGTGACTGTATTCAGCAGTCTGTGTGTATTTAGCGGACTGTGTGTTTGTGTGTGTGTGTGTATGTACACAGCAGTCTGTCTGTGTGTACTCAGCAGTTTGCCTGTGTGTACTCAGCAGTGTGTGTGCGTGTATTCAGCAGTCTGTCTGTCTGTACGCATCAGTGTGTGTGCGTGTATTCAGCAGTCTGTGTGTGTGTGTGTATTCAGCAGTCTGTGTGTGCGTGTGTTCAGCAGTCTGTGTGTGCGTGTGTTCAGCAGTCTGTCTGTATGTGTTGTATGAGTGTATTGAATTTGTTGGAGGTACTAATAAATATAAACCTAATTTTATTTATAAATTTAAATTTTGTGATTTGTGTGTAGGCAGGGCCCCAGTGCACTGCTTTGTCCGGGGGCCCATAATGTGGTTAAGATGGCACTGGTGCCTATAGTGTTCCTTTAAACATATACTTAGCTTTGAGATGGTGCACAAGTAATTTATTTTGTTTGCCATGTTATACATTGCAGATGAATACTTTAGTCAATACAGCTACTCCATACAGCCCAACATTTGAAATGGACAAAGAGGGACATTTTAAAGGGACACTACAGACACCAAGATCACTTGAGCTCATTTTTAATAAACTACCAGACAGCCACTAGAGGGACTTCCATGTCATTTTGGTTGCTTATCTAATGCTGGACATCCTCACACTGTGCATGACGACATCCAGTGAAACCCCATAGGAAAGCATTGTATAACGCTTTCCTATGGGGGAAGTACTAATGCGAGTACAGACATGCACATTAGGTCGCCCCTCCGGCAGATGACAGTGGGGGAGGAGCAAAGGACATCGGCGCTGGAATCAGGTAAGTGACAGAAGGGATGCTGTGTGTGAGTGTCTGTGTCTGTATGAGAGATGCTGTGTCTGTGAGGAGTGCTGTGTGTGAGTAGTGCTGTGTTTGTGTGTGTGTGAGGGGGGTGCTGTGTGTTTGAGAGGTGCTGTGGGGGGTGCTGTGTGAGTGTGTATGCTGTGTGTGAGGGGAGTTTCTGTGTGTCAGGAGCTGTGTGTGGGGGGGTGCTGTATATGTGTGTGTGTGTGTGTGTGTTGCAGAGTTCGAGGAGTGCAGGTAGCAAATGTGTTGTTTTTATTTTTAAATTATACTATACATTAATAAAAATATTCCTCCCCCGCCCCAACCTTCTTCTTACTTTTGGTGAAGGTGGGGGGAACACAGCCAGCCCTGGGGAGATTGTCTGACTGGGTTCACTGTCTGTGCAGTGTATTTTGGCAATTACTAAACGTGGAACTATGGGACCAGCAGCATAAACCTGACTCCATAAGGTGTAGTAAGTAACCACTTTGTATTTTTAGAATTACCCTCAATGATCAGGGTTGCGGTACAAGGGTAAAAGGGAGCACAAGGGTATTTGTTCCACTTTATTTAATCATTCAGTGAAGTCCCAGCTTATCGGGTTCCATGTTTTAAGTTCACATCTATTTTTTTTAACTGTTTTGCATCTACATATATATATATTTATTTATTTTAGTCATGTGTCCAATACTTTAGTTGTATTTGATTTGGTATGGTTGTGCATCTCTTTTTCTTTAAATCTGTTGAAATATTATCAATCTGAGCCTTTGTCCTCTAGCATGTAAACTCACAAACCTTCAGAAAAACTTTTCTCACTGTGACCACTTGACTATTTGGTGTAAATCACACACTTCACGTTGACATTGTCATTCTTAAAAAAGCTCAAATTTTAATAAATGTTTATTACCATTATTCGAGGCTTTACTCTTCAAATCTTCCGACAATGTTGGAATTTTGTCCAGTGATACAAAATCCTTGTATTCCTTACGCCTCTCTTCCAGAGTCAACTTTGACAAGCGCTCTGTACAAAAAAGATAAATAAATTATCATTAGTTATAACGCACCGACATAAGACACAGATCTGTAAAATAGGGCAAAAGCAGGGGGCCTCATACAGAAACTAAAATTTAGCATCTACAGCTGCTTTATACAAAGGGTTCAGCAAGATGGTTCAAGAGCTTACAATCTAAAACGTTATGGGTAATTGAGACGAGAGGCTGCTTTATAACATAGACAGACATACTTCATTAAAAAAAAAAAAAACATTTTCTGCAATAAAGAACTGTAATGTAAAATATTAACAATGTATCTAACAATATGAGGAAAATGAATTGATCAAAATATAAACGTTGTTGGTTCGTGGGTTATTTCTCTAAAGTTTAAACGTGATTTTCATGTTCTAGGAAAAATAGCCAGACTCATTTGGAATTCTCTTTGACTGTCCAAAAATGTATACTTTAGGGAATAACTTTTTTGAAGAAATAGATCACGCTTCAAAAATATAACTTATTTAGCAAAACCTGCCCACCATTTCTTTGTACATCAACTGAAGCCCCTAATGCACAGGCTTCCATGTGTTTAGGGAATTGTATTGTCCCATTTAGGAGTCTTGGGATATGCTATTTAAAGTTTTCAAACTTTTAAACTGTTAATATCTAATATATATCTTCCAACAATGTCCTCGGTTCAATATTTCTGGATACGCTTTTCAAATGATTTACTATTTTTTAATAAACTTTTAAAATATATATTTTTTTAAATATTAAAATATAAAAAAATATATCATTTTAAAAATATATCAATTTGTCAAAACAAATATTAAAATATTAAAATAATTTTTTTTGAATAATAAATAATTTGAAGAGTGTATCCAAAAATATTAAACAACTTGAAAGGGTGAATAATATAGCGGGTATAAATTTAAAGGCGCCAAAAAATTAATTCACCTTGCGGCAGACAATTAAAGGCTGCAGCCCCACCCACCCTCCCCTTTTTTCTTTTAGGGATCCTATTGTGACTTTATTATGGGATATAAGTCAACCTCCTGGGCATCACAGGAGGGTGGACGTGGTTTATTTGGTAGTAAATATATATTTCTGGCTCCTGGCTTTAAGGGGCGGAGCCTGGAAATGGTTAATGGTTATTGGTTATTTGGTTTAAATTTACGGTTTATTATTATTATTATTATTATGGATATTTAATTTGGAATTGTGAAATCCGTAATAAAAGTCACGGCCATTCGCCAAAGTTGTTTTGTGTTTTATTTATACTATATATCATTTTCATTTATACTATGTATCAACATTCAAACCCCATGCACCTGTCATGGTTGGTTATATTTATTACCTGCTATGTGTTAAATTTATATATGTGTGTATGTATATTGTATTATTTTTTGTAATATTATATTGTCCCCTACAGTAACAATGCAGTGTTTGTAGATCCAGGACATACTTGAAAATGAATATCAATGTATCCTTCCTGGTAAAATATTTTATAAATAAATAAATTGCATTATGGCCTTACATTTGAAATTCACTTAGAACACCTGACAATTCACATTTAAGTAAATAGCACTACTGTCATGACTGTGCCAGAAGAGTATTTAGCACCTATGCTTTCCTCTTATAATACCGAAATTACAAAAATACGAAGTTTAACCCCTTAAGGACCAAACTGCTGTAATAAAAGGGAATCATGACATTTCACACATGTCATGTGTCCTTAAGGGGTTAAAGGAACATTAGAGTGTCAGAAATTAAAACACGTATTCCTAACACTCTAGTGTTAGACTAACTGTTTAGGTGACTGGCTTTACTCACCTTTTCTCCATTGCCACTCCAGTCTCAACGCTGCTGGCCCCGCCTCAATGGCTGAGATCATCAATCTTAATGATCTCATCCAATCCAATGCTTTCCCATAGGAAGGCATTGTGAGGATATTGCACATGCGCGGCAAAACGCAGCACTGCACTCAGCATCTCCTTAATAGAGATACATTGAGTCAATGCATCTCTTTAGAGGTGTACCTAGGCAGCAATGTAAACACTGCCTTTTCTCTGCAGGGACAGGCTATAGACACCGAAGTATATCAGTGGACCAAGATTTAGGCTTTTATCAGTTATATTCTAAAGACAGTGTTTTATTTTATTACTATTTTATTTGCAACTTGTTTTCTAGTCTATATTTTGTTTCCTTTACAGCTATGATATGTCTCAGTTTACTGCATAATTGTTTAATACATGTAAAAATATTATTTATATTTCTACAATATTGTTGTTGAGTAAGCTCAGAAGAGAAATTGTTTAAAGCAAAGGGGTTAAAAAAAAAAAGAAACACGGAAAGGAGATTGAATTCTAAAAATGTAAACTATAATTGCTGCTGATTCCCTTTTTTAACTTACAAATTTGTACTGTTTAATGTTTGTAACACAAAATGCTTAAGCAAAACAAGTGCACCTCTCTATCAGAAGACGATGATTGGCAGTTCACTGAGCACATGCTCACAAGGTTCAACAATGCTTCTCAAAGAGAAGCATTTGATTGGACCTCGGAGAGGGGATCTGTGACGCAGTGTACTGAGGGAGAAGGCAGGGAAGAAACTGGATGGATTCAAAATAAGTTTTAGATTTATTTTACAGGATTTCTCAAAACAAAAAGTAAAGAGGCCTAGTAACAAGTATGTTATTTGAAGAGGCAGGTGATAGCGGATTCACTTTCTAACTTTTCACTAGCAACTTTCACTAGAATTGTCATGCAATTAAAAATTGAAATAATTTCTATGGAAAGATCTATTTGAACTTATACCTGTACGCAGTACGCTAAGGCAGCACGTTTAGATGAATAAAATCAGTTAACCTATAGATGAGCGGTAACCAATTTAGCTTTCAAAGTTGGTGAGGAATTACAAACACCATGATGCCCAGGCAGACACACTCATTTCCTTGTAAAATGATTAGAGAAAATGTAAGTACTACCAGAGCTGGACAGCTACCCCAGATCCCCAAGTTATTCAGTTAATCCATTTATCTCAGCTTGCATTAATGATAGGTCACCGTGTTCTATATCTTGTAGGTCATCAAAATACAGTCAGATCAGGTACAACATGAAATTCTAGCTTTTTCCTATAGTTTTCAAAGTACTCAAATACTACACAGTCCCAGACGTAACAATCTGCCACTATTTAACTGTGCTGCTCTGAGTTTGTTGGCCAAGTTTAAATAAGACGAATAATCAGTAATAATTGTATTTGGGCATATTTATGTATTTTTTGGCATGCAAATATTAACGTCACAATTTCTGACATCATATAACCTATATACACACACATGTATGCACGTGTTCCCTACACAAGATATACAATCTATGGTTTCTAAGCAATACAGGATAAGAGTATGCATGACGACAATTGCATTAACCAGTTGTGTGCCAGAGGGATCTACGCCAGTGTGACAAATCATGTGTACAGGCACCATATAAGCACAAACAAGGAATGTTTGCGATTAAAGAATAATCAGGATATTTGGTGTAGTGTAGGCCTATAGAGGGTGAAACAAAGTGTCAGCATAAGCAATGCACCCTGTAAATACAGTAAGGGAATAATAGCACGTGTTACAATAAAGTAATGGAGATAAATATAGAGCAAGCCCACATGAAATGAACAATGCTCATTGTTTACATGTCATTTGAATTTACATGTACAATCATACGTATGGTCAATGGGAAATGGAAAGTAAACTTGCAGGAAGCCTGGGGTGATGGCAGTATTGGGACAGGCTCCCCATACAGTCTGCGGCTGCAGTAAATAAATAAATACAGGGGAGGCAACAACACAGGGAAAGAAGGGATAAAGTTCAGCATGGCAGGCACAGCTAGGAAACGAAACAAATAAACTTTGAGCTGCAGGTGGAGTGTGTGATTTATATGGAGGCAGCTCACTGCACTGTGTGCAATAAATGTACAATAATAACACTGTATCTGAATGTTTCTGATAAAGTATCACAAATAACAGAATTATCTAGTAAAGTACTCCCAGTGCCTTATACACAACAAGCTCTGTCCTCAGCTACATTCTCTGAGATGAAAGCTTTGCTGGAGTACCTTCCTGTCTACTTATAAAGTGTCCAGTGTGTTATTCCTATGTATAGGGTCACATGCCATGAGTGCTGACAGCTCTGTGACACCCAAAGCATTATGGGAATGGTAGTCTACTCCCATCTTATGCTAGCCACATGTCCTGTACCCAACCAGCAGGGCCACCTGTCACCCAAATCATTCTGGGTATGGTAATCTTACACTAGCCACATCTTATCTTACACTAGCCACCTGTACAAAACCTGCAGGGCACCTGCTGCCCAAATCATTCTGGGTATGATACCCTGCTCCCTCTCAGCCTAGCAACATGTCCTAAACACAGCAGTCACTAAAGCATTCTGGATATGGTACCCTACTCCCATCTTATAATAGTCACATGTCCTGTACCCTGCTACTCAAAGAATTCTGGGAAAGGAACCCTAGTCCCATGTTATGCTAGCCACATGTACTATACCCAGCCTGCAAGGCCACCTGTCACCCAAAGGATCCTGGGAATGTCACCCTGATTCCATGTTATGCTAGCCACATGTATTATACCCAGCATGCAAGGCCACCTGTCACCCAAAGGATCCTGGGAATGTCACCCTGATTCCATGTTACTGTAGCCACATGTCCTGCAGCCAGCCTGTTGGCCCCCTGTCACCCAAAGGATCCTGGGAATGTCACCCTGATTCCATGTTATGCTAGCCACATGTCCTGTAGCCAGCCTGGTGGCCCCCTGCCGCCTAAAGCATCCTGGGAATGTCATCCTGATTCCATGTTATGCTAGCCACATGTCCTGTAGCCAGCCTGGTGGCCCCTGGTCACCCATAGCATCCTGGGAATGTCACCCTGATTCCATGTTATTGTAGCCACATGTCCTGCAGCCAGCCTGGTGGCCACCAATAACAATAAGAGCAGTGGGAGTTGGAGTCCATCCACAGTGTGATCAGGACCCTGGTCAGTGCCCCCAATGTCAGGATACATGCTGGGAAGAGACACCATGGGCAGTCTCCATCACTGAGCCAGGCTGGGAGCAGACACCATGGGCAGTCTCCATCACTGAGCCAGGCTGGGAGCAGACACCATGGGCAGTCTCCATCACTGAGTCAGGCTGGGAGCAGACACCATGGGCAGCAGACACCATGGGCAGTCTCCATCACTGAGCCAGGCTGGGAGCAGACACCATGGGCAGTCTCCATCACTGAGCCAGGCTGGGAGCAGACACCATGGGCAGTCTCCATCACTGAGCCAGGCTGGGGAGCAGACACCATGGGCAGTCTCCATCACTGAGCCAGGCTGGGAGCAGACACCATGGGCAGTCTCCATCACTGAGCCAGGCTGGGGAGCAGACACCATGGGCAGTCTCCATCACTGAGCCATGCTGGGAGCAGACACCATGGGCAGTCTCCATCACTGAGCCAAGCTGGGAGCAGACACCATGGGCAGTCTCCATCACTGAGCCAGGCTGGGGAGCAGACACCATGGGCAGTCTCCATCACTGAGCCATGCTGGGGGCAGACACCATGGGCAGTCTCCATCACTGAGCCATGCTGGGGGCAAACACCATGGGCAGTCTCCATCACTGAGCCAGGCTGTGGAGCAGACACCATGGGCAGTCTCCATCACTGAGCCATGCTGGGGGCAGACACCATGGGCAGTCTCCATCACTGAGCCAGGCTGGGGAGCACACCCTGGGCAGTCTCCATCACTGAGCCAGGCTGGGGGCAGACACCATGGGCAGTCTCCATCACTGAGCCAGGCTGGGGAGCAGACACCATGGGCAGTCTCCATCACTGAGCCAGGCTGGGAGCAGACACCATGGGCAGTCTCCATCACTGAGCCATGCTGGGGGCAGACACCATGGGCAGTCTCCATCACTGAGCCAGGCTGGGGAGCAGACACCCTGGGCAGTCTCCATCACTGAGCACAATGGCTGGTATCTACCTTTCTCCTCTCTCCATAGCTTTTTCTTCTTGTTGCTGGGGTACATGCTGCTGGGCTGGCTGACTTTGGGCTGCAAGTTCCCCAGGCTCACGGGAAATAGTGTGAGTGAACTCGGGAGAGAAAGGAGGGAGGGCTGGCAGGAGCTGGGCAGGAGCTGGGCAGGAGCTGGGCACAGGTCAGTGGGCACACACTGGGTATCAGGTCCCTGGCTGGCTCTCACGGGTACCCCCAGAGGATACAGGATGCTCCCAGCGCACACACAGCCGATAGATAGATAGAGCCAGGATTACCACCTCCGCCTGTCAGCCAGGTCACACCCCCACTACCCCCAGCACAACCCGCAGGGCCGACCCACAGCCGGGGAAAGGGCTCCGAGATTGGCTGCACTGGGAGCTCCGTCACCACGGCACGAGAGGGGGACAGGGAGCCGGCACTGAGCATGTGCACGGCTTGTTTGGGGGAGGAGAGAGGGAGGACACCGGGCTGGGGACAGGACGGGTGGAGGGAGGACACAGAGACAGAGAGGGGGACAGACAGAGAGAGACAGAGACAGAGACAGAGACAGAGAGGACAAGAGAGAGAGGGGACAGAGAGAGAAAGAGAGGGGGCAGGGAGAGAAAGAGAGGGGGACAGGGGGATGGCACCCAGCTGGGGCAGAGAATAGAACAGAGAAAGAGAGGGGGACAGGGAGAGAAAGAGGGGGAGACATTGAGATGGCACCAGGCTGGAGACACAGAGAGAGAGGGTACCAGGCTGGGGACACAGAGAGAGGGGGGAGGGGGCACCAAGTTGTGGACAGATAGAGAGCGTACCAAGTTGGGGACACTGAGAGAGGGGGGGGCACCAGGCTGGGGACAGAGAGAGAGGGCAACTGGCTCGGGACAGGATGGGTGGAGGCACGGAGGATGGCACCAGGCTGGACACAGAAAGAGGGGGTTGGCACCAGGCTGAACACAGAGAGAGGTGGTGGCACCAGACTGGACACAGAGAGAGGTAGTGACACCAGGTTGAACACAGAGAGAGGTGGTGGCACCAGGCTGGGCACAGAGAGAGGGGGATGGCACCAGGCTAGGGACACAGAGAGGGGGATGACACCAGGCTGGGCACAGAGAGAGGGGGATGGCACCATGCTGGGCACAGAGAGAGGGGGATGGCACCAGGCTGGGCACAGAGAGAGGGGGTGGCACCAGGCTGGGGACAGAGAGAGTGAGGTGGCACCAGGCTGGGGACAGAGAGGGGGAAATGCACCAGGCTGGGGACAGAGAGAGGGGGATGGCACCAGGCTAGGGACAGGATGGGTGCAGGCACGGGGGTGGCACCAGGCTGGGGACAGAGTGAGGGGGTGGCACCAGGCTGGGGACAGAAAGAATAAGGTGGCACCAGGCTGGGGACAGAGAGGGGGGATGGCACCAGGCTGGGGATAGAGAGAGGGGGGATGGCACCAGTCTGGGGACAGAGAGAGTAAGGTGGCACCATGCTGGGGACAGAGAGAGGGGATGGCACCAGGCTGGGGACAGAGAGAAGGGGTGGCAACAGGCTGGGGACAGAGAGAGTAAGGTGGCCACAGGCTGGGGATAGAGAGAGGGGGATGGCACCAGACTGGGGACAGAGAGGGGGGATGGCACCAGGCTGGGGACAGAACGGGTCGAGGCACGGGAGGTGGCACCAGGTTGGGGACAGAGAGAAGAAGCGAGGGATAGATAGAGGTGAAAGAGGGTTGAAGTTAAAGTGGTGACTATAGAGGTGACGGGGGAACAGGTTAAATGAAGGGTGGAGATTAAAGGTGTAGTTAGTGGTGAAAGGGGGACATGTTAAAGGTGTAGTTATAGGTGAAGGGGGAGAAGTTAAAGGGATTGTGGTAAATAAGTTAGCTGGGATAGTTAGCATTGCAGATGAAGGGGAGCTGGAATAAAAAGGCTAGAGGTGAGGGGACAGGTTAAAGGGTTACTAAAAGGTGAGGGGGACATGTTAAAGTAATAGAGGTGAAGACTGACAGGTCCAATGGATATTAGTGGTGAAGAGGGGACAAGTTTAATTGATATTAGAGGTGAAGGGGACAGGTTAAAAGGATATTAGGGGTGAAGGGGGACAGGTTGAATGGATATTAGAGGTGAAGGGGGACAGGTTGCATGGATATTAGAGGTGAAGGGGCACAGGTTAAAGGGAAAGAGGAATGGGCGTTGACATTGCTAGGAGACCGGCATAGAATGTTGTCAGTGTCAGTGATTGGGTACTGAGTGCAGTAAGGACGGGGCCTTGTCTTAGGGGTATAAAAAGGGCCTATTTTAGATCAGGGGCCATCTTAATTTAATCTTCACTTACCTGTTGTTGACCCACCCTCCCTTTAGGTTTCGAGCTCTAGTTTGGTCACGGCAGCACGGAATGGGTAGAAAAGTTGGGGTGTAGGTCGTTTTTCATATGTGGGATAGTTTTAGTTCGATAAGAACAGTTTGGTTTGGAATGGTATTGGTAGATTCAAGCTCGTTGGTAGCTTCAAACCTAGTGTGTAGAGGTATCTCGGTATACCCCTACATTGTGAAATATGGAAAATCATGCCCTCTGGGGCTATGCCTTATGTTTATATCATATTTATATTGTTTATAATATGATATCAGTTTATTGTTTAAGTGGGTCATTGTCTGGGGTAGAATTGTTAAAGGTGTTGGGGTTGATATGTCTTGTTTAAATTATGTTGATAATGACCTAAATGTTTTTGTGTTAATTTTTTATATTTATTAAAGCTGTGATAAACTTTCCCAAATAAGTGGTGTCTGGGTCTTTTGGTGTTTGGGTAATGGTTATTGAGAGGGGCGCAGATTAAATGATAGTTAGATAAGGGTGAATAAGTTAGGATTTTAAGGGAGAGTTAAAGGAGGGAGAGGTTAAAAGAACAGAGCTGAAAAAAAGAGACGCTAACAAGAGGTGAAGGAGGGTCGCTTAAAGAGATGATTAGATATTGAATATCAGTTAAAGGGATAATTACTAATTAAAGCAAGGGTGCGCAAAATGTAGAACCCCAGATGTTGTAGAACTACAATTCCTTTGATTCTTTGCATGCTTTTAGAATGGAAGATGTCGTTTTAAAATATTTTGGGATCTACATATTGTGCTCCCCTGGGGTAAAGTAATGCATCTTAACAGGGGAGAGGCTAACTGAAAGGACTATTTATTAATCATTTACTAATATTTACCCTACAAAAGTGACCACTACTTGTTGCTTATCATGGGGTAATTATCAGAAATGGATAGTTTATTGAAACATGGACCCCTATTCATTTTACAGCAGTGAAACTGAAAACGTCTTAATATTTTAAACAGGGATACTGGGGTATGCGGCTGTGGGGCAATGTTCTAAAAGTAGAGCAATCACCGGGGAAACCAATGGAATGTTCCTAAATATTGCTTATTTTGAACTTTGCCCTGGGGATAAACATTCCCCATAATAGCATGAATTGTAGAAAAAGTGAAAATTTGGGCTTTTATGCTAAACTAACATTCTGAATTCTGTTTTGCATGATAAATAAATGCATTTATTTTCTAATCCTGCAGTTAGCTATCTGCAAATAATGTAAGTATTTTAGTTGCTAAAATACTAATTGAGCAAAAATTTTATGAAATACCTTTATCATTTACTAATGTAAGTTGTCACAGTTTTCATCACGAAGAAAACATTAAAAAGCTGTAAATTGAAGGAGAATGGTTGTAACTTTGTTATTTGTTAAATGGGTAGAGGATGTTATAATTATTTTAAACAGTGCCTGCAAATTCCATGTGCCGTACAGGAGTGCGAGGATACAAGCATGCTCATTTACATTGTGACATTCTTTGATTGCATTATGTATCAATATATTCCAGATCCGGAATAATGTAGGGGCTTTTAGAGCTGATGTCCCAGGCCCACACATTGCGATAAGCCCAAACGGATATGTATATGTAAATCGTTGCATGTATGCCTCTACAAAGTGAAACTGCAAATCCGTCAAGTTTACAAACAGTAGCCATTTAACCCCTTAGTGACCAGACCGCTTTTCAATGTTCTTACTGTTTGGGACCAGCTGTAATTTTCCTCTTACTTATTTACAGTACCCACACATATTATATACTGTGTTTCTCGCCATTAAATGGTCTTTCTAAAGATACCATTATTTTTATCATATCATATAATTTAATATAAAAACAAATATAAAATATGATGAAAAAATTTAAAATAACACACTTTTTCTAATTTTGATCCCCAAAATCTGTTACGCATCTACAACCACCAAAAAACACCCTTGCTAAATAGTTTCTACATTTTGTCCTGAGTTTAGAAATATCCAATGTTAACATGTTCTTAGCTTTGGAAAGTTATAGGGCTATAAGTACAAGTAGCACTTTGCTATTTCCAAACCATTTTTTTTTCAAAATTAACGCAAGTTACATTGTATCACTGATCTGTCAGGAATCTCTGAATAACCCTACGGTATTAAACTTAGGGTATTTTGACTCTTTTCATACAACCATTTTACCACCAATCCATGCCAAATTTAAAAAATGTATAATAATTTGTGATTTTTTTTGACACACATAGCAATTTAAGACTACATGTACTGAGAACTTTAAGGGTTACTGCCAAAGAACACCCCAATATGTGTTCAGCAACAGCTCCCGATACCGTGATACCACCCATGTATAGGTGTGTCAGTTTCTCTGGGGGCTAATAGACCTTATCGGGAGGGTGCGCATTCCAGTTTTCCAAATGGGAATTTTCACAGCTGGTTATCATGCACCCATATCCTATTTCGGACATTTTTGAAGCCAGCCAATGTAATTTAATTTTTGCTACCTTTTTTTTGCTCTCCATAAGTTTAAAGGGTAATCCAGACGTGGACCCCTTGTTCACGGTGCCTAGAGAGATATCAGCTATGCCTCACTGATGATGCCTAACAAGGCTGAAACGATCGTCTGGGGTTGCTGTGTCTCTCGCGCAGAGGGAACTTGCTGGCATTTCGGATCTGGACTGCTCGTATGGGTGGGACCAGTCTGATATGTTTCAGAGATGTTCCCTCTGTAATGGCACAAGATAAGCTAAAGCCAACTTGAGAACTGAGCGGGGACCCACCGAAGGGCAGGCTATTTCAGGTGCTGCCCGTTCTCAGTATTCTCTTGCGACCTGTTTTTTGCTCTCCAATGTAATTTACCTCCAACAAACCATATATTTTTGAAAAGTGGACAACCCAGGGTATTCAATATGGGGTATCTCCAGTCTTTTTTAGAAGCCACTTAGTCACAAACACTGGCCAAAGTTAGCATTTATATTTGTTTGTGTGTTAAAAATGCAAAAAACTATTATGAAAGCTAAATTTGGCCAGTGTTTGTGACTAAGTGGCTACTAAAAAGACTAAACATACCCCATTTGCAAAACCTTGGCTTGTCTTCTTTTGCAAATGGTATGCCATCATGGGGGTAATTATCATTCCTGCACTACTATACGCTCTCAAAGGCAACCAATCTGGTAAATTTAAATGTGAAAAAACAGCCTCATATTTGACCCTGTAACTTTCAGAAACACTATAAAACCTGTACATGGGGGTTATTGTTATACTCGGGAGACTTCGCTGAACACAAATATTAGCATTTCAGAACAGTAAAACATATTAAACAATGATATTATCAGTGAAAGTGCGCTTTGTGTGTGAAAAATGCAAAAAACGTCACTTTGACTGACAATATCATCGCTGTGATGTGTTTTATTGTTTTGAAACACTAATATTTGTGTTCAGCGAAGTCTACCGAGTAAAACAATACCCCCTAGGTACAGGTTTTAGGGTGTCTTGGAAAGTTACACGGTTAAATATAGTGCTAGCAAATTAAATTCTCCGGACGTTTGGCCTGGGTTGGCAGGCGTCAAGGCTCTCACCGTGATCTCCAGACAGCCAGACATGGTCGCCCCAGAGGTGCCCAACAGAGGATTTGAACTGTGGTCCATCTGTGTCCTGGTCTTGCTGTCTTGCTTCTGAGCCACAGTTCAGTTAGTGTTGCAGTGTATGTTTATTCTCACCTTGTCTCCAGCACACCTTGTCTCCAACACTGGGGGCTCGATGTTACCTGTGGCTCCTCCTATCATCTCAGCCCACCTGAGGCAGATGCCTAATTAGACAGGTATAAAACACTGCCTCTCTCTGAGGGCAGTGTCAGTTCATTGACCTGGGTTCCTGTGTTGGTGTTCCAGTGTTCTCCAGTTGGCTCCTGACCATGGCTTTCTATTCGTGTATCCTGACTTCTGGCACCCTCTGACCTTTGGCTTACCCACAATGATTCTCCTGCTTATGTCCGTACCTGTACTGCGACTTGGAGCATTATCCTGCACAGACTCTCAACTTATTTATTATTAATTCAAAATTTGCCTTAACCCCTCGAGACAGGTTTCCGATGCTCTGCCTCACTGCCAGGCGCCACGTGGGGTAACCCGGAAGTGATCGCTCCACGGAGCGATCACCCGCCGGCCTAGCAGTGAGGGGGGGTATTGAAGGATGCTTCCTTAAGGACCGGTCGGGAAGGGGTTAAAATACTGTATTCAGTTCATTGAGTTTTTTGATTGGATAACTAAAATAATAGATCATAGGGATGCACCGAAATTTCGGCTGCCGAAAATGGGCCTATCCCATTTCAGCAGAAAAAGGGACAAATCTGCAGAAAATGGACAGCTTGCCTTTCACACACAGAGGATTCACAGCTTCCCTTGGCTGTGCCCCGCTCCAACATCCCTCCATGCTGACCGTGAAGAAGATGGAGAGCGGTGGCAGGCGGGTGGGAGCCCCTACCCTCCTCCTCCTCGTCATCATCTTCCTCCGGGAATCATGGCCTCGCCGGACATCGGGGCCGCTCTGGAGAGGATCCTACAGAAGAAAGAGAGGGCTTCCCTGGGGGCCGAGCACTGGCCCTCCTCAGGGTCGAGCATTATGGCCGGGCATCATGGCGAGGGCAGATGGGGGACAACCGGAGACCCCCCAAGGTCCAGAGAACCAGCAGGAGAAAGAGAGCCAAGGTAACTAGCAAGGGCACCCTGTGGGGATGGGGGGGAGAGGGGGGAGAAGTATACCCAGTGCTGTACATACCACCCTGTGTACTAAGGGTTATTATAGTATTGCTGTATACTCGGTGCTGTGCCTACGATCCAGTACAAATACTCACATGCTGTATATACAGAATGCTCTGTCCATGATCGTCTACAAAGAGTCCTGTGCTGTGTGCCTGCAGATTCCCAATTCACAGCATGTGAGCCTCCAATAAAAAAAAAGCTTTTCAATGCTTGTGATATAACCAGTGCTGTGCCAACATGGGGATTACCAAATATGAAATACAGTATTCCCAATGAATTTTGTGTTGACTGCTATACATAGGATTACATCAGTGTTCATGTCGTTTTGCCTGTAGTATATCCAGTGCTGTGCAGATCAACGAAGTACATGTAAAGGTTTGGGTGCTTACAGCATGCCCAGAGCCGTGTACAGCAGTGCTTCCTGTATATCCAGCATAGTACATCCCAATCTGTATACAGTACTGTTCATTTAGAGTTCTATGAACATAGAGTGATTGCATTACAAGATTATGTTTTGTGTTCCTATGCAATGCTAACTGAAAAAACTGATCAGTGTACCTGGAGTGTTCTGTGATCAAAAATATTGTGTGTGTGTGTGTGTGTGTGTGTGTGTGTGTGTGTGTGTAATATACACGTTTCCCTTTTCATTCATTATATGGCTGTGTACAGCAATGAACATATCGGTGGTTATTCATTAATGTGCAGAATATAATTTTGTATTTCTCTTTACCTTGTGGGCAGTGCATAGGGATACTCTGTGTATAGGGATACATTGAGTAATACGCTCAGTACTTGGTATTCTTGGTATTCTGACTGCATACCAACCAATGTGAGCTTAATGATTTTCATGTATTTTCATTCTAAAGCACTGCTTTTATATTCAGAGTTTATATTGCTTGTTTAATTCATTAAAAAGTCTAATATTAATAAAATTATAGAAAAAATATATTTTAAAATAATTTTCGGCCAAAAAAAGTCATTTTCGGCCAAGGGCATCCTGAATTTTTAGTTTTGGTTTCAACCCCAGAATTTTCATTTCGGTGCATCCCTAATAGATCAGGGTGGTGCAGTAGACATTGCTTACCTAGATTTCAGTAAGGCTTTTGACACTGTTGCACATAGAAGGCTTATCAATAAACTGCAATCTTTGACTTTGGATTCCAATATTGTTGAATGGGTAAGGCAGTGACCGAGTGACAGGCAACAGAGGGTTGTAGTCAATACAGTATATTCGAAGCATTGGCTTGTAACAAGTGGGGTACCTCAGGGATCTGTACTTGGACCCATTACACCAGTAATTAATAAAAAAATTTAAAAAGCAATTTTTTTGGTATATATAGTGTACAAATTTTGGTACAGCTGCTTTGTATGGTGCTTTGTTACTACAATGCCTACACTTTCATTGTAATCATCTAATTTATGATTAATTTAAGGTTGCTGATGTGTGTTCAAGTAAATGTAATATACACGTTGAAAGTGTTGGTCATTAATAAGTAAAGTTTATTCAATAAACTCAGATTTGGAGCATTTAGAATGCCAAGAAATAAAAACTGCAGTTACACCCAAACTGCTGTTCAGTGAATAATGCTCACCTTTTAAACCTCACCAATGAAAACTTGCATATATTTGATTATGACTCTTTTTTTTCATTAAGCTGTATATAAAAAGAAAAACTGCAGATCTCTTATCGGCAGCCTTTGCAAGCCCCCTCCCCCCCTTCTAACCCCGCTGAGACTTTCTGTGGCTGTCCAATCAGACTTCCCAATGCAGCTCAATGAGAAGTCTTTGTGACTGACAGCCAGTGGATGCAACATTGTTCATTTATAAGAGTTCCAAATTCTATTGAAAGTTTAACTTTTTTGTGAAATGAAAAAGGACACACTCTTCACACATAAAGCACATCGGCAAGCTAAAGGGCTTTAAGGGTCTGGAGTGTTAAAAATAAATACCGTATTTACTAATGCGCCATCGAATCCAATGCGCACCACAATTTTTGAAACCTGGAATCTAAAAAATGTTTTTGCTGGTGAATGTAATGCGCATTTACACAAGATACTACTATACAACATTGTGCTACAATAAAAATGATTATTGCCATATACCAGTATGGTATTTCAGTTTTACTGTTACATGTTAAGTCTCTTAAGCCCTCATTCAGGAACTAAATTTGTCTGTGTTTTAATTCGCCTGCGTGAATTTGCCTGCGGTTTGAATTCACTAGTATGCAATTTGTTGGCAAATTTTAAATTTAGCCCAGAATGTAATGAGCCATCAAATCTAATGCGCATTCAAATTTTGGAAGCTTTATTTTCCCAGAAAGGTGCGCATTAGATTCGAGTAAATACGGTAATTAGCTGAGAGATATTTGGCTAACAGAGAAATAATCAAAGAGAGCATCACCAATTAACAACAAGTAAAAACACACATGGGTTTTATTAGATATGAACACTAGTAAATGCCATTTTCACATAACTTTTCCCTGACAATGAAATTTGCACACATTGGACTCTATCCTCACTGCTGCTTTATATGTAACTGTCACAGAATTCTTTATCTACTCCTTCACATTGCTGTGGGAAAGGTCCTGCTGTGATAATGCTCAGAGATAGGATGAATTATTCCCAGTGCATTTTATCAATATGCTTCTATACATAATCCCTTTAAAGACATGAAGGAAAATATCACTTTGTTATGGACAAACAGTTATCATCCTTGGACAAGAGGAGCATCATGGAAAATATTCCCCACAATACCTAAAGTGCCAAAAGTAAGTTTGGCACGGTATACGTTAAAGGCACACTATAGTCTCTGAAACAACTAAAGCTTAATGAAGCAGTTTTGGTGAGTAGATCATGTTCCTGCAGTCTCACTGCTCAATTCTCTGCCATTTAGGAGTTAAACCACTTTGTCTATGCAGCCCTAGTCACACCTCCCTGCATGTGATTGGCACAGCCTTCCTAAACACTTCCTGTAAAGAATCATCTAATGTTTTCACTCTGTTTATTGCAAATTTTAATTTAGAATTGTGTCTCTTCCCCTCTGTTAACAGCTTGCTAGACCTTGCAGGAGCCTCCTGTGTGTGTGATTAAAGTTTAATTTACAGAGCAGGAGATAAAAACTTTTCAATTAAAGGGACACTATAGTCACCACAACAACTTTAGCTTAATAAAGCAGTTTTGGTGTATAGATCATGTTCCTGCAGTCACAATGCTCAATTTTCTGCCATTTAGGAGTTAAATCACTTTGTTTATGAAACCTAGTCACACCTCCCTGCATGTGACTTCCTCAGCCTTCCCAAATACTTCCTGGAAAGAGTCATCTAATGTTTATCATTCCTTTATTGCAAGTTATGTTTAATTTAGATTTTCTTATCCCCTGCTATGTTAATAGCTTGGTAGACCCTGCAAGAGCCTCTTGTATGTGATTTAAGTTCAATTTACCGAGAAAGAGATACAATTGTTTAAGGTAAATTACATCTGGTTAAAAGTGAAACCAGTTTTGTGGGGGTTTTTTTATTATTATTTTTTTTTTAATGCTGGTTGTGTCAATCAAAGCCAGGGGAGGTGTGACAAGGACTGCATAAACAGAAACAAAGCGATTTAACTCCTAAATGGCAGATAATTGAGCAGTGAAACCTGAGAAGCATGATCTATACACTAAATCTGCTTCATTAAGCTAAAGTTGTTTAGGTGACTATAGTGTTCCTTTAATCAGAATTTGGAGAGAATCGAGGCAGAAGACAAGGGAACTGTATTGATAGGATTATCAAACAATGAAATGTAATTAATTGGGGGGCTAAGGGATCCTAGTGAAGGGATCAATGCTCACAGTGGAATGCTTGCAATTACTCAACAAACCACAGATTCTGATTGGCTGGTGATGCAATATGTTATGAGAAAATGCAAAGAAATACCTTAAATGGACAATCCAGACCTCTAATGCACCACAGCTTGCTAAAAAATACTTTATCTGTGAAAACGGTGTACTCTCTTTTTTTTCACAATAAGTGTCGATTTCAATAGAAATTGCCATTTTTATAAATTAACCCTGTTACACCCTCCGGGTCTCAATCAGACAATTTGCCCTGTTACTTCCTGGTTGTTTAGTTCAGTGCTGCTAAACTCAGGAGGCAGCAATAGCCCAGAGCACCTGCCTTGCAAAGACTTCTCATTGAGCTGCATTGGGAAGTCTGTGATTGGACAGACACAGAAAGTCTGGGCGGGGTTAGAAGGGGAGGGCTTGCAGACAAGATAGCTAAAGCATTTGCAAGCTGTTTTTACATATTCCTCAATGAAATAATGCACAATCAAATGAATGCATGTTATCAATTAGGACATATCTATTCATCAGTAAATTGTTTATTTATTCACTGTATTTGAGCAGCGGAGTGCCCCTTTAAAAAAATAAAAATATATTATTGACAAGTGGTAATTACAGTTAAACTCGCTAAATCTTGGGTAGATGGAGATAATGAAAATGCATGACTTTGCCATCAGTGAAAATATGCCCCAGCATGCATGCATTTGCGAAGCATTAAGGGATGTGTCCCATGCATATCTGCAGCATCATAAGACTACAAGTACATGGAAATGGTAAACGCGTTTTGATCTTCTTTTTCTGACATGTCTTTTTGATATTCACAATCTGACCACAAAGAATATTTTATTTACAATCATGTGGCACATTACAATTTATTTTAATCCCTCTTGGTTGCTTTTTCAGACTATTAAACACATATCTCGTTTTCCTTTTTCACATCAACAGTAATAAATATTTTATTAATAAACTAGTTTTAATATTGTAAAAAGGATGTCAGAAGTAATATAGTACATACTTTCCTTTTGTTTAACCTTTGCCCAAATTATGCTCCAAGAAAATGAATACTGTTCAGAAGCTGTGTTAATTCTACAAAATAATTTACAAACTCTATTAACATTTAACACATGGACATAATTCAAAATTGAGATTTCCAAACTGACTGCATTGAAATTTGGATATTGTAGTCAAGTCTCCGTAAAATTACTTTCTGAAAGAAGAAATTTGAGAAGAAACCATCTGATGGATAAGAGATATTTCATATTTTCCATTGCAGGACCTAATCAGGATTGCCAAACCCTCTGTGTTTTTTGGATGCACATTACTTCTACAACTTGATGGGCAGCACATAAAAAAGGCTGCCATGTAGTCTATAACATTTATTTGTTACAAGAAGGAAATTATTTCAATAAATAGTCAAGATCCTAAAGGAAATAGCTTAATTCAAGGAACACGCTAAGCAACCATAACACTACACACGCTTTATTAGTTATGGTTCGATGAGTGTCCTGGTGCTCCCCAATGGAAGTAGTCCAACCATTTAGTAACAGTTTGATAGCTCATATGGGGCCAATTGGGTGGTAGTCCGCTCCTCCATGAGTAACGGAAGGTCTTCACATTGCACTAAGCCCAGCAGGGCAGTGCTTAGCTCTTTGGCTGAAAGTGATCAGTTGATGCTCTCCAAAAATGAGCTAGCCCTGCATGGCAAGCTTCAAACTGAAGATGGGTGCCTGATGCTGCCATGGATAACAGACAGGAAAAGAAAATGTCCTTATTTCTGACTATCCACTTCATCATAAGATTATTGGTTATAGCCAAACTCTCCAATTCACAAGGAAGGATGGTGGGTTTAAAACACACACGATGAAATGTGCTGCAAAAAAAAAATCTTATGACACAGCAGATAGGATACCACTCCCAAACAAGGTATTTGCTGATGTAGGTAGTAGGATCAGGGAGCAGCGCCTGTGAAGGAATTCCCACGCTCAGAGCGATATGGAGGAGGGTAGGAAAAAGACACGGATATAGTGTAGTATATTGAGATCTTAAGTGATGGTAAATGAAGGGAAAGGAATTGCACTTACAATTTTCTGGAGCCTATACTCAGCTCCAGATATTTGCGCCTGAACGGTACAATCCCCGCCTATGGATATGTTAATGGTCCTTGGATGTCCTCCAAACTGGGGGTCTCCAGTGGTGGTAGGGTATATCTCCTTTCCAGGCGAACCCGGAAACGGGAAGTGCGTCATCAGTATGAAACCGGAAATGAGGTCGGAAGCCGGAAGAGATGGATTCATCACAGACTATTGTAATTACACCATCAAAGGAGAGTATAAAAGGCTACAGAAGGACAGGTAACACTAGAAGCAACTGAGGAAGCCTAATTAATAGGCGAAACGCGTCTTGCTATCCCTAAGTGGACTTTTTTATGACTTTACCACCTTGCGTGGCTTTTTCTATAAGAGACATTTTTACTTTACATTTTAAAGTTTTATTTGTATTTTATATGATATATTTTTCCATTAAAAGAAGAATTGTCTTCCTATTCATTTTAATGGTTATGCCCTTCCTTCACAAGAACATCAAGAAATACAGATACAGCTGCTGCACTCAAAGGGAGTGGGAACCCTTCAAATTATCCCACAGGCGCCTATATTGAGCCATTTATTTCTGGCTCTCTATTTGTGAGTACTCAATCATACATCTTACATTGTGTTATTTATGTACTCTATTATACTGCACTAGATGTTTGTCTTTTTTTCTGTATTTACAGTTATATTTCTATATTTATTCTACACCCACGAACCAAGAGACTCCACCTAATTTGTATGTATCCATTTGTTTTAATTTTATGTGGATAGAGAGGTTGCCACATAGGTGTTTCTGAGTCACTTGATTGTTGTTGGGATCACTCGCTTATACTCTGTATTTGTATTGCATTATATCTCCTTTCCAATGGCAGTAGGCCGGTATTCGAATAATTGGTGATATATAAAAAGGATTAAAACTCAAAATAGTGCTCTCTGGATAATACAAAATAAAATGATTTAAAAAATGGAGGTATACTCAAAAGTGAAGAGAAAATTGGATATTGCTCAATATATGTAGGCGTAGGTGGTATGATCCCCACCAAGGATATCACTCCTCGAGTCCTCCAGTGGGGGTGTTGGAGAGAGTAAAAGGAATTATAAAATAGAATAAAAGGATAGGCTTGGAGGCTCGTATAGCATAAATGAGCTATCTTTTTATCGGAGATAAAAAAAATAGTAACATAAAACAGCTTTAAAAAACACTAACGCGTTTCTCCTGCAAAGAGGCTTTATCAACACTTTAAAGTATAAGAAAAGAAAAAAAGATACTTTGTTTGGGACAATGGTATATCGTCTATAAGACAATTACAAGTAAATACTGGGGAAAAAAATTACTTGTATTTGTATTATTATTTGGCGCAACCTGTTCTTCTTCTTTTTGAATACTCAGTATATCTTTTGACTGGGCTGGAATTTCATCGATTTGATCTTTAATGAAATACTCATTTTGAAATGGGTGTGACAGAGCCTCTTTAAAGGGCAACTTTACTTTTACTTTACTTTCTCCAACCCTACTATTGTGTCTCTTATGCCTATCTTGCGTCTTTTGCCCCTCTGTTGTGTTTTATAACCCCTGTTTTCTCATTTCTCCCTTTGCATCTTATGCCCCCATCTGCCTCTTATGCCCTGCTTGAATCTTTTATCCCCACTTTGCATACCTTATGCCCCCATATGTCTCTAATGCACCCCTGTGTCTCTTATATACTTGCATCTCTTACCCCTCTCGTGCCTCCTTCCTCTTCTCTTGTGTCTCCTATCCTATTTCTTTTGTCTCTTATGTCCACCAAAGTCTCACACCCTCCTATTGTGTTTCCTACGTCACCTCTTGTATCTCTTGCCACACATGTAGTGTCTCCTTTTTCCCTAAGTGTCTCCTACTCCCTTCTTCTGTCTCTTACTTTACTGTAATGTAGAGGAGCTTCATATTTATCTACCCATACTGAGATAACAGCTCTGGGCATGCCATGATATTACATCCAAGCCTCTTCCCACCCCAGCAGGACAAGAATTGTATTCTCAGAGCAGGTAGAGTAATGACACTCAATTACTGTGGTTCACGAGCCCACTCCATACAGAGTGACAGGCGAGCAGTAAGCCCAAAGCCCATCTCCAGTTTGCCACCCAACCAACCACCCCCTGCTTAGTACACCACTCGTCAAACTTTTTTCAAAGCGGTGGGCCGGCCTGATGGGTCCACATAAGGCTCCCTCAACTTCACTCCCCCCCCCCATCTTGCAAGAGTATCAGTACATTTTTATTAGTTAAGTTCTTTAGCTATATCTATTTTATCATCTTTACCAGTATGCCATACAGTTTGTGTAGAAGCTACAAGTACGGATTTCACAGTTTTTTTTATTTCCAGACTCCGTATGAGATATTAGGGAAGCAGTCTTCAGGTAAGTGTATTTCTATATTATACTAGAAGTGTGCTGGTGATTTTTCTGTATCACCATGAATTTCAGGGTCCATCGATAAACATGTAGAGGTCAGTGTCGAAACCAGCACAGAACTCTCTGTATGCTCCCTCACAGTTATCTACGAATGTGCACAGATTTTGCGGATACACAGCAATTCCCCTACCGAGCAGCTTGTTCACCGATCCCTGCCACAGCAAACTGGCACCGGTGTGCTCCGATTAGGCAAAGTCTTGGCAAAGAACATCTCAGGGAAAATATGTTCACTTGAGAACCTAAGGTGATGGATAGCTTTTTGGCAGTGCAGTCAAGGTTTCCCTGGGGCTTCACTGATTTTAATTCATCTTGTCAGGCAAATAAAATGTGCTGAAGCAAATAATACAACAATTAACCTGCTATGCGGAGCAAAACATTTGTAGATCTGCAGTGTTTGCTGATGCCAGAGATGCCTCTGTTAGGATATCACTGCATAGAATCTTGTGTAGAGGCAATGTCTCGTACAGTGATTAATCCTGTAAGACGACAGAACAGTAACCTTTATTCTGTCTGTAGAACCGAGAATAAATCATATGGCTTGGTCTGGCACGGCCACTAGACAACACTGGTGATATTAGAACACAATGATTCTCTCGTACAGTGACATAGAGCTAACAGGGCTGTAAAACACACACATACACGTCTGTCGGTCTGTCTAGACATCTATCTGTATGCCTGTCTTTCCTTCCAATCTGTCTGTCTATCTTGTTTTTCTGGTTTTCTTCTTCGTCTTCTCAACATTTTCTGTATATTTTCAGAGTTACGCAATGGTGATTATGCAACAATAAGTAATTGACAGACACAACTAATGCTGACAGACACAAGGAAGTGAAGAAGGCCCAGTTTAAGTGAATTTGCAATCCAATAAGGTTATTCACTAACGAATGAGTTTCAACACAAAATTCAGAATAAAATAGCCAAGCGTGTGTTTGCAAGAGAATATATTTTGTGCACCCTTCACAGAGGGAATAATAAACTTTACCAAAGAAGGACAATTATTACTGCGAAACCATTCACTTGCATTTCCCTCCATCAAAGGACCCTAATTTTGTCATATTCCATGTGTCTAAATTTGTTTATATACAGCGCCACAGAATATGTTGGTGTGTCATGAATGAAATATTAATAGCAATGTGGAAGGCATTTACAGCTTTTAGAGCCAAACTCTACATAAAGTTTATTTTTGTCCATTGATGTCAGTGGACAGGGGAGTGGAGCCCAGGTGTTTGAGATGAAGTAAAACAAATTGTGAAAAACAGAGTGAATTTAAATATTAAGTTTTCACCGACAACTTCGTGGCACCATAACTACTGCAACAAGTTGTAGAGGTTATGCTTGTTGGAATGTACCGTTACCTGTAGACCAGTCTGATATGTTCACCTGTGTCATGTTACCATCACTTCTGGCAAGCCAGTGCCATTCAGTCGGTGATCGTAGCACCTGTACTACAATGTCTTCCATTGTATTAAATTATATTAATTTCTTTAGTTTCTGCAGCACCTTGTCTTGAGTCATCCAATTACAATTTTTCTGCAAGTATTTTGCAGCTATCATTTGCACATCTATATCCATTGGTTCTTCCTTAATTTATACTGAGGAGAAATAGTTGTTTAGAATTTCTGCCTTTTCATGGTCTTCATAAACTAACACCTCCATCCCGGTTTTCAGTGTACCTACATTTTTTTTTATTTTTATTTTTAGAATGTATTTATCTTAAAAAAAAAAATTGGGGTTGGTTTTGCTCTCTTTGGTTATCACTTTCTCATTTTCTAATATTTTTGCATGAATTATTGGCTTCCTTATATCTTTTATAGGATGCCTCTGATTTGTCCGATTTAAAGGCTTTAAATGCCCTTTTCTGATTTTAAATTTCTTTGATTCATAGAAACATAGAATGTGACAGCAGATAAGAACAATTCAGCCCATCTGGTCAGCAAACTTTTCTAAATACTTTCATTAGTCCTTGGCCTTCTCTTATAGTTGGGATAACCTTATGCCTATCCCACGCATGCTTAAACTCCTTTACTGTGTTAACCTCTACCACTTCAGCTGGAAGGCTATTCCATGCATCCACTACCCTCTCAGTAAAGTAATACTTCCTGATATTATTTTTAAACCTTTGTCCCTCTAATTTAAGACTATGTCCTCTTGTTGTGGTAGTTTTTCTTCTTTTAAATATAGTCTCCTCCTTTACTGTGTTGATTCCCTTTATATATTTAAATGTTTCTATCATATCCCCCCTGTCTCGTCTTTCCTCCAAGCTATACATGTTAAGATCCTTTAACCTTTCCTGGTAAGTTTTATCCCGCAATCCATGAACCAGTTTAGTAGCCCTTCTCTGAACCCTCTCTAAGGTATCAATATCCTTCTGAAGATACGGTCTCCAGTACTGTGTACAATACTCCAAGTGAGGTCTCACCAGTGTTCTGTACAATGGCATGAGCACTTCCCTCTTTCTACTGCTAATACCTCTCCCTATACAACCAAGCATTCTGCTAGCATTTCCTGCTGCTCTATTACATTGTCTCCCTACCTTCGCTTTCCCACTAAACCACATTAGTTTCAGTTTGTTTCTTTTATATTTATTACACAATGGCACATACTGAGAAATATACCTTTATCATTCATAACGTTTTAAAACTTGCATTATCCAACCCCCTAGTGCCTTGCAGAACCGCCCTAGATAGGCATGCCGAAACGGGGCATTGGACTTCCTGTCTATTTACCTAATTTACAAGTTAATTGACGAAATGAATGGAGTGACTTTGTCAGGGATTATTTAGTTCTGTAGTTTGGTATGGAAAGGAAAAAAAACAGGATGGGTTCTTCATTTATTTGGTATTGACATCTCTTGCATACCTATATATATAAAATAATACTTTGTTATTAATTTAATAATGTATTATAGGGTATGTAATAACTTCAATTAAGTTCTGACATCCCTTTTGAAAATATCGATAATAATTTGCTCTTGATACAGCTATTAAACCCTTTCATAGCAACCTTTTCAACAGAGCACAATAAATTAAAAAGGAAAGGCAATTAATATTACCTGTTGGTTCCATGCTGATCTTTTGGGAATTTTCTAGCGGCAGAGAAGGAATGTGGATGATATTATGATTCCATAATAGGTTCCAAACCATCCAGATTTAGGCAAGACCATCCAGATTTTAGGCTCTTGTCTTGCCGTCCTGACTTGCCCGCTTGTATCACACTTTTGGGGACACCCCAAAAAGCACGTCAGTAGACGTGTTCGTGGTATGCTTAGTGCACTGAAACAGGGCTGTTTGCATTGTTTGCCCTCAGTAGCAAATAAACAGATAAAGCAAAAATAATATCTTCGATCCAGCACCACGTCCAAGTTCTCCCTGCAGCCCAATCCAAATCCAGTGACATCATTACCCTCACTGAATTGGAGTGGGGTCCCACAGGATTGCCCGAGGAGAGACCACTTAAAGGGACACTACAGTCACCAGAACAACTATAGATTTTTGTATTGTTCAGTAAACACTGTTTTGGGAGAGAACATGCAGTGTTTACAGATGGCTACTAGAGGTGCTTCCTGGGGCAGTGCTGCACAGTGTGTGTAAACATAAATCGCTCTGCCCTTGGAGTAAATCCATCAGCTAGAATGTAATATTAAGGTACAATAACACCATAATAAAAACTCATAGAGTGTATCTCCAAAAGTGTTACACTATTTAAAAACATTAAATTAAATTCAAATTGACAGCTCTGTATTAAAGGGGACTGTCAGTTTTTGGGGTTTTTATTTTTTTATATTTTTATTAGGAGTGAGACACAAGTACAGGCAAGAATACAAAGCAAACATATACAGGGAGTGCAGAATTATTAGGCAAATGAGTATTTTGACCACATCATCCTCTTTATGCATGTTGTCTTACTCCAAGCTGTATAGGCTCGAAAGCCTACTACCAATTAAGCATATTAGGTGATGTGCATCTCTGTAATGAGAAGGGGTGTGGTCTAATGACATCAACACCCTATATCAGGTGTGCATAATTATTAGGCAACTTCCTTTCCTTTGGCAAAATGGGTCAAAAGAAGGACTTGACAGGCTCAGAAAAGTCAAAATAGTGAGATATCTTGCAGAGGGATGCAGCACTCTTAAAATTGCAAAGCTTCTGAAGCGTGATCATCGAACAATCAAGCGTTTCATTCAAAATAGTCAACAGGGTCGCAAGAAGCGTGTGGAAAAACCAAGGCGCAAAATAACTGCCCATGAACTGAGAAAAGTCAAGCGTGCAGCTGCCACGATGCCACTTGCCACCAGTTTGGCCATATTTCAGAGCTGCAACATCACTGGAGTGCCCAAAAGCACAAGGTGTGCAATACTCAGAGACATGGCCAAGGTAAGAAAGGCTGAAAGACGACCACCACTGAACAAGACACACAAGCTGAAACATCAAGACTGGGCCAAGAAATATCTCAAGACTGATTTTTCTAAGGTTTTATGGACTGATGAAATGAGAGTGAGTCTTGATGGGCCAGATGGATGGGCCCGTGGCTGGATTGGTAAAGGGCAGAGAGCTCCAGTCCGACTCAGACGCCAGCAAGGTGGAGGTGGAGTACTGGTTTGGGCTGGTATCATCAAAGATGAGCTTGTGGGGCCTTTTCGGGTTGAGGATGGAGTCAAGCTCAACTCCCAGTCCTACTGCCAGTTCCTGGAAGACACCTTCTTCAAGCAGTGGTACAGGAAGAAGTCTGCATCCTTCAAGAAAAACATGATTTTCATGCAGGACAATGCTCCATCACACGCGTCCAAGTACTCCACAGCGTGGCTGGCAAGAAAGGGTATAAAAGAAGAAAATCTAATGACATGGCCTCCTTGTTCACCTGATCTGAACCCCATTGAGAACCTGTGGTCCATCATCAAATGTGAGATTTACAAGGAGGGAAAACAGTACACCTCTCTGAACAGTGTCTGGGAGGCTGTGGTTGCTGCTGCACGCAATGTTGATGGTGAACAGATCAAAACACTGACAGAATCCATGGATGGCAGGCTTTTGAGTGTCCTTGCAAAGAAAGGTGGCTATATTGGTCACTGATTTGTTTTTGTTTTGTTTTTGAATGTCAGAAATGTATATTTGTGAATGTTGAGATGTTATATTGGTTTCACTGGTAATAATAAATAATTGAAATGGGTATATATTTGTTTTTTGTTAAGTTGCCTAATAATTATGCACAGTAATAGTCACCTGCACACACAGATATCCCCCTAACATAGCTATAACTAAAAACAAACTAAAAACTACTTCCAAAAATATTCAGCTTTGATATTAATGAGTTTTTTGGGTTCATTGAGAACATGGTTGTTGTTCAATAATAAAATTAATCCTCAAAAATACAACTTGCCTAATAATTCTGCACTCCCTGTATCTTGCATGAAATAGAAACATTAACAATTAGATAATTAACAGGGTATAGATCACTAATACATAGGATAATTAAAGGACCACTCCAAACATGTAAAGCCCTTTAGCTTGCTGAAGTACTTTACATGTAAAGATTTTGTAAATTAACATTGTTACACCCACCTGGCTGTCAATCAGACAACTGTTCCAGTCAGTGGAACTAAACTCAAGAGACAGCAATTGTCCATAGCTCCTGCCTTGCAGAGACTTCTCATTGAGCTGCATTGAGAAGTCTCTGATTGGACAGTCACAGAAAGTCTGGGAAAGGTTAGAAGGGGAGGGCTTGCAAAGACTGCAGACAAAAAATGTTTGTTTTGTGGAGGAGTTAAACTTTAGGGAAAAGGAGGTGTTTAGGGTACAGGTATGTGGAGTTTTAGAGGTTATTTACAACATACTCACCCCCTTATGATGCATATTAGAACTGTAATAGTTGTTATATAGTACATAACTCAGTGCTCATTTCTAATGCATATTAGAACTGTAATAGTTGTTATATAGTACATAACTCATTTCCTGTGTGAGAAGCTGTTAGTGTTCAGCGTCACGCACACATACCTACCAAATGTTCCTACTTAGGACAAATATTCCCTATCTAGAGCTCAAACCCTCTTTTCTGTCCTAATGTCCCTCTTTTCTAGGAGCTCCATATTGTTGGTGTCTGAGTGCAGGGCCAGATTAAGAGCCTAGTGGGCCTGGTGCTGACAAGTATGATGGGTCTCATTACAGAATCTTATCGACCAAAAACACTAAAACAGTCATACCTGCCAAGCGTCATGTATCTGATGGAGATGGTGTTGGAAGGAAACTCAAAGGATGCAGCCATATGAAAACACATACTCTATGCTAATGTCTCTCTAATTTATGCTTTCATCTTTCAAGTAAATCCATACCCCTAACAGCAGTGTCCAGTGAAGCAGGAGGTCAATGGGCGTGGTAAAAGGGTGGGCCACTGACACGAATCATGTCACCAGACCTGCCAAAAGGGGCGGACATGCCCAAAAAGGGGGCATGTCTGTCCAAAGAATTGGAAGGCCAGCCTGGCATGAATGCATGTCAGGCTGCCTGTCAATCATACAGGCTGTCCAACTAAGGGCATACTATGCAGGCAGCACCCTGAACTTGACATAAATGCATCAAATGATGCTCCTACTCCACACTTTCTAAGGACTATCCCTTAGCACTCACATGTCCACTTGTCTCCTTACCTTCTTACTAGCAGGCAGAAGTGCCTGGGATAAAGTCTGGGGCATAGTAAAGGTGTATGTAGTGAGTGTAGTGTATGTAGTGAGTGTAGAAGAAAGGGGACATGCCACAGTGTTAGAGTAACCAAAGTCTACATTACCTAAACTATTTTTATTGTCAGCCAGTCCACACAGGTTTTGTTGCCATACATCCCTCTTAAGCTTCCAAACTTAAAGGGACACTATAGTCCCCAGAACAACTACAGCTTATTGTATTTGTTCTGGTAAGTAGAATCATTCCCTTAAGGCTTTTTGCAGTAAACACTGTCTTTTCAGAGAAAATAACTCCACTGGCCACTCTTTAGATGGCTGCTAGAGGTGCTTCCTGGGGAAGTACTGCCTAGTGTGCAGCACTGCCATTCAGTGTCTCCACCCTCTGCATGCAGACACTGAACTCTCCTCATAGAGATGCATTGATTCAATTTATCTTTATGAGGAGATGCTGATTGGCCAGGGTGATGTTTGACTTGTGCTGGCTCTGCCCCTGATCTGCATTGGCAGTCTTAGCCAATCCTATTGGGAAGGATTGTAATTTGCTCAGACCACCACTTCTGATTATGTCAGCAGACAGAGGCAGTTCAGAGGCAGAGCCAGCAGCTGCAGACTTGAATGCAAGTAAGATTTTACTATAGTTAGGGAAGCAAGAGAGGGCCAGAGGGGCTAGAAGGTGGTTTCTTACATAATAGGGTCAGAAATACATGATTGTATTCCTGACCCTATAGTGTTCCTTTAAGCAAGAGTATGTGAAGAGTAGTTAGGGTTGCCAACCTTTTTGGAAACAAATACCAGTCTTTGTATAATTAATTAGTTATAAGTGACATCACATGATGTAAATCACAAGGAGTGACATAAGAGAAAATTCTGTAAAATCACCACAAACTACTCACAGTTTGATTCTGCTGTATAGATGAATTGCTCCCAGTGTCTCCCTGTCTCCCAGTGTCTCAGTCTCGCAAGTCTCCCCATTTCTGCCAGTGTCCCCATGTCACCCAGTCCCCTAGTCTCCCAGTGTCCCCATTTCTCCCAGTGTCCCGATGTCTCAGTGTGTCCCCATGTCACTAGGATACTAAGGGACACAGTGAGACATGGGGACACAGAGACCCGGGAACACTGGGAGACCTGGGGGGACACTTGGGGACACTGGGAGACATGGGGGCACTTGTGAATATAGACATGGGGAGACTGGGAGACATGGAGACACTGAGACATTTGGGGACACTGGGAGAAATGGGGACACAGAGACATGGGAACACAGACACTGGGAGACATGGGGACACTGAAACATTTGGGGACACTAAGACACTAGGGATACTAGGGACACTAAGAGACATGGGAACACAGACACTGGAAGACAGACTAGGGGACACTGGGAGACATGGAGACACTGAGACACTAGGGACACTGGCTGGAAGATCACTTGGGGATACTGGGAGACATTGGGACACTTGTGGACATAGACTTGGGGACACTGGGAGACATGGGGACACAGGCATTTGGGGACATTGGGAGACATGGGGACATAGGGAGACATGGGGATACTGAGGACACTGTCTGGGAGACATGGGGACACTGGGAGACATTGGGACTCTGAGTCACTAGGACACTGAGAGACATGTGGACACAGACACTGGGAGACTAGGGGAAACTGGGAGCCATGTGGACACTGAGCCACTGGGGACACTGGCTGGGAGACATAGAACAGTGTCTCCGTGTCCCAATGTCTCACTGTCTCCCAATGTCCCTATGTCTCACAGCATCCCCATGTGTATCAGTGTCCCTATGTTTTCCAGTGTCCCCAAGTATCTCAGTGTTTCCAGGTCTCCGAGTGTCCCCTAGTGTCTGTGTCCCCATGTGTCCCCTAGTGTCTCAGTGTCCCTATGTCTCCCTGCTGCCTTTCTCCCCATCCCTCACTTACCTGAGCTGTAGAGCTGCTGTCCGGACTCTCTGTGCTGTGTAGCTGCTCCCCCACGGATCAGTGAGTAGTAGAGAGAGGCAGGGATATACTGTAACTTCTTATCCCTACCTCTCTCCACACACAGTGACCCCTACTGGCCGGTGCTGGTATTGCAGAGTAATCTCTGTTTATACTGAGAAAAATACCTGCATTTGTATTGCTGGTATTACTGCAATACCGGCACGGCCATGCAGCCTCAAATACTGGCTGTGCCAGTAAAATACCAGTCAGGTGGCAAACCTAAGAGTAGGGTGTAAAAAAAAAAAAAAAAAAATATATATATATATATATATATATATTTTTAAATGGGCCTATTCCATGGGCCTGGGCCTGGGCCTGGAGCTACAGCTCCATCAGCCCCTATGTTAATCCGGCCCTGTCTGAGTGTATAACAGAGCTTCACAGCAATAATACTCATAGTAATGTGTCTTTAAACTACAATAAATGTGTTTAGAAATCAGTCTGTGTAAATAAGATACATTGTTCTTATTCTAAATTACATTTTAGTTCAATAAATTATTAGTAAATCACCTAAAAGTTCTCAGAACACACCTACACTCACACCCATAAAATGAAAGTGTCCATCCCGGTCCATTTTAAATGTAGACGGGTAAACACCCTGCCACTGGGGGAGTTGGGACAGCCCCGAGTTTTTCACTCTCCTTAGCCATTCCTGCAGCGCTGCTATCAAACATTGAGGCTGACTAGACTACAGGGACACTAGCCAAGATTCGTACTCCTACCTCCCTTCATCAGCCCATCTTATCTCCAAAAAGCACCCTACAATTGCTGTAAACAGGCACCCAAACAGGACAAGCACTTACTCTGCTTAAAGAGAAATCCATCCCTGTCTGGTAGCTCTAGTAGTTATCAAAAAAAATGCATACAGAGAAGAAATTACACCATATTTTATTTTCTCCTCTCCATCTGCAGTGTTTGCCCTGGCTGTACTTGTCTAAACAGGATTACGATGTCCTTTGCTAAATCTTTCATTTAAAAGATTATGAAGCATCTCATGAAAAAAGGTTAACACAAGTTATAGGTAATTTTCAATGTTTTATTCACAGAAGTGTCAGTTCACATTTAACAGTGTCATAATGTCCCTATCTCTATTATACTCCTGTCTGTCATACTGCCGAGCGTCAAAGCTCCATTAAGCAATCAAAGAAGTAATTGCTATAAATATAGATCTGTATCCACCAATAGACTGTATACAAAAAAAAAACAGCAACATTTTCAGGCACTCAATTAAAAAAGTGGTGCACAAACTCACACAGTGCACGTCTGCCACACCTCAATAAACATATCGTAAAATAAAAGTTATAGTGTTATAGAGTGGGTGAGGCTAACCAAGGACACCGGAGGAATATTCAACAATTTTTATTTATGAATTTTGTAAATACATGAAAGAAAAGCAGTGCAGATAAAAAGAAACATGTACACATCTTTATAAGAGAGTGACTGCTATTGAAGTTAATAAACGTCGAGAATATTCTAAATAACAAACAGTTGAAAAATAACATAAAAAATAAACGTAAAAGTGTGGATAGGAACGTTGTTCTGGAGAGAAAGAAAAATAATAAAAAAGGAGGCTGGGGCAAATGGGAACTTTGTATGTCGGAGAAACATTGAACTTTACCACAAGTTAACTGATACGGGTATTCTGTGTTAGCTCCTAATGGCACTCAATGTTTTACTGTAACATGTTAAATGTTTGTAACTCAGTGTTTAATAAATTGTTGGGATTTTACTGTAACCTGTTAAATGTTTGTAACTAAGTGTTTAATAAATTGTTGGGATTTTACACTTTTTTTAATGTCTTTGTTTTGCGTATAAAGCAACCTTGGGATCTGGGAACAAACGGTACGCTGACTGGCCTGGTGATTTATACCGAAGCAAGGTTATTTGCTTTGATAAATGTACTTTTATATTTTTAGAACTTTAGAAATGGAATCCAATACTGAGGAATCCAATGTATTTTTTCTTTGCCATGCGTATTCACACCGTGAGAGAAGAAAATGATTGCCAAATTTCAGGGAAGGTGGGGTGGGGGGATTTGCTAAGTTTTTCCACCAAATGGACCACAGGTTAGTAATTAGTTACCAAAATAGGACTTGTATGCAGTACACTCACTGTATTTTTATTATATATTCACTATTACACCAGCTGCAATATCTGACCTGGATATGTCATTTTTATCCTAGCATCTGGTTGCAGAAGCACACCGCGTATAATGCAAATTATCCAATGCAAGAACACTTTCTGGAGTAAATACTTATAGTACTTAATATGCTCCCATTTCTAAACATCATGCAATGCTGAAGACTACAACTCCCATGATCCACTGACAATTTTACACATTCCTTTTTAATGCTTGGCAATATTCAGAACTGTTTTCGCACAATCTTATACCCAGTACGTCGTTCTAGAGTTCAGCGCTTGTTACAATATTTTTTACAGTCTTTTATATTTCAATCTGGGAGGTATGTAACAGATATTCTCTGACCACAAATGTTTTCTTCATTGATTTTGGGAACCATTTCAAAGCATTTAGATCTTTAATCTTTGTAGGAGAACTTGCAGGCAATAAAAAAAAAAAAAAAATCAGTTCAAAAGCAGTTTGGCGTTTGGCTCCATTTCCAACACAGACAGCTTGCAGATACAGATAAAGATTTGATATATCATTGTCACCACGTAATGATTTTGTCGCTAGTCCAAAAGTAAGATCGTCAACACACCCAGATCATTTTCTTGGATTCTCATTACAGTTTTACCATGTTGCCGTTAACAAGCGTTTTACAGAAATAATATTGAAGTACTCAAAGACGAACTTGGAAACGTTCACTAGATTTTATCGGCAGCCCGTTGAAGTGGATATAACATGCTGCCGGAAGATTTACTGAAAAACAAAATGTAGAATTTAACTTTTATTTCCATGCAACTTTGTTCAAATATTATTCAGTCTGTAGGAGATCAAGAATATGATATAAACAGAGTGAAATTAAATTGTAGCAACAAACTACATTTCATTTGTATTTTAAAAGTTAGACACAATTCAGAGAGACATGTCGCACACATTCTGACACACACAGTGCACAGTCCGAATAACCCTTTTGCCTATATTGTAGGCAGTGGCGGAGCTAATGTAGAGAGGGCCCTGATGGAAGCATGGTTAAAAGGTAGATCCACATCTGTCAATGATTTACCAGCTGGGGATCTACCATTTGCCCTTCCTTGCAGAGCTGTATTTGTGTTTAGTGTTTTAATGTAACCATGTTTTGTGTGTGTTTGTGTCTATGTATGCCTTTGTATGTAGTGTTTGAATTTAAATGCAGTTGTATGTTTGTATGTACTGTTGCTATATGAAAGCAGAGGTGTACTTGTGTGTAGTGTTTGTGTTTGAATGTGTTAGTATTAGTATATAGAGTTGGCAAATGCACATACACTGAAACCCACACAGATACACACACACACTGACACATACACACACACACACAAATACATACACTGATACACACACACTGTCACTTACACACACACAGATAAACACTGACAAATACACATAGATACATACACACTGACACATACAGATGTACACATATACACTAACATATGCACACATATATACACACACACACTGGCACTTACACACACAGATATAAACACTGACAAATACACATAGATACATACACACACTGACACATACAGATGCACACATATACACTAACATATGCACACATACACACACACACACACATATAACACATTAAAATACTGATGAATACAGATGTAGACACAGACAGATGGCACATAAAGGCACACAGATACATACACAGATAATACATGTACACACACAGATACACAGATAATACATGTACACACACAGATACATACACAGATAATACATAAACACACACAGATAGATACACAGATAATACACGTACACAAACAGATACATACACAGATAATACATGTACACACACAGATCACAGTTTACAAGTTTTTAGCCACCTCCCTGCTTCCAATGCTGTTTTGGTGCAGTAAAGTGGCTTCCGTGGGATCCAGTGTCATCTGGCTGAGTCTGATGGGAGTTTAGTCCTGGCTCTCACTATTCTCTGGTTCTTTGCTCTCTCCCACTCCCGTGAAGTTAGTTGGGAAACTGGGAGGAAGTGACTTGTACTCACTTCCTTCCAGCACTGAGATAGAGCAGAGCAGGGACGGAGACAGAGCACAGGGAGATTGACTGTTTATGACTTTATTATTTTTTTACTCCAAACTAAATCGCGGTGAATTGTTAACCAAATTGCAAATTCTTGGGTAAAGCAGCCAGGATGAAGAAATAAATGAAGAGAATTTGTTTGAACAGCACTTCTCGTCTCACTTCTGAAATTCAATGTTTAGTGAAAAAAATCAATTTGTCGCAAAATACATGTCTTCATTCTACCAGCTCCAAAATACCAGGCCCAATATTCCTTGATGGTACGGGTGTAATATCACCAGATGGAGGGGTCTGATGCTGGTGTAATAAAAGTATCATTAGTCTGAGGAGGTCGGGAGTAGGATAGAGTAAAGCTTGTGGTGGGAATAAAAAGTAAGACCGTATTTTGTAATTAGTTAATATTTAGTGTGGCAGATTTCCGTGAGCTGCTGAAATATTATACATTTTAAATTTTTTTGTTAGTATTTTTTTGTCACAGCCTCACTTTGCGCTATACTGCGCAATAAAGCAAAGCTCCAAGCACCATAACCACTACAGCATGTTCTAGTGGTTCCCCCATTATAAGTAGTCAAACCACCTTAGAACAGTTTGACTTCTTATCACAGCTACCCAACTCCACTACAGCTGACAGAAAGCAAAAAGCTCTAGCTTAGCATTGCATTGCACGTTTGAGAAAGCCCCAAGAGGAGGTGCGAAATGCGTTACGGACCAAGACCCAGGAAGTGATTGAACTGTAGACATTGGCATAAATAAATAAAATTTACTTACCTGAAATCCTGGTCGCAAATGCGACCAAGTTACGTAGAAACATAGAATGTGACGGCAGATAAGAACCATTCGGCCCATCTAGTCTGCCCAATTTTCTAAATACTTTCATTAGTCCCTAGCCTTATCTTATAGTTAGGATAGCCTTATGCCTATCCCACGTATGCTTAAACTCCTACTGTGTTAACCTCTACCACTTCAGCTGGAAGGCTATTCCATGCATCCACTACCCTCTCAGTAAAGTAATACTTCCTGATATTCTTTTTAAACCTTTGTCTCTCTAATTTAAGACTATGTCCTCTTGTTGTGGTACTTTTTCTTCTTTTAAATATAGTCTCCTCCTTTCCTGTGTTGATTCCCTTTGCAAGTATATTCACATGTTATACTGCTGGTTGTGTGCATCACTACACCAAGATTTTATGTTGGTTGTTGCAATTGTCAAAACCTAACTTATAATTTATAATATATTGTATATAAATTTTAGCCATTTTATTTATATTCGTGTACACTGTGTAGTTATTGACTGGGAGCATTAACTGATTGATATCAGATATTGAGCTAAACCAGGCTAGGCTCAGACATCGAACTTCCAGCTCTCTGCAGGCTGTAGTAGAGGCAGGGACCAGCGCCCAGCTGATCCCAGGTAAGAAATCAAATTGTTCTAAAATAGTGGTGATTATGGTGCTTTGAATGATCCTTTAAAGAGCTTATTCATTAAACGCCAGACTGTGGAGACTGAAATCCATTCAGGATAAACTAAGGCAAATTGTGACCATAGCTAGGTTATTTAATTTTTCTGGGTTAGCTATATTTGTCCAAATTTTACGTTCAGCTCTCAGTTCACCACAATTCTGAGTTTAGTGAACAAAATGTTTTAATTGCAGTCACCGGTTTTTGCAGCTCTCCCCCCAGCGATACATTGGGAATGAGGTATAAGCATGCAGGGCTGCTATCGGCACAAGTCACTCACAGCAGGATTGCACATGATTTGAACATGCAATCTGAGCCATTACAAGAACATTTTGTCGATTCCTGTAGAGGTCAGCCATGGGTTTGGGGATATAGAAAGGAGCTGGTTTTCTGACCATCCTCAAACTTAGACTGAAGATGCGTCTCGGAGTGCAACATAAGACGCAGAGAAGTCATTAAAGTGAGCTTTCTGAATACATTCTCTGCAGAGACACCCATCCTTGCCACCTCACTGATTGTGTGGAATGTAACCAGAGCAATCCTGTCTCTCAGATACATCCTGAGGACCTGTTTCTCTTGCTTTGGATATTTAAGTTGTCTTGTGCAAGATTGTGTTTTATCATACAGAAACGTAATGCTATGCAAGCTAAAGATTCAGTATAGCCTGCAGGACTGTCATGGGGCCCTCTAGTGGACAAGAACAAGTAGTGTACACTATGTCTCCAGACATCAGATACTGTAATTCGCATGTATCTTTACAATGGATGAGGCACATCCTTTGCCCTTTCTAGAATCCTTTTCATTCTTATAGGGACACTGTAGACCCCTAAATCACTTTAACTTGCTGAAAAGCTATATGCCTGAAGAGTGTGTCCTATTTTTTTCATTTTGGAAATAGTGTAGATTTCAATAGACATTGACATGTTTATAAATTATATTGGTTTCACCCCCTGGCTTTTCAAGCAGACAAATGGTCCTGCTACTTCCTGGTTTGAACAGCTTATTTACACTGAACTGGAGAGACAGCAATTGCCCAGCGCAGTTGTCCCCAACCCAGTACTCATGGTCCACCAACAGTCCAAGTTTTTTCAGTATCTCCATTTGACCACAAAAAGGAGATACATAAATCCTGGACTGTTGGTGGGCCATGAGGACTAGTTTGGGAACTACTGGCCCAGAGCACCTACCTTGCAAAGACTTCTCATTGAGCTGCATTGAGAAGTCTGTGATTGGACAGCCACAGAAGGTCTGAGCGGGGTTAGAAGGATAGGGCTTGGCAAAGGCTGCCGATAAGAGATCTGCAGGTTTTGCAAGCTGGATTTATATACCTCCAATTAAACAATGCACAATTAAATGCCTGCAAGTTTGTATTTGGGGTATATCTACTAAGCAGTGATTTTGATCTATTTTGTTTTTGGGCAGTAGAGTTTCCCTTTAATCCACTATTCATCATCGTTGGTACAGCTATTTTTGGTCCGGATTTTTTATATATTTACTCAGACTCAGTCCCACCCAGCCGGTCTCTACAGTTGGAGCCCAATCCTGCCTTAATGGTTACAAGTCTCCAATAATTAATATCCTTCTACTAGTTGATGTGTGTGTTGTCTGCACACAGTCTGGTTCACCTGGGGTTACTGGCGATTCTATTTGTAGCTACTTTATAACTTGTGATCAAAGACTGCATTGCCGAGCGGTAGGTTATACCATTTACCCAGGCGATACTGAAACTTGTATTCTGGCACTAAATAAATGCTGCACTTTATACAATATCTGCTCTTCTCTTTCTTCCTAGAGTTACTGTCAGGTTTTCATTTCTAAGACTCGGAGAGAAAAATACTTTCATTTTCATCCACTTGGATTCGATTCTCTTTTTAGTTGGTTTTATATCGGCACTTTGATCTGAAAAATACTCACTCTAATTCTGTTTCCAGCTCTTTCATGTTCAGACTTTGATTTAAAGTGGATTTAATTTCATTGTATTCTCCCTTTTTATGATTGTTTCTTATATATTTATATAGTCTGCGTTTTTTGTTCAATTCCTCAATTAAATAGAAAGTGTTAAATTGAAATTGTTTTGTGTTATGTTGCGTATTAGTTGCAGTAAATAAAATCAATGGATAAATGTGTTTCAAACACTAAGCATAACTCTATATAAAATTAATTTCCCTTTGTCAGTTGATCGGGGTTACATGCTCAACCGTTTACAATAATGAATGCTGAAATCTCCGATTGTTATGTAAATCTATTCACATTTCCCATAATTCCCTCTGTTCTTAAATGTCATGTTGGTTCGACTTTGGCTTCGCTAAGTCTCATTTCTTCAGGAATGTGTAGAAATTTTAATCATGGAAATGTTAGCTGATTTCCATTTGAAATCTTTAAGTGCGCATGCTGTTAACTGTCAGACAACTTATATCCACAGCCATGTTAGTGTGATGTCGTTTAAAAAAATATATAAAATGAATCAGACATTAACGCCTGTGAACGGATGACGTGATGAGCAATTGTTTTGGGTCTATAAGTGATGTGTTTTGTGTTAGAATGCAGTGACCATAAGTACTGCAGATGTGATTGATACAAAGTCACAAATAACCAAAATGTTGCAGATTACTGAATAGTTTCACTCACTATGGAACGAAATCCTGACATTGTGCATTCTGCACCTGCACTGTTAGCACATCTCAACAAATAGAAAAAAAAAATGAACACATGCAGAGCCACTCAAAGACTCATTTTGACGTGAGGCAACTAAAAAAAGAAACAGGTGGCGTGATAATCAGCAACCAAATACTTGTATTATTAAAAGAAAAAAAAACTCGGCAATATAAAACGTCAAATGTTTTCCTATAAAACTTTCAATGTTTTTTATAATTATTATGCAATGTAAATGTAATATTATTTATTCTTCTAAAGGTATAATATGTGCCTCCCCAAATGACTTTAATGTAACAAGGCGAATAGTTAAATATATGTATTTTTATTTATATTTTCCGCTAATTTTATTCCGCTGAGCATTTCAAAAAGCAGCAGTGATTGAAGTCATTCCCAATTATCCACACTTCACAAATCACTTTAATATTTATGATCAATCTGTTAAGTGATTAGACACTTTTACTAAACTTTTGATATGGTAAAAAAGACACAGGGGTTTATATACTAAACATTGAATTCTAAGTTCACTCTAGTGAACTTAAATCCCACATGTAAACATTAGCCTAAACTAGTCACTATACACGAGTTTTGCAAATCAACTATTTTTGCCTGCATTACTACTAACTTAAGTTTAGTAAATATTCCCCTTAGGTATATTGGGTGATTTAAAAAAAAAAAAAATTTAATGTAACTTGGTTAACCCTTTAGCTACCAAATAATCTTTATCTTGAATGTATTTAAAAGATGGGAAGCATAGCTTTCATGTAAATGTATAATAAACCAGCAAATTCATTTAAAGAGTTCTGTTCAGAGATAAATAATATGTAAAATTATGCAAATTTACATCATTATAAATGTTATGCATTTGTTCACCCTGAGAGATATTGGAGCATTGGCTTTATGTGTGCATCTCAGCCTGTACTCTCTTCTCCCACATTATCACAGGGACCGAGTCTGCAGAAACAGAGCAGGATTAACAATAAGCAGATTCTGAACAGTTGCCATGGGCCCCTGGGTTAGACAGTGGCCCCGAAAACCATCAATTTGCTTGGCCCCAATAATCATGCCTATGTGAAAAATTAGGAGACCCAAACTAGTTCATTATTTAGTGCCCCGTGGGCTCTAAATTATGCTCTTGGCCAGGTCTGCATGGTTTACATATTGCATTAAAGTGCTTTGGCTATTTATGCAAAGTTAATCATAGCTTTATTAGCTATGATATATTGGATTATATTGGATAAAGTTTTAAGGAACTCTCCAAACAGAGCACTTCAGCTTGATGACTTTTAAAAAAAAAAAATGTTTAAAGTGCTGATTCCTATAGAACTCCTCCCTGGCTGTCACTCAGAAACTCGACAGAGCTAATGGAACCAACAGGGAGAGAGCCTCAGGGAAGCCTGGGAGAATCCTCTGACTAGTCATTCAACTGGCACCGGTAGTGGTGTATTTATGTTTTGTGCTGCCCAGACAGGACGGTGCTCGGACACCACCCCCTAATTTAATTTTTCCCCACCCCTCCCTGTCAAGGCCACACTTTGACTGGAAGACACACACACTCACTGACAGACGCACACTCACTGACAGACACACACTCTTATATACACTGACAAACAATGACATACACACACTCACTGATTTGACACACTGATAGACAGACATACACTTACTCGGACACACACTCACTGAGAGACACACACATTCACTGAAACACACACACATTCACTAGCACACATTCACTAACACAGACATTCACTGACACTCACATTCACTCACATTCACTAGCACACATTCACTAACACAGACATTCACTGACACTCACATTTCCCCACATTCACAATTATTATTATTATTATTAATTTATTTTTATTTTTTTATGTAAATCCACCCAGCCTCCCTATATTTGGGATAACTGGGTGGATTTCTCACCTGGGGTCCAGTGGGGCTGCTGGCCAGGGAGGTGGCTGGTTGTGCAGGCAGGTGAGCGGCGAGGGAGCACTTTCCCCTGAGCTCTCTGCTCAGCTCCCTAGCATGCCGCAGAGTGATGCCGGGAGCTGGAATATGACGCCCAGGAAACCACTGCCCGCCTGCCTTGGGGGAGCCCAAAGGTGGCCAGCCGGCCAGCTCTTGGGGTCCCATAAAACTAGACAAACAAGGTATTTTTGTGTTTTTTTGCCGCCCCCTGGAAATTGCCGCCGAAGTCAAATGCCTTGTTTGCCTCGTTGTAGATACATCCCTGGGCACAGGCTGAAAGTATGTGCCTGGGAAAGAGGGAATGGCTTGGTAAGGCTGCAGACAGCAGGTCTGTAGCTTTTGAAATCAGTTTTTTTTTTCATATACCAACAAAGAAGACATGCAGGAAAAAATATATGCATGTTTTCTTTGGCAGTATATCTATTAAATTGTTAAGAAATAAAAAAAATCAATGTAGTATTGATTTACATTTATCCTATTAACATTATTACTATTAAAGGGACGCTATAGGCACCCAGACAACTTCAGTTCATTAAAGTGGTTTGGGCGCAGTGTTCCTTTCTCCCTTAGTCCTGCAAGGTAAAACATTGCAGTTTTTGAGAAACTACAATGTAACAGACCGTTTCTCTCACAAGAGGATAAAAACCGTTTAGGCGATAATCCCCTTTCCCATAGACCAGCAGCTACTGCAAGCACCAAACTCCCGAACTGCAAACTGTACGAATTCACCAACTCCCGAACTGGAAACACACGAACACTGGAATCAGCCGAACAGGAAAAGCATACAATCCGCTTACACTCCTGGCAGTCAGCATACAATCCAATTCCCCCCAAAAACGAGACGACACATCGGTTTGAGGGTCAAGCAGAATCTCCCTGTACTGTCACATACAGTCTCTTTTATTCCCAATCCACAAACATAGTACAGCCCACAGGGCGTTACAAAACAACCAATCAATCCGTACAATACACCCAGACACTCCCACACAAAATCCTCCCCTCTGCAGGTGATATGATTACTGAACACAATGGGTAATCTCATTATCACCGGCAGAGGAATACAGTTTTTACACAATATTTATAACTTCTAAAATATACATGTCACAAACATAAAACATACATTTTCATAATCAATCCATTCAGGGGAACAACATATTAAAAAATGGCACGAATCAGACCAGGGGTTCAAAAGTTAAGGGAAAGTCCTTTGTGACTAAATGAAGCATGGCTTTCTGGCCCAAACCTGTTTCAGAGTCTTCTATCCTGGAGAGTAATTCAATTATCTCCCAGGACAGACACAAGACTCCATTAAGCACATGGTTGCAAAAAGACACAAAACACTTTAAAATACATAAAGTCACATTTACACATAACACACAGACATTTCACATATCCCCAGATAGCTGGGATCTGAGTGCACATTATTAGATGAATGGCACTCAGATCACACAAATAAGCCTTTCTGCAGGGGAAATAAACGGTTTAACCTGCAAGGCCATAGTCCAAAGGGAGCAGGCGAGCAACCAGGCTTCTCCAGTTCACAGTGGCGAGGTTGGTTTCGCCACATACAATCTTTACATTGCAGTACTAAGACTGCCTTTAGTGGAGGTCTACCAGACAGCCACTAGAGGCGCTTCCGGGAGATTACTGGAAACTTGGACCCCTAAATGACGCTAGATATGTGAACTCTCTGCATGAGGACATCCAGTGTCAGTGAAATCCCCAGAGGAAAGGATTGAGAAAATACTTTCCTATGGAGAGGGCCTAATGTGCCCGCAGCGCTTGCTGTACTCACCGCATTAGGTCCCTCTATTTGATGACGTTGGAGGAGATGGTGCAATTTTGTATTTCTTGTCAAATATATTTTATTGAAAGGTTTTCTATTTTTTTTTTTTTTTGTATTCTATAAGGTACATGTACAAATAAATGCGTTTCAATACAATCGCAATAATACAGTGCAAGTGAAACTAAGTACACATACATGCTAATTTCGGACATGGCAGGATTACTTTTAGCATTTCACATTTCTCTGATGTCGTACATATTTAATGACCTTGTCCATGTATAACCTAGATCACTTTCAAGTGCACCAACCCTCTTAGCCTGACATCTGTATGTACCTATTTTAACTTTTTAGTGAACATAAACTGGGGAGGGTTAGAAGGGGACGGTGTGGGGAAAAGCGGAGGGGGTAGTGGGTTTTCCCGAGCTCGTTTTGTTTGATTTGTTTTCCTACCTGGTGTATCTGTTTGTTAGTTTTCAGAGTTGCTCATATTTTCTTGTGAGTATGTCCATTTACCCAGTTGCTTTTCTGTTTCTCTCAGATATCTGCTTGTCACCTCTTCATTTATACTTGGTGTGTTCTATTTTTGAGGGTGTACGTACTTGTCCCATAGTTCCCATGCCTCCACCCAGAATTTTTGCGGTCCCCGTTGGGCTCTGGCTGTACGTTCGTATGTTTTGATCAGTTCAAGTTGTGGGATACATGTTTCTATTGATGGTGGGTCTTTTCGAAGCCAGGCTTTAGCTATGGCTGTGATTACCACCATGATTATATGATAAGTGAGATACCTTTGGCGTTTGGGGAGGTGTGGTGGGATGTGTTGTAGGAGGAATATTTCTGGTGTTAATGGTATTGCAACTTTCCCTATGGTCTGTATGAGGTTCCTTGCATCTTCCCATATTCGGGTGATGGCCTGGCACGTCCACCAGATGTGTAGAGTGTCACCTAGGTCATGCCCACATCTCCAACATGTGCCAGTTTGCTTGGGGTCTATGTGTTTTAGTTTGGTGGGTACCATATGCCATCTGTATAGCATCTTCTTGGACATTTCTATCTGGGAAGAACAAAGAGTTAGTGATTTATTGGCCACAAAAATGTGTCACCATTCTTCATCTGGTAGTTGCCTACCTATGTCCGCTTCCCACTTTTTTACAAAGTTCATTTGTCGTATCTCCTTGTGGGGGTGGTAACTGTCATATATTTTGGATATGATACCAGGCGTTTTTTGTTTTTTTTTGCATAATTGTTCCAAATCTGACATATTCCCCTTTCTGTTCAGTATACTTCTTGTCTCCCGATGCCTCCCTGTCCATGAGCTTATCTGTCTATACGCAAAAGCGGCCGAGGATGGGAGTTTAAATTTACTTTGTAATGTTTGAAAGGGAATGGGTTTGTTTTTATCTGCAAGTTGGTGTATGTGTGTTAGGCCCAGATTATGCCATTTGCCTATATTCAGATGTGGTATCAATATTTCGAAGGATCGGAGAGGCATTACTGGGAAGATCTCTTTGTTGGGATTGAGAGTTTTTGCATATTTGTCCAATTCTTTCAATGTCAAGGATGTTATCGGGAGCATATTTCGTAATTTCTTCCTGTAGTGCTTGTGTATCCCTGCTATTGCTGTGGTATCATGCCCCTCAGTGTACGACGCCTCTAGTTGAACCCAAGAGGGTGGTGAGGCATATTGATGGAAGGCTGTCACAATAGGGCTAATGGTTGCTGCCTTGTAGTAGAGGTCTATGTTTGGGAGACCCAGGCCTCCTCATTTTTGAGGTAGGTAAAGAATGTGTGCTGCGACTCTTGGTCTCTTTTGGGCCCATACAAAGGCGTTGAGTGTTTTTTTGTGCCTCTCTGATGTATTGTTTGGGCAATTGTACGGGTAAGGTTCGGAACAGATATTGGAGTTTAGGGAGTATCATAATTTTCACAGCAGCCACTCTGCCAGTCCATGAGACATATACTAGCTTGGTGAGTGCTTTACATTGCTGTGTTAGGGATTTGGTCCTGGCAGAGCCTGGAGCCAGTGTTGTGTCCGCTAGTGGGTGCATGACGTGATTAACATCTCTGCAGAGTATCATGGAGGATTTCTGTGTAGTCGGAATTTTGTTGAAGACTCTAAGGATAAAGTTCCTATGATTTGTGTTTGGTCCATATATCCCCACCAGTGTGTATCTAGTCATATTGATAATACAATGAATTATGAGGTAACAACCCTGTGGATCTTTTTTTACTTGTAATAATTCAAATGTAAGAGATTTGTGGAGTAGAAAGGACACTCCCCTTGATTTGGAGGAATGTGTCGCATGGTACTGTGTAGGGTAGCCTCTGGACCCAAATTCTGGTATTCTGTTGTGTTTGAAATGAGTCTCCTGTAAGCACATTAGATCAATATGTTCTCTTTTCATGGACTCTAGGAGGACCCTTTTTTTATGTGGGGTGTTTAGTCCCCTTACATTATGTGTTTGTATTTTCATACTAATTTGGTAGATGTTGTAAGCGATTGTGACAGTCTAGGCCTTCCCTTCTGGCATCTCTGAGCTTTTTGTGTCTCTGATTTGTCTGCCTAGGGTGGTTTTCAGTTTGGGTTGTTATTTTGCATGGAGGTAGTCTGGAGGTAAGAGTGTTACTTCTGTCGGGAAATTGGGAAATGAGTGGAAGAAACGGTTAACATGGAAGGGTATAACTTGGATATATATAGCGTACCCCTCTCAGGGTCATGGCGCCCGATGGTGGAGCCATGGGGGGGTGCACGTAAGGATATCCGTGTGGGTGGCTAATGGCCTTAATGACACGGTTACTTTGTGTAGGACCTGTATATAGTATGCGCTCGTTAGGGGGCATCCTTTGCATGCTGTAGTGAGGTTATCAGGTAGCAACCTCAATGTATATTACAATGCATATATACCGATTACATTATAAAACATCTGATTTCTAGTATTATAACAGTGGTTATGTGATAACATTACATTTGCAATATAATACATAAGCATTTTTGCAAACATGTGGAGTACCCCATCCTAAGTAGTTTGATTATGTTCTTATGTTGTCCTCTCTCATTCTGTAGATGTTTAGTCTAGGCAGTGGCGTACACACAATCCATGGGGTCCCAGTGCGAACCTGATCCGTGGGCCCCCCCTTCCCTCTCTCCCCCGATCCGTGCCCCCCCATACCCTCTGACACATACATACAGACACATACACACAGACACACACACATCCCTCGACAGACACAAACATACAGACACACACACATATATACACACAGGCACACACATATACAGAGACAAAGACACACACACACACATAGACATAGACACATACATACGGGGCCTCACGGATTGTGTGTACGCCACTGCATATATAGACACACACACATACAGAGACACACACGTACATACAGAGACACACACATGTACAGAGAGACACAGACACATGTACAGAGAGACACAGACACACATACAGACAGACACACACAGACAGACACACACATACAGAGACACACACATACATACAGAGACACACACACACAGAGACACAGACACACACACATACAGAGACACACACACACACATACATACAGAGACACAGACACACACATACAGAGACACAGACACACACACATACAGAGACACAGACACACACACATACATACAGAGACACACACACATACACATACAGAGACAGAGACACACATACATACAGAGACACACAGACGCATACAGAGACACACACATACACACACACACACATACATACAGAGAAACACACACACATACACAAAATGTTTCCTACCTTGTTACTTTCCCTGGGGTACAGTGGTGGCTCAGCCTGATCGGAGTCAGAGTTCCTACTCTGACTCCCTCCTCCTCCTCCTCCTTCCTCCCGCGCGTGCTCTCAGTATGCTGGGAGGAGTGACCGGGGAATCACTTCCTCCCAGCTCTGATGTAATCACAGACCGAGCCCCCTCACAATCCATATACATCGGTTGACCCTGACAGCATGGGCCACCCGATGGACCCCTCCATATGCGGCCCTGGTGGTTTGCCGCGCGGGCCGGGGCTGCAAAATGTGGCAGCAGGCCTGGTACCCCTCTCAGTAAAGTAATACTTCCTGATATTATTTTTAAACCTTTGCCCCTCTAATTTAAGACTATGTCCTCTTGTTGTGGTAGTTTTTCTTCTTTTAAATATAGTCTCCTCCTTTACTGTGTTGATTCCCTTTATGTATTTAAACGTTTCTATCATATCCCCCCGTCTCGTCTTTCCTCCAAGCAATACATGTTAAGATCCTTTAACATTTCCTGGTAAGTTTTATCCCTCAATCCATAAAGTATCCAACCAGTGATGGAATGTTTCTGGTGACGCCGTACTCTTTATCTTCTTTTGAATTATACAGTCAGACACACCAACAACAAAAAAAAGAGAAATTAGGATAGAGAAGAGGGGCAGAGGGGTTTGAGAACAAAATAGGAACTGTCCCTCCTAAATAGGGACACTTGGTAGGTTTGGCAAACAAAGAGCACTTGTATGGGGGTACTATTTTTGGAGGACATTTCTCAACAACAGACGGGTAAGATCGCCTCAGAATAAAATACAATTTATAATTGAGATGCCATTTTTCTGGGAGGGGGAGCATCTTTTGTTAAATGTTTTGTGTGTCTCACCTTCAAACCTAATGAAGCAATCACTCGTAATGAGACAATTCTCAGTGCACCATCTGAAGTGTTATTCCAGGACCAAACAAGAGCATTAATAAGTACATCATTAGTGGGAAGACCCCTGACGCTGATATAACAAATTCCATTTTAGTTGCATCTTTAAAAGCGTAGTTTGACATTATTATCCCTGTACTGTCTCATAATGGTTTATCGTGCTTTTACCTGCTCAGATAATGTGTCAAAAACAGATAATGGGAGAGAGCTCTTAGCAAAGGCTTACAGCAGCATTTTGGAACAATCAAGTGTAAAGCCATCGAAAAATGTTTAAGTGCGATTTTAGACTTTGTTTTACTTCGTTTAGGTACTTCATGTTACCTCCAATTATGGCTACAAAAAATACCATTACTCACCGATGTAAATTGAAAAGTTAGATAGCAAGTTAGAAATATAATTCTATTTATCCTTTTGGTAGGTAGGTAGGTAGGTAAGTAGGTGGGTAGAGTGAAAATAATATTCTGAGGGTTTGGGCTAGTTCTTAAGAAATATTTAAAATGGATAAAGAAAAGTAAATATAAATGAGAATCTTGAAATAACAGTGTGGGTGCAGATTTATCAAGATAAAAAGAGGTGCTATTTAGTGGCAGAGAGCAAACAAGGACCAATATAATGTCTGTCAGCGTTTGTTACTTTGTACCCAGAATAACTTGTTTCTCTTTGATAAATCTCCCCCTTTTATGATGCACTTACACAGTTTGTCACTACACTGAGAATTCAAGGTGAACTCAAAATTTATTTCAAATATAAGGTCAAAAAAGCTGAACTGGATAAATTCTCTAACTCAGACATGCTTTTCATTCAACTACTCTGGCCTTAAATTAGAAATTCTCATTTTAGTAAATAGCTGTTAATGATTTCATCCCTAAAGAGTGAATTGGGGGGAAATCCTCTGATTCTATTATTACTCTGTATCGGCAATTCTGCTTTTTTTTTTAATGCCAGTTCTCTACAATTCCCTTTTTAGTGCTGTGAAAACATGGCTTAGTCGTAGTATTTTCCACTGTTTGCATTTATTATTTTCTCGAAGGAATATATAGAGTTTTGTACAATAAGTGTTTTTTTTTTTATTTAGAGGACACATTGCTCTTGTTTTAAGCGGATGCTGAGGGAACCAAGAGCTCTGCAAAAGAGATTGTCTCTGCTTTACGATTTGGTGATAATTTCCCCCAAGATATATAGCAGCTAAAATCTTGCTTGAATATTTGACAGAAGACGGATCTTCAGAAGTTCAGAGAGTTAGTGGATGTGTTAGTGAAAACAAAATAAACTGACAGTGAGTTGATCTTCTTGGCTGTTCCTAAATCCCTTCGGAGACGTTTTCGCTTCTAAAATCACAAATCTAACTAATTATATAGTGCCTTCAAGAACCGCTAACACAAATAATGACAGGTGGCGCTATAGAGCAGTGATCCAACAGTTCCTCCGATTGTCAGCCAAAAATGATGGAAAAACGAAAGAAAAAAGGTACCTGCAAAACCATCCCAAATCCCTGCGCACATTTAAATAACTGGAGGTTTCTTGTTGTTTTACTCCAATGACCATTGAAGTGTAAGCTCACCTGCCACATCAAGGCAAATCATCTTAGGTGAGTCCTTCGCTAACAATTCACCTCGCTGCTTTCAGTTAAAAGGTAAAATCTCTAATGAACAGAGAGTGGTATTTCTCTAAACCCCTACACACGTATTAACCCTTAAGAGGGAACACATGGGGTGAGCGGCAGCACTGTAACATGGTTGTGAGATACAAAGAAAATACAAACATACAAAAATAAGTACTGCACTCAGACTCCCACTACTCCTGGGAGGCAGCAATGACTATAGTACACATAAACCCCAATACATACAATAAAAAAAATAAAAAAAATAAAAATTATATACTTCCTGAAAATGCTTCACTCACACAAGTTTGTGTAAATGCTGCACTTGCATAGACAAGGCTGGCAAACTGAGTTTCTAGATTTTTAAATTCATTGCAAAACACAAACAGGGGTTTTCATTGAACTGGGAACTGTCATGAACTCCCAGGGAAATAGCACATTTATGTCAAATTAGCCGAGTTTAAAACATAGCTGGACTTAATTCACACTAGGTTGGCCTAAAATTATTAATTTTGTTGTTAATTCTCAACAATTCCGAGTTTATTGAAAATGCAAATTATCAGAGTTATTCACCAAAGTGAGAATTTATAGTGAATTTCAATGTGAATTTCAAATTAAATTTCAAAGTAGACAATCTGGAAACATTCTCTAAGCCAGAATTCTAATTCATTTTCAATTCTCACTTTAGCGAAAAACCCTGTTAAAGATTTACTGAAATAATCTAATTGTGCTTAATATACAGATGCTGATTAGCAGACAAATCAGGTGGACACAAGAAAAAAAAAAAAAAAACCTGACCAGTTGCAGAAGAAAATATCTAAGAACCTAAATTTACAGAACATACAATGAAACCTTAACATATCGAGATGTAAAGAGCCCTCTAGTGGTTAGAAAACATTATAACACACAGAATTTGAATTCATTGTTATGAATTATCTAAAGTGCAGAATTTAAACTACAGTAGAGATGGTGTTGGGGGAAAACTAACAACAACTAATAGATTTTTTACAACTCTGTTATTTTGGTCTACATTTTCCAAGTCTTTAATGTAAGGGCAATGTTTGACAATGTTAGCTCTGAGAATAAATGCCAATAACACAATGCAACCTTCTTTTTAACCCCTTAAGGACCAAGCTTCTGGAATAAAGGGGAATCATGACATGTCACACATGTCATGTGTCCTTAAGGGGTTAAACACTAAGACATAAAACAAACGTTTTGATTGTTAGATGTCCTGAGGATCTGTCTCTATAAAGGACAGAATGGCATTGAAATAGATTATTTTGTAATAATAGCATTATTTCTTTTTAGAAGTATGTATAACGTCCTTTGATTAGGCCAGATATACAGCCTATTTAAATCACGTTACAGAGTAATATTGTGTAATCTCTGTCAGAGATTTGAGCAATTTGAAAGCTCTGAAGTCAATTGATTATATAGAGGTTTATTAACCGAACCCTGAATTTTCATGAATTAAATCCCAATGGTTAAACTGAGGCAAAAATAGCCTCTTAAAACACAAGTTTTGACTATGGTTAATTAAGAGATTTTTTTCCAGATCAGCCTTTTTGCCTCTGTTTTTCCATTAAGATTTAATTCGAAAAAATAAATAAATTGGAATTTAGAGAATAACCCTGTTAGTGAATGTTAAGTGTATCTACTTACATTGGGCTGCTGGGGATTTGGGGGAGGATTTTTATTTCATTTCTGATGAACGCTATCTTTTTGAAAACAGATTTTTCAATGTTTAACATTTAAATGGTTACCCAAAGCACAATTATTTAAGTCTGAAGCTTGTTAAAGTGAGAATTGTTAGGAATTCAAAGTAAATGAAAGTGAATTTAAAATTTAAGGCGGACGAAATGGAAGCACAGCTAGCTTGGAGGATCTGTCCAGTTCAGCTCTTTAGCTGGACATTTGAAATTTGAATTCACGGGGTTGTTAACTAAACTACAAATTGTACACCATTCTGGGTAAATAGGCAGATTTTCGGAGTCTAGGACAAATAGGAAAATCCTCAAAGTATCTAGAAAAATGAAAATATTCTTAAAAAACAGGCAGATTCTGAGAGTTTTTGAGTGAATGAACAGATTCTCAGAGTCACTCAGTGAATGCAGATTCCCAACATCTTTCAGGGAATGGGCAGATTCTAAGAGTCTTTGGATAAAAGAATAGATTCTTGGAGTCTTTGAGTGAATGAGCAAACTGCGAAAGTCTCTGAGTGAATGAATACTTTTAGAGTCTTTGCGTGAATGTGCAGACTGGGAAAGTCTCTGAATTAAGATGCAGATTCTGAGAGTTCAGATAAATGAATAGATAATAGTGAATGAGCAGATTGTAAAAGTCTCTGAGTGAATACAGACTCTCAGACTCTTTGCGTGAAGGAGCAGATTCTAAGAATATTTGGTGAATGAGCAGATTGGGAGAGTCTTTTAGTGAATGAGCAGATTCTGCTTGGATACATTAATAGATTCTCAGAGTCTTTAGGGTAATTAGCAAAGTGAATGCAGGTTCCCGCAGTTGTTAAGTGAATGAGCAGATTCTAAGTCTTTTAGTGAATGTGCAGATTCTCAGAGTCTCTTAGAGAACTAGCAAGCTTTCTTTGGGGAATGGGCAGATTCTCAAAGTATTTTGCAATATTTAATGCACATATTTTATGAACATTATGCAAAATGAAAAAATATAAATAGATAAAAACAAACATATTTTTCAGTTGACAATTTAAATGTGAACAGGGTTAGTCTTTGTTCCAGTCCGGCCTGGCCACAGGTAATCTAATCCTCTATGTAGCAGGAGGGACCACTGTAGTTTTATTTTGCATTTTGTCAGATTTATACATTGACAGCGAGCATTATTGCAAATCCGCTGCACATAAGGAAATCTCGCTGCATTAAAATAGTTCCGAAATGTGTAAATTGAGCTATTTCTCCATGTCTCCTCCCATCTTATTTCCTTATATTATTCTAAACAGACCATATATAGTACCGAATGGAAACACAGAAAATAGGTTAATACATGAACAGTAAGGTAAAAACTGTACCATATTAATGTCGCTCTTTCTCTGCAACTGCCTGAGAAAGACAAGTTTAATTTATATCAGTTTGCCATCTCACCTCTAATATGAATATTATTTAAATCTCTGATATATCACCCATCCAGGTTGCAATATAAAGCATTTTTTATACACAGTGTCATGTTAAATCAAGGCCAGTCTGGCAGCTTTTGCAGAGAGGAAATTAATCTTACTGGCATGTCGGCTCAATGTACGAGAAGACGGCAAAAGCAGAAAAGAAATCAAAGAGGAAAGGGGCAAGGTTTTTATAAAGAGAGGGAAGGAGAAATCAGGGCAAAAGGTAGAAAGATCGAGGTATAAATAGACGACTGAATTCTAGACACCTTATATCTATGTCTATATCTCTGACTATGTGGCCATCTGAATGGACACATGTTTTTGTGTTTGAACATATGTATAAATCTGTATATGTGTGGTGGGTGTGGATGTAGGTATTTGTTACCGTATCCATGTTTGTGCAAATGTATTTATTACTGGCATTTATAAAGTGCCAACCTATTCCGCAGCGTTGTACATCTGGGAAAAAGACAGTACAATATAAACAGACCAATACAAAAGGTAAAGGATCTTGCCCAGGAGCTTACAATCTGAAGATGTATGTGTCCATTTTCAAACGCTAAAGGTGACAGAAAATCACACAGTGCCAGTCCTGAATTTGTGCTCCGGATCCGCCCCTGGTCAAAAGGTGCCAAAGAAATAACCATATAGTTCTGTGTTATCCGTTAGTGGCAGTGCCTCAGTTCCTCATCCCAGTAAACACTTTTAACCCCTTAAGGACATATGACGTGTGACGTGTCAGGACTCCCTTTTATTCCAGAAGTTTGGTCCTTAAGGGGATAAACAGGGCCAGATTTACAGGTCAGGTGCCTGCAGGTACAAAAAGGTGCCCCCTCCTCCAAAACCCAACAGTAGGCATATCAAATAAATAAGATGAATTTATTAACTGGACGTTGCTGGCATGAAAACCATGTCAAAAACACATATTCGTATTTGGAAACTGTGTATATATAAATGTATGTATGTGCATATTTCAGCTCTGCTTGTCATGTATTGTGTGTGAGTACAGTGAGTGTTTACAGCTGTGTAAATGGCAGGGTTAAAGTTAATGCTAGACGTGGTTAGGGTAAATGTGGTTTAAGGTTACAGTGGGGTTAATGTCAGAGTTAGATTACATGCAGTGTTTAGTGTTAAGAGTAACAGCTTGAGAGAAAAAAAAGATGTGTGGCAAAAAGGCTGTTTCGGATTATTGGGTTCATGGTTAGAGTTGGGTAAATATAGATTTTGGGTACACAATGTGTTTCGCTTTTAAAAGGAGTTAAACATAGAATTAACTTAAAGTATTTATTTTCAGGCTTTGAGTGTTGGAGTTTAAATGGTTATTTACAGAGTACTCCAAAGAGTCACATTATAAGTGCTGAACACACGCACCCCTAGTGGTCAGGGCAGGTGCCTACTCTGCCTAATGGAAAAACCAGCCCTGCTTTAGAAGTATTCGCTGGGATGAACAGCATTTTACCCGGCTGCACCTCAGTGTTCTAAGGCAACATCGTTAGCCTATAGCACTCACTATGTCCTTAGATTGTAAGCTCTTCACCTACTGTTCCTTTATGTCTTACATGTTTTGTTATAATTAAATGTTTGTCTTGTTTACCAATCATACAGCACTGCGGAATATGTTGGCGCTACACAAATAATTGCAATTTGGCATCAGCAGAGTAATGCGGATCATAACCAAGGCATTAATTCTATAGCGTGATACATCCACCTGTGCTCACACATGGAGCACTGCGAGGTTAAACTGAGTTACATGTTATACTCACCAAGTTTATCCTGTGTCTGTTTCAGTGTGGAATAGGAAAGGGTTAATTTCAGATTGTTTTTAAATGGCAAATCAATATATATTATATTATTATACAAGCTGTACCTCAGTTCCGTGCAGAGTTAATCATTGCAAATGCTCTACAATTCTTCATTGTGATTTGTGGAAGTCACATTACTATATAACAAAAGGCTGCAGAATCTGTGAGCAATTCTTTTGTATTATCCAGTAATTTTTAAACATACTAACCATAAACAAATACTGCATTTTATATCACATCCTTGGTGAAATACTTGCATTGTACTTGACAAAGTCTTGCTTTCAGCAAAGATCTTATTTACAGAAATCTGTTTGAAACAGTATTCAGAAAAGAGAGATCCTATTTTCTTCGAACTAAGTTATATCATGTTTAGCTCTGTCTGTTTCTCAATATGGAGGTAGCCATTCTGTGACATTTTCTCAATTAAAAAAGTCTGCACAATGCAGTGGTTGTCAGCAGTGTCAGAGTATTTATATCGGCAGACATTTTGTGCTATGATAGAAACTAAAAGTGTATATTCTGAGTCACTCTGAACAGACCAGACTCCATTTTGTTATTTTAAGTTAACAGAAAGACACTATATTTCTATCTGTAAGCTAACCACTTTCCCAGAGCTGAGGAATGCATAGTATATACAAGCCAAGTGATAAGGAAGGGGGTTGGACAGACTGTCTAATGCTAAGAAGAATATAATCAAATCTAAACCCAGACAATTGTGACAGAGAAGATTAAATAATTTAATATTTAACTGTCTATATATATAAGGTACCATTGTATGGAAAAGGGTAAACTTAGTTCATGATCTGTCATATCAGAAATTATAGCAGATTTGCAGACACATAGTCTGGACAAAATGTAAGAACCCCTTTGATCTTTGAAGGATACGTAAGTTATAGCCACTATCTAGATAGGCCAAAATGACGTCAAAATAGCCACCAGGAAAAGTTAACTCTTTCCTGGATAGGTATGTTTAGTGGGACAAGACTGCCCTCTATAGACCAAATAACTAATTTGTGATCTGGAAGATAACCACACCTCTAGTGCTTCTATTGGGTTATCAACTGATGACGTACAGAGAGTATGGCCCTTTAAAAGTTAAGACAAAGGGAAGATAGAGATACGAGAAAAGGCAGATGCAAGAGATGCAAAGGAGAGGAGAGAGGAATTGGAAGTTTGGGGACTCCAACTCGGACAACATCTGAGACTAACACTCTACTCCTAAAACTCTAACACTTAGAATTTACTGACTTTCTAACCAACACCTCCATGCAGAGAGACTACCAATCGGATGAAATATCTACTCAACTGGTAATTATACTGGTTTCATTTAATTAATTAAATTAATTAAAATGTATTAATAGCATTATATATGACTGGATAAAGCACGGTCAGATTTCCATATTAAGAAATCTTAGTTAACTAAGAATATATAGTTATAAATATTCCATTCTGCAGGTGGAATTAAGAATAATTATATATTGATGTGATATTATCACGTGTTAGCATACCGCTGTTTTTATCCAGGTGTATTGATTTGCTCTAAATTAAGATAGATATCTTTTAGACAAATTAAAAATCTGCTTATATAATGTTAGATTCTCTTATTGGATGGTTTAAGAAAATGAATTTAAACTGGATTAAATGTTATTTTATTTAAAATGACATCAGAATAGATCTTAACTACCTAGGAGATCTAGCCAGCATTGAAAGGGTTATTCTAACTGTCGGCTAAACTTTACGACCTTACGCTGCACTCTGAGGAATTCTGTTCTCTGTGTGAAAAGTTTCACTTTCAGTCTGTGGAAGCTAGTCATAAATCGTAGAAGTCTTGACAGATAATGCTATTTAGCCATTGAAACGTAATACCCATTTCTTTGTATTGCATACCATTTTATACTGGATATTCATTGATTATTGTCACGCATGTTACATAATATTATTTGTTAATTATTGGTTATCATAAATAAAATCTATTTTTATACATTGTGATTATTTATATGAAATACTTTTCACTTAACACGATAAACGTTCTTTGGGATCTGAGAATTGAATTAGTGGGCAATTCTCACTGTTACTATTATTATCCCATAAATATCCCCACATATTGGAGGCACGGTGCTGAGATCGTTTAAGTTGAAATTGTATTTCATATATAATAATAATATTGGTGTAATTCATGCAATTTAATCTTAATATAGAAAAGAGTTTTGTATTGAGATTAATCAATAAAATAAAAATAAAAATGGCCAGTGGCAGTGATAAATCTGTAACAGATAATACTGAAATAATTGAAGACCTAAGAAAACATGCTCTAGTTCATATTCATAAACATATGAAAAATGATGCAACCTATGAGGTTTGGTTGAAAAGCATAGAATGGGAAGCTAAACACACCATTCTAACTGATGAACACATCATCATATATCTTAAAGAAATTGCTGAACAAAAGAACATAGAAAGGAAAATGGCGTTCATAATACACTCTTGGCCTTTCTTTATGACAGCACTTCTTAAGGTGTGTGATGAAAACAAGTCATTGAATGCCAAATTGGACACGTACAGTGACGATTTGGGCATTCAAAATGGGAAATACCAAGATTTACTTGCTGAGCATAAAACTCGTCAGGCTGATCATGAAAAAGAAATGAAAGCTTTGATGGATAAATATGCACAGGAAATAAATCAGCTTAAAATGCAATTGGATGAGTATGAAAAGGAGAGTCAGAAATTAGACAGTGAGGTTGGTAGTCATCATTCTGTGCCAAAAAGTTGCACAAAAATGCAAGAAAAGACTATCTGTAAATCCCCTCCTTATTATGATTTTCCCACACCAAACCAGGTTTTCATAAAACAGTCTGTAAGTAAAGGTGTGAGTAATTCTAAAAAATCACCTGTGGAACAAGATTCCCCATCTCATGACATTACCAAGCCATCTTGGCAATCTTGGGCAGAACAGTTTGAAAAAGCTGTCTTGGCCAAACTTGAGAGGGAGAGTCCAATTCAAGGTGATAGGAATGAAAACAGACATGGTTCTGTACACTGGCAGAACTCTGATGCAGATCAGAATTGTGACAGTGAACAAGAAGCTCAGAGTGATGGGAGTGAAAGTGATTGCACTATCCACTCTGAAGGCCATGTAACTGATATGCCATCTGCACTGTTGTACGGGTCTAATTCCTCTTCAGCAGACAGATCGCATAGACGTTTACCCAAACACAGAAACAGAGATCGTAAATCAACGACGCCTGTTTATGAAACACCAAAGGTCATCAAATTCCTTAGAGAGACTGTCCCACAATTTTCTAGAGGTTCAGGAAACATATCTGAACATCTGGAAAATTATGATAGAGCAATGAATTCATTGGGCATGTATGATGACATTCATAAGAAATGGTTCATTACATGGACCTTTGATTCAATGTGCCGTGTTTATCTAGAAAGTCTTCAAGCTATACAGTTAATGTCCTGGTCCAAGATGAAATATGAAATAATCATGGAATATGGTAAGTATAAAACTATTGCCTCTGCAAAGAGGGCGCTTTATAACTTAAAGTGCCGTCCAGATCAAAGCCCCAGAGAATTTTTAATAATTCTTAAAAATGCATACTCCGTGGCCCAAAGAAAACCCAGGTATGAAAGCACAGACTTCAAAGATCTGTATTTTCATGCCATGCCAGTAAACATACAAATGAATCTCGCAAGAGATTACGATTGTAAGTTACCATTAGAATGGCTAGTCAGTCAGTGTATGAAGTTGTACACTATACACCATGCACATGACGAAAATCAGCCAAAGGTTAAGAAACTTGGTGATAAAATGGTGTCAGAGACTAAAATTCAGTTAGGTTTAGAAACCCAACAGAAAAAGAGGACCTATTCCGAGGTTTTGAAAACACCAAAACCTCAGAAACAGGAAAATGCCAGAAGCAATTCTGCAAATTCCTCTAATAACTCTGAAAAATCCAATGCCAATGGGAATAAACGCCCCTGGGTTAATAAGAACCAAGGCAATTCCCAATGGAGAAGGAATCCTCAGGGAAATAGGAGATATGGAAACAGAAACAACCAATCTGCTTCCAATAACTCCCAACAGTCTCAGCCATCCCAGCCAAATTCTAATGGGCAAAGACAAAACGGCAATGGGGGAAATAATTTGCGTCGTCAGGTTGGTCAATTGACAGACCAGATGGGCAAATTAATGGAGGAAATGACAAAGATCAACCAAGTCTTTGCTCTCAATCCTTTTTTAGGGATAGCTCCAATTGCAGAACTACCTGTGCAACCGCAGCAACAACAACAGGTGCCGCAGCAATAATAGCCACTGTGACTAAACAGGCTAGGTTGTCAGTAGATGTAATGCCTAACCCTGTTTCCTTTCCAGGTACTAACAGTCAAACAAATAATAGTTGTGTTAGAAAACCTATTGCCTATACCGTCACTTCACTTCCGGGTGAAGGAGGCGCAACGTGTTCCTCTGTTTTTTCATTTCAGCCAAAGGCTAAAGTAGCCCCAGCAGTCACTAGTTTCCAGGATCCAGACCTGAAAGGGTTAACTGATGAGATGCCGACCACTAGTTCCCGCTTGACAGTTCAAGATGTTCCTAAAAAGGATGGGCCTGTGGGTAAGACTGAGCATTCCTCAGTACAGGTAGAAACTACTGCTGTGACCGGTAATGTATGGAAAACAAGTAATATGTTGACACATTCTAAATTCTTATGTGAATTAGAAGAACATGAAGGAAGGTACTACATGTCTGTAGAAATACAGGATTCGTTACCCCAGCCTTTTAAAGGGTTAATAGATACTGGTTCACAAGCCACTATCTTATCCAATACCTACTTCCAGCAGGTAATGGACTTAGCAACGGATAAGCCGAAGCTAAGAGATTTCCCCAATGCTCTGTTGAGTGTAGGAGGAAATGCCCTTCATGTTATTGGCAATACCTGGTTAAAGTTTAAAATAGGTAACAAAACCTTTAGACACCCGGTGATAGTGGTAGATCTCCCCTATGACCGACTGATTCTGGGTATAGACATACTCAGAAGACTTAACACAATTATTGACTGTGTGAATGGAATTGTATGGTCACAAGCTAAGGTTCCCATAACCTATGAGAAATCACATGTACAATCTGATCGTAACTGCCATGTGATAGAAGAAAGACCTGACTCGATTGAGGTACATTTTAGGAATAGTCAGTCACCTGACGTGACTATCCTGCAGGTGAATGATGCAATCGCACCTGTAGATGAGCATTCCGTAAGAATTGCTCCAGAGAGGATCCAGAATGTCTCTCTGGAAGGTGATGTTTTAACCATTTCTCTCCACAGGGACTATGTTGAATCTGTAGATCTGGCAGGTCATGCTCAATTCCTTGCCAGAATTGAAAGGGTTAATAACAATTTATTCTTTCCTATTCAGATAAATGACTTAGGAAGAAGTAGGAATGCAAAGCTGGACTTACAGAGTGAGAACAGCTATATTAGCAGAAGTCTGTTAAAGCAGATCGCTAATCCTAAAATGATCAGGTACGCTTCCCCACATGACAGGTGGATCCAGAACCTGGATGGCGAATCAGAGAGTCACAATGTGATAGCAAAATGTTTACTATCTATTTCCATCGGAAATAAGACAGTCAAACATTTATTCCTAGTGATAGACGAACCTCGCTATCAGGTTTACGTTGGCAATGATGTCATACATCGCTTTGCCATACACCTTGACCTGATTAATTCCAACTTGTGGACAAGGTTAAAAGGTAATCCTTGTGGATACCTACACGAAGAAAATGCCCTGAAATCAGGACAAATACTCCCTTATGCGGTAAGTATCCAAGTACCTGATGACATAACCATTCCACAGGGGACAAGTAACTTTCTTTTACCCATACAGGTCAAGGAGGGTCAGAGATTAGAAAACTCTGATGCCCTAATCTGTTTATCCAACAGGATACAACAATTAGGGATGGTGGTAACACATACGCCAATGGTAAGTATTGGTAAGAATCCCACTTATATCACGGTCAACAATGTTACACCGAATAGTGTTACTTTACCAAAAGGAACATCATTAGGTCTAGCATTGGATGCTGAGTACTATACATTTGGTTTCCAAAACCAAATTATAGGCCTCATCCCTGAAGAATACTTAACTGAGGACGAAATTGTCGATCAAATATTCCATTCCTCCCCAGAAGGATTATTCACTATCCTATCTGTGTATCCCTTCAATGTTGAAGAAGGCTCGTGTAAAATCGAAGAAGCATCTATCACCTTCGATCATCCGCTCAATGAGCAGGAATCACAAGAGTATCACGACCAAAGAGAAAAGGTAAGTCAACACCGAACTGACCTAACTTCTAGGCTTGAAGAAGCTTATGAGATAGGCCAGCCTGAAATCTTTCCAGGATTTCAGGAAAGGCTAGAAGAGCAAATATCTTTAGCTGACGGTTGCTCCAACGATGCTGAGCGGCAACAGCTAAAGGAAATCCTTTTGGAATTCCAAGATATTTTTGCCAAAGATTCCTACGACTGTGGGTTAACTAACCTCCACGTAGCCAGAATACAAACTGATCCAAATTTACCACCTGTATTTATCAAACAATATAGACTCCCATTAGCGTCATATGATGGTCTACAAGACATCATTCAGAATTTAAAGGAAAGGGGCATTATACGTCCAGTGCACAGTTCGTATAATAATCCGATCTTGGGGATTCTGAAACCTAATGGACAATGGCGTTTATGCGCTGACTTACGACAGCTAAATAAACGCGTCTATATGTCTGGTTGGCCAACGCCATACATAGACCAATGTTTGGTACAAATGCAGGGATCCAAAATATTCACTGCCATTGACTGTGCGCAGGGATATTGGACTGTACCAGTCCATAATGAAGACCAATACAAATTGGCCTTCACATTTGGAAAGCAGCAGTATACCTGGACCCGTATGCCTTTCGGTTATATAAACTCTGGTCATGAATTCGCTGTGTTCATGCATAAAGCTATGCCTGACGCACTCGAGAGAGGAACGTTATCATATGTCGACGATGTCTTGCTGAAAAGCACTTCCTTTGATAAGCATATCTTAGAGATTAGACATGTTCTCACTCAGTTAAGAGAGGCAGGGATTAAACTGTCTTTACAAAAGGCGCAATGGTGTCGCACCCATGTCAATTTCCTCGGACATGAGGTAACTTCTGAAGGATTAAATCCCCAGAGGAAGAAGGTTGAAGCCGTACTAAAGGCTAAAACACCTTCAAACATCAGGGAATTAAGATCGTTCCTTGGTATGACTAACTACTCCCGTAAGTTTATAGATAACTATGCAGAAATAACTAAACCACTCTTACACCTGCTTAAAAAGGAAACTACCTGGAACTGGGGGGAGCCTCAGGACCAAGCGGTAAGTGAACTGAGGAGGAAGCTCACTCAGGCACCCTGTTTAGCATACCCAGAGGGGGGTAAACCCTTCTATCTGGAGACAGGATATACCGACTTAAGCATAAGTGCTGTTCTGTATCAGAAGCAGGACAGTTTAAACAAAGTTATTGCATATGCTAGCAAGACTTTGTCACCTGTTGAAGTTAAATTCAACACGTGTGAGAAGGCGTTATTGTCGACTGTCTGGGCACTACAAAATTTTCGTAGCTATATCCAAGGTGAGAAAATAATTGTAGAAACAGCTCACCAACCTCTACAGTATCTGCAGAGTGAAAGAATTAGAGACGGTAATCTCTCTAACAGTCGGATTACTGCATGGACTCTATCCTTACAGGGATGGCCGTTAGAAGTCCGTTATAAACATAATAAGAGAAGCCCAGTTGCCCAAGGTTTAGCAGAATTACATGACTGTACTGCTCCATCTCTGGATGATAATGACACCGGAGATGACTTCCTAGAAGAGCAATTGCTATCTCCTTATAAAGTTTATGACGAGGAATACTGTCGACCACTACCGTGGGTATACATTGATGGTTGTTCATATCACCACGCCGCTGGTGCTGAACGGAAGTTAGTTGCAGGTATCGGAATCGCCTGGACAGGTGATTATCCTAATGTATCTATAGGATACAATATTGGTCCCAAAAGCAGTCAGATAGCCGAACTCTGTGCAGTATATAAGACCATTCAAATGGCAATAGAATATGGTATCAAAGAATTTGTTATTATAACTGATTCCAACTATGTTCGCAACAGTTTCGTCGAATATCTGCCTAGCTGGAAACGTAACCAAATGCTGAAAAGCAATAACAAACCTGTTAAACATGGGAAATTGTTTTGTAAAATCGATGAACTGGTTAAGGAAAATGGTTTATCCATATATTGGAAGAAAACCAAAGGCCATTCTAAAATAGAAGGTATTGACAAGGATGGTAATGACTTAGCCGATTCACTGGCAAAACAAGCTGCCATCAATGGTGAAACCCTAAACATTGATGATCTTATGGGTTCAATTCATGTTGAAGCCATAACTAGACGACAGGCTAGAGATAATGCCGACTTAAATGTCGTGCAATGGAGTCAAGAAGCTCCTAGTGAGGACCTGATTACTAGTCAAAAGAATGATCCCGTCATAGGCATATTCTATAGACATATAGAAGACCCTACTGCCAATCCCATCACAGATGAGGATTGCAAAGATAATGAAGATTTACGAATCTTGATGAGATATAAAGTCCAATTTAGTATCATGGATGGGTTACTGGTCAGAACTTCTAAACATGGTATACAACAATGGGTAGTCCCAACTGTATACAGAGGGTTAATGCTCCAACACGCACATGATGCACCTACATCTGGGCATCGTGGTGATAAGATCACATATGAGATATTGCGTGATTATGCATATTGGCCACACATGTTAAGGGATGTTAAGACATACTGTCAGGGATGCTTGATTTGTCCGCAATATCAACCCCATGGTCCAACCCATCGTGCACCACTTCAGAAGAGGGGGGTGTCATTACCCTGGTCTGATATTCAAATTGACTTTATAGGTCCTGTAACAAGATCTTCAAGAGGTAACAAATACATGTTAACCGTTACATGTATGTACACAAAGTGGATAGAATGTTTGCCTTGTAAAGAGAACACGAGTACCGTGTGCGCCACTTTGTTGATTAACCATGTCTTTTCCAGGTTCGGTCTGCCTCAAAGAATTGAGTCAGACAGAGGTAGTCATTTTACCAGCGAAGTAATGGCTAAGATGTGGAACATTCTAGGTGTTAAACGAAAGCTACATATTGCATACCGCGCTGCGTCTAGCGGGGGGGTAGAGCGATATAACCAGTCTATCGTTAATATTCTGAAGAAATATGTTAAGGAGTCTGGTAAAGACTGGGACATTAAATTGCCCCTAGTTTTAATGGCGATTAGAGCTACACCTAGCACTGCTACCAAATTGTCACCTTTTGAATTGATGACAGGAAGAAAGATGGTTTTACCACAGCATTTACTATATCGTACTTCAGATCATAACTTGATCAATGCTGCCACTACGCATCAGTATATCGAAGATTTGCGCAAGCATTTACAGCATGCGTTTGCTTTTGCCCAAAAGAATCTAGAAAAAGCAGCGACAGGGGTTAAGACCTATTACGATCTAAAAACCACGAAAAAGGAATATGAGATAACAGATCAAGTCTATCTGTATAACTTTGCGCGAAATCAAGTCAAGGAAAAGAAATTTTTACCTTCTTGGAAAGGGCCATATGTCATTATTGACAAAATTTCCCCAGTAGCGTACAAGATAAAAATTCCTAAGGATGGTGATTTTATTGAAAAGTGGGTTCACATTAACCAGTTGCGTGCTTGTCATCCTAAATCTCAATTAAGGATTATAGGTGTGGATTCGGATGCAGAAGGGTGAACGACTAACCTGGATGAATGCTTGATTCACGTGGTATAGTATGATGTGAAATGTTGTGATGTGCCATGATCTCATGTACGTTCATGTCATTAACCATTTCCTTGCCATCCAATAACTACATTTTATAAGCAGGTTACTAGCTTGTTTAACTGCTATAGGCAAATTGCTGAAGAGTCAGTAATAAATGTAGTGAGGGATGAAGTTATAAAAATAGAATTAGACAGAATACATATGTTGATGAATCGTAATAATGTGTTGTCCTAGGCCAAGTGATGTCACACTGTTATAAGTTTGTATGCTTAACAAACCTTGAATCATTAGTAGATAAGTCTGAAACGAGTTCCTGATCCGTGACTGTCGAAAGATGTCCAAGAAGGATGTGGCGTGTTTCTGGATCGTACTGCTCCTGTGCCAAGAGCTACGGACCGACCCGATCGCAGAGATGGGACCATCCTCCGGCATCCTGATTCAAGAGACACCAGGGTTCATCTTAACAGAGAAGAGGATCCTGACCCGACGTGTGTTCGTCAGCTTGGACCCCAAGATTTCCATCGAGAAGGCATACAACATTTCATCGATGCAGCTTCCTGAGTTACAGACTTGGTACCAGATGCACCTCCAAAGAGCACAGGACCGTGTGCGAAACATCTTGGAGCAAGCCCGGAAACCATTTGTATCCAGTTCTATTCCGATGAGCAACCGACCCAAAAGGTTCCTCACCGCTATAATTGTTGCATTAGTTTGTGCCACTGTCGGTGCAGTTGTCGCAACTGGAATGTCTGCAGCCAACTCTATTACTGTCCAAAAGCTGGATATGGAAATCTATGCGCTAAAGCAACACATTAACGATATTCATCAGGTGATAAACCAGCAAAGAACACTTCTCCAAGACGTGTTAACTATTGTGGAAGACACAGTTGTTACAACAAATTTGCATTCGGAGTTAATTGCCAAATCCACTGAGTTGCACCAAAGTCATGACTTATTTAAGCGTGAACTTCTATTTCTGCATGACCCAATATTGTTCCACACACTTGCTTTTCTTGACGAAGTGCAAACTGGAATGATCGAATTGGCAGGGGGACGCATACCTCTGTACTTTGTATCCAAGGATATTGTTCATGCGATGCTTGCCAATGTGGATGGAGAGACAATTGAGCCTATGCAATTAAATCTGGCCTTTGAGATGGGGAGCGCTATACCTCTCTTAATTGATCCGGAACGTATGGAGATTTGCTTTTTATTGACCATACCATATGTAACTCCCAAAGACATTTTTCAAATGAAAATAATGTACTATGTAATAATGATATTATGGTTGATTGTACTAAGTGTAAAGTTCAAAACTCTTACAGGTACAAATATATACAAAAATGTTCATTCCACGCACGGGCCTATGTTAGAAATGATGTGATTGCACAATATGTCTGGTAACTTCTATAGTGCTTATTCATAAGCTAAATTAATTTTGGCTATGAAATGCACTAAAGGGGGGTTATGTCAGAGTATTTATATCGGCAGACATTTTGTGCTATGATAGAAACTAAAAGTGTATATTCTGAGTCACTCTGAACAGACCAGACTCCATTTTGTTATTTCAAGTTAACAAAAGACACTATATTTCTATCTGTAAGCTAACCACTTTCCCAGAGCTGAGGAATGCATAGTATATACAAGCCAAGTGATAAGGAAGGGGGTTGGACAGACTGTCTAATGCTAATGGAATATAATCAAATCTAAACCCAGACAATTGTGACAGAGAAGATTAAATAATTTAATATTTAACTGTCTATATATATAAGGTACCATTGTATGGAAAGGGGTAAACTTAGTTCATGATCTGTCATATCAGAAATTATGGCAGGAATTGCAGACACATAGTCTGGACAAAATTTAAGAACCCCTTTGATCTTTGAAGGATACGTAAGTTATAGTGGTCATTTGAGATAAGCAAAATGACGTCAAAATAGTCACCAGGAAAAGTTAACTCTTTCCTGGATAGGTATGTTTAGTGGGACAAGACTGCCCTCTATAGACCAAATACCTAATTTGCGATCTGGAAGATAACCACACCTCTAGTGCTTCTATTGGGTTATCAACTGATGACGTACAGAGAGTCTGGCCCTTTAAAAGTTAAGACAAAGGGAAGATAGAGATACGAGGGAGGCAGATGCAAGATATGCAAAGGAGAGGAGAGAGGAATTGGAAGTTTGGGGACTCCAACTCGGACAACATCTGAGACTAACACTCTACTCCTAAAACTCTAACACTTAGAATTTACTGACTTTCTAACCAACACCTCCATGCAGAGAGACTACCAATCGGATGAAATATCTACTCAACTGGTAATTATACTGGTTTCATTTAATTAAATTAAATTAATTAAAATGTATTAATAGCATTATATATGACTGGATAAAGCACGGTCAGATTTCCATATTAAGAAATCTTAGTTAACTAAGAATATATAGTTATAAATATTCCATTCTGCAGGTGGAATTAAGAATAATTATATATTGATGTGATATTATCACGTGTTAGCATACCGCTGTTTTTATCCAGGTGTATTGATTTGCTCTAAATTAAGATAGATATCTTTTAGACAAATTAAAAATCTGCTTATATAATATGTAGATTCTCTTATTGGATTGTTTTCAGGAAATGGCTAATGAACTGGGTTAAATGTTATTTTATTAAAAATTACATAAGAATAGATCTTAACTACCTAGGAGATGTAGCCAGCATTGAAAGGGTTATTCTAACTGTCGGCTAAACTTTACGACCTTACGCTGCACTCTGAGGAATTCTGTTCTTCGCTGTGAAAAGTTTCACTTAAGTCTGTGTTAAGGATACCTCATAAATCGTCAGAATTCTTGACAGATAATGCCGTTTAGCCATTGAAACGTAATACCCATTCCTTTGTATTGCATACCATTTTATACTGGATATTCATTGATTATTGTCATGCATGTTACATAATATTATTTGTTAATTATTGGTTATCATAAATAAAATCTATTTTTATACATTGTGATATTATTATATGAAATACATTCCACTTAACACGATAAACGTTCTTTGGGATCTGAGAATTGAATTAGTGGGCAATTCTCACTGTTACTATTATTATCCCATAAATATCCCCACAAAATCCACTGTATATTCACCAAGTTATGGATTTTTGTGTGAATTGTCGGTTCTGCTGCACGAGGGGATAATCCACTTAACGGTGCATTCTGGGAAGATGATCCCTCTCGTGCAGCGGTGCCTGATGGGAGAAATATGCTGTAATGTAAGTCCCCCATGTAGTCCCCTCTGGGAGTGCCCCTGGGGAGGGACTCAGGAAACCCCTTGCATGGGGACTTGTATAAGTTGTCCTGCCGATTAAAAGGTTGTCAGTTGACTCTCAAAACTGTGTCTCGTCCGGTTATTGGGAGGTTGGGGATATTGCCTTGTTGTTTCAGCGCTTGACTGTGGATTCGTTTCTGAACCAGCGGAATTCGTGGATTTATTATTGGCATTCCGCTACAAATTGAATTGTCCATCTTAAGCTCCTGGTGATGGTGACTACCGTCACCAACCATATACCACATTTCTGAATCTACCTGTGGTATATTTTCTCCTTATAGTAGTATCGACTTTTCATGTTAATGTTACTATTATTTTAAATAGGCAGCCACTGATTGGCCTAGGTATCAGCTGACATGTATCCCATTAATGGTCTTCCTGCAAACATTCCTGATACTGTAGCAGCCATAATAAGGCAGATAGGAAGCAGATGTGTTGAGTGACGGAGGACTAACTTCAGTGTTAAACCGTTGGAAAGCAATATTAACCCTGTAGGTGAGGCAGATGCGCAGAGATTCCTGCCTCCATAACAACTTATTCGAGATGATATGGGGTTGGAAGGGTTTTTTTAAGACCTCTTTGGTATAATGAATTTCTTATTATTACATATTTATGAATCTTGACATCATGCCCCTTTTAA
>OW240913.1:355170611-355213410 GCA_933207985.1 Pelobates cultripes
CGTGGATGCTGCCCTTATGCGGAAGGAGTGCCCCGAGTAGTTAGCTGGGTTGAGGCCCAGCTGCGTGAGTAAAGACCTGACGTAGATCATGAAGGTTGTAGTGGTGAGTACCGAACTTTGTAAAATGAATAATGGTTGTGATGATAGTGAGTTATGATGCTGTATGTATGCATCAAAGATCGTGACTGGGCACCACCTGTTGTGCGTAGGATAGTATGCTATTTTAACTGGTGCATGCTGACTGGTCTTGGAGTGAGGCAGAGTCAGGATGTAATGATCCATGTGTTTTGTTAAGTGGGAATAGAGGAGAATAGGAGTAGATTGTGTGGCGTTGGTCGTAGTGAATTCTCTAGGTCTTAGGAATCCATAGAAAGCTATGTAAATTGCTGCTTTGATGACAGAATTCGTGTTGGTGTCAAAAGGTTTTAAATCGAGCAGGTTAGACAATGCTTTGAAAATATGGTTGTCTATGGGTAGCCTCTGTGATGTACGTGTGGGTTCAGATTTCTGAATGCCCCTGAGGATAGTCTTAGTCTGGTGAGAGGCCATGAAACTTGTGTTGTTTGGTTGTAAGGTTAGCATATGGTGTTGAATGCCTGTTAGATAAAGTTTGATGGTGTTGTATGACATCTTAAGTTTAAGGTGGCAAAAAGAAGCTAACCCTAACAAAGATGTCATGACAAATGGTTGCATTGTGTTATGTTCCGAAAGGAATCTTTTGAATAATGTAAAGGCCCTGACTTATGTTTTGTGCGTATTGTTTGACAGTGCCAATTGGGACAGTGCCCTGCTATGATGCATAATGGCGTCTAGTCCAGTACTAGTTGCTGAAATGTTGGAGTAGTTGTGGCTGTGAGCGCGGCTGACAGGAGTGCTTGATGGAATGCCTGGAGTTTAAAACGAGAGAATCTGTCAGCAGCTGTGTTACGTACACCTGGAACATGGAAACAATACAGGAAGAAATTATGACAAGCAGCCAACCAAGTGAGTTTCCTCAGAAATCCCATGATCGTAAGGGATTTGGAACGACCTTTGTTGATGATGTCACAGGTTGCCTGGTTATCTGAGTAGCAACGTACTGGCAAGTTTAGAAAAAAGGAAGAAAAAAAACCCAAAAAGGGATGTCTTATATAAAGACCGCCCAGAGGGTAAATACCCAGTCCAATCTCAACAGTAGTGTAGTTGCCAAAAAATAAAAAAGCCTTTATTGAAATCTATTAAAAAACCTGGGTAATCAGTGATGGACAGAATAATATAGGGAGAAATATGTATGGTAGGAACAAGGCTAATCAAGAGCCAACCCTCACAAGAAACGGAGAGGGGATAGAAGGCAATATGTACCCCCATACATAACTCAGGTAACAAAGCAGTAGGAAAGAACAGGGAAAGGGAGAAACACACACTCCCAACCAAACAGTAGTGCTATGCTAATACCCTATCTCCTATAAAACAACTTCGTGGGTGTTCTAATCTAAATGCTGTCATAACATCTGAAGCCCCAGGTACACACACATACTAGAAAAACATAAATGAAAAGGTGCTTTCTTTAATTGTACTAAAGCTACACAATACAGCCATAAGAATCAATCCACACACTTGACCTATATGATACAATTTGGACATTCCAAGGGTTAACTGTTAAGCTATGGATACTGCCTTTTAGATATAGTAAGTATCCATTTATATCTGTTCCGGGCGTGGCACTCAAAGGGTTAATTGCCTTTCACCTGATTTCTGTTCTGGCTACCTCTGACATAGAAATGTGGGCTGACACTATGGTGTGTTACACCACACCCCCACAGCCCCATTCACAGGAGGACCGGAGCAATTTAGACACAATCACAGGTGATTACAATAAAGCTTATGAGCTTAAGGTATAAATTTACCACCCGGACAGTTTGTTGCTCACTGCTGATACCCCTGAGGACGGCGTGTGGTCACGCCGAAACGTACGTCGGGTTCTTCTGTGTTTTTAATACTCTCTTGAGCACTTTGCTCTGAGCACCTTTTCATTTATGTTTTTCTAGTATGTGTGTGTACCTGGGGCTTCAGATGTTATGACAGCATTTAGATTAGAACACCCACGAAGGTGTTTTATAGGAGATAGGGTATTAGCATAGCACTACTGTTTGGTTGGGAGTGTGTGTTTCTCCCTTTCCCTGTTCTTTCCTACTGCTTTGTTACCTGAGTTATGTATGGGGGTACATATTGCCTTCTATCCCCTCTCCGTTTCTTGTGAGGGTTGGCTCTTGATTAGCCTTGTTCCTACCATACATATTTCTCCCTATATTATTCTGTCCATCACTGATTACCCAGGTTTTTTAATAGATTTCAATAAAGGCTTTTTTATTTTTTGGCAACTACACTACTGTTGAGATTGGACTGGGTATTTACCCTCTGGGCGGTCTTTATATAAGACATCCCTTTTTGGGTTTTTTTTCTTCCTTTTTTCTACAATTTCCAGGGTTACCCCCTTTTACCAGTCCAGGTGACCTCTATACTCTGAAGGCTCGGCATTGGGATACGGGAGTGTCTTTTCCTCCCCTCCCACTTTCCAGCCTTTTGAGTTTCCTTTTTCTTGTACTGGCAAGTTTGCCCATAAATGACCCCATGCTACGGCAGCCGCCACGATGGGATAGATCTCAAAGAGAGCTGAGGTAGTGGAAAAACCCTCCAAATCCTGAACTGCTGTAGGCCAGCTGCCCCAAAGCCATTCGTTCCCAAAAATTGCTGCAAAACCTGTGGTACATGCCGCATCTGACCAAATGGTAGGTGATGAGTCAGTCAATTGAGGGGGGAACATACTTTTACCATTCCAAGTGGTTAAAAATTTCTTCCACATGCATAAGTCTGCCGTAGCTTGGGTATCTAAGGACAACCTGTGTGTGTCGTGTAGGAAGAGTGGAAATAGATACAAGAGTCGTGATATGAAGGAGCAGCCTTGAGGTATGATACGCATGGCAAAATTTAGAGAACCCAGCAGGGACTGTAGCTCTTTGCGGTTGCAAGTACCGAGCTGAAGGTAGTGGTTGATGTAGGTAAGAATGTTTCCTATCTTGTCGTGTGGCAGGCTTGCTTGCATTGTTGTTGAGTCTAATTGAATATCCAGGAATGTGATAATCGTGTCTGGCCCCTCAGTTTTCTTTGGGGAGATTGGGACACCTAGCTGTTCGAATAGCTTGGTGGTAGCTTTGAGGCTACTGGGAGGGGAAGTGTTATCCTCGACCAGTAAGAAAACATCTAGGTAATGTAATACCATAGGGCATCTGGCTATGTTCAATAGTAACCAGCACAATGCTTCGTCAAATGTGTCGAAAATAGCTGGGCTACTTTTGGACCCAAAAGTTAATCGGGAGAAAAAGTAGTAGTTCCCGGACCGCTTGATGCCATGCAGATGCCACAGTGTAGGGTGAATTGGCAGCAATTTAAAGGCGTGAGTAATATCGGTCTTACTAAGCCATGCTCCGACCCCTGTCTGTATGATTGCTGTAATGGCATGATCTATGGTAGTGTATTGCAGGGAGAATTCTTCGGAGGGTATGAGGGAATTGAGACTGGGGTTAGCTGATGAGTGTGGTGCAGACAAGTCAATGATGAGTCTCTGTTTAAGGGAAGATTTCCATGTGACAATACCAATGGGGTTAGTATGCCATTCTTTGAATGGAGGAGCTTTGAAAGGCCCCAATACGAAACCTTCAGCAACTTCTTGGGCTATGAGAGTGTCAACAGCTGTGGGATTATGTTGTGCGGATTGTAGATTAGGGCATTCCAGAGTCCCGGATGGTATGTGTAGAATACCCGTGTGGAAGCCTTCTGTTAAACCAGAGATAAGAAAGTCCACCAAGTGTTTAGACGGGTGATGTGACATAAATGCAGTAAATACCGGAATATTAATGGACGTGAGGTAAGGCTTAGAATACATTTTATTTCGACACATGGTTTTTGCATGTGCCCTAAAACATTTTAAACAGATATGCAATAATCTGCAACTGCTATAATTACAAGACCCAACATTGAAATTGTTACATATCTGGGACTTGCCCAGAAACTTGATTGGGCGTCCCAGTTTGACTCTTGTCAATTTCTCTGGAACACCAGAGGAACTAGCTCCTTGCGTGGAGGCATATTCGTCAGCCGTGTTGGGACAGAAATTTGTCGTATGGGCTGTAGAGGAGCAGTATGCACAAGCCAGTGTTCTTAGACCTGCAAAGTGTCTGCAAAATATGACAGTATCAATCTTTCCCCAGTTGGATCTTGTTCCATACTGGGAGAAGGCTCCAGACACTTTTGCAGAAAAAGACCTATGGTAGTCATAAAAGGCTGAACCTCCATATTTGTTGCCCAGATCTACCAGCTTGTGCATATAAAGATCAAAACTCCTCTCTTCTATTGGGATAGACCGCACAGATAGTAGTGCCTCACCTGTCACTAAACAAGTGTAATTTTTCACCATCCGACTTAGCTAGCCTGCCAGTACGATTTTGGTGGTTTTTCATACACTAATTAATTGTTTTGGTTATAGTATGTCTCAGGAAGGGGTAGAGGATTTCTGGCAGGCTAGCTAAGTCGGATGGTGAAAAATTACACTTGTTTGGTGACAGGTGAGGCACTACTAGTTGCCAAGTGGCTTGAGAGGCTCTATCTATGCGTTGGCGCGAGGGGATTTGAGGCCACCCATCATAGTGGCAGGAATTTTAGGCCTCTCGGTGACTGTAACATAGAAAAACAAGGAAAGGGAGTGACAGGTGAGGCCCTCTCTATGCAACATGCGAGGCGGCTAGCTAACGTGTGGCCCGATGGGTGTTTGCCTCTGAAACATTGAGGAGGGGTGTTGGCCTTGCGGGACCACTAACTGATGGCAATTGCCAAGAAGGGGTAAATACCTATTGGGAAGCCTATGACCCTATTGCCAGTACTCTAACCTAGGGGGGAGAAATGAAATGTATGGCAGAATACCATATGAGCAGGTGTACATACCTGGTAGTATGAATATCTCACAGGAAACCGTGTGGTGAAATATCTTTTTAAACCTGGACAGCCTGAAAACGGGTAAAAGAGAGTAGTATAGTGAGTGTGGACTGTGTGGGAATGAAGTAGACTGTGTAGCCCGTACCAGTGATGTTTTTTAAGGCTTGACTGGCGTATTACTTGGTAAATGAAGTGTAGTGATATACCATGAGAGTATAAATGTGTTACCAAGGCAAAGTGATGCCGTGTCTTTAATGCACAGTTCTGTATAAAACAGTGGGGAATGTATGATGGTGTCAAGTAGGAAAAGAACATGGGTGAGGGAGGCTGTGGCCTATATTTAAACAGCGTTATGTTGATATGTAATAGAATAACAAAAAAGGGGCAGGGATACACAAAATGCTTTAAAGTGATGTAAAGTTATATATATAATATATCTGTAATGAAAAAGACGTATGATTGGTTGGATCAGTACGTGATTCAACCCGAGAATTTATTGCTTGTAAAAGGAAACTGTATCCTTATGTATGTGTCGTAGTTTATAACACAGAAATGAGGCCTGTAATGTAGGCTGAGTCCATTTGAATGAAATGGATAAGTATGGCAGACCCCTGAAAGGGTGGGAGTCAAAATGATCCATACAGATAAGTGAGCTTGGTTTTGTATGGACATTAATACTGATACCTTTAAAACAGTAATGAAAATAATCTGTCTATTTAACCAAACAATTCGTTACCCGAATGGTATATACATGAAATGGTGAATGTAATCCACGAAAGGATTTATGCGTAATACATAGAAATAAAACCAAAACCCAATGTGAGGGAAAACAGAAGCTGGAACTAATAGTTTAAATGCATGAATTTTATGCGAACAGCAAGCGTGTTTAAGCGTATCATGAAAAAGTGCCGAACGGCAAAACAACCGAAATGATAACTTGTTTCACTGTAACACAGAATAGTTATATGCGAAATGACCACTCTAACTAATATACTGATTAGCCGAATGACCGTACGAAATGAAAACCGCGAACAGCTTGTACAATTTTGTGACATATCAGGGAAAAAACTGTAAAGCGAGGACCTGTGCTGTACCGTACGCGGTGGAAACTGATCCTGGCGTGACAGGTAGGTCTAACTTACGGTTTAGGAGTCCCTCGGACGCGATCTACGACGATGACCGGGGTCAGAAGAAGCTGGAGGGACGGAAAAGGCCTGAAACAGGATTCCTGGACACAGCTTGCCGCTAATAAAAACCTTGTGGATACTGAAACCAAGAAGGCATCTGAGAGAACCTGGAAGTGGATCCTCATTCAACGCTGACCTCAAATGGTAAAGAGCAAGGTAAAGGGTGTGCCTTAAGTAGGCTAGGAGTGGATACCAAGCACCTCCCACAAATCCAGGCCAAATTGCCTTAATAAATATATATGTACAATTGTATTTTAAACTGTTTTAAACTTTTTTTCATATTTTTTTCAGGCAGCAGGGGGACTACCTGTCATTACAGGCACTCCGTCCATGTGATCACGAGGTAGTCGCAAGGACCTCACGATCACATGGCCCAGGAGGGCCGGAACGACCCCTGTCTCTGAAGCATCAATCTCCAGTATGAAAGGCTTACTCGTGTCAGGATGAATAAATATGTCAGCGGAGGCAAACCGCTGTTTGAGAGTTTCAAAGGCTTCAATTGCCTCCTTAGACCATATCGTACTACTAGCCCCCTTGCGTGTCATATTGGTGATGGGGGCTATTACTGAAGAAAATCCCTTTATAAATCTTCTGTAATAATTGGCGAAACCAATGAACCTTTGAATGGCTTTCAACCCAGTGGGTAAAGGCCACTGTAGAACAGACACTAGTTTTTTAGGATCCATCTGAAACCCCGAGGCAGAAATATTATATCCTAAAAACTGTACTTCAGACTGGTCAAAGATACATTTTTCCAATTTACAATAAAGTTGATTTTTTAATAAGGTTTGCAGAACTTGTTTAATGTGATCGTGGTGAGACTGGAGGTCAGGAGAATAAATAAGGATATCATCCAGATAGACCAAGACAAACAAGTAAATGTAATCCCTGAGTACATTGTTAATGAAATCTTGGAAAACCGCTGGAGCATTGCACAACCCGAATGGCATCACTAGATATTCATAGTGTCCACTTCTGGTATTAAATGCAGTCTTCCACTCGTGGTTTTCCTTGATTCTCACTAAATTGTAAGCGCTTCTAAGGTCAAGCTTAGTAAACACTTTAGCGCCCTGGAGTCTGTCACATAATTCAGCAATAAGAGGAATGGGGTAGGCGTTCTTAATGGTGATTTTGTTCAATGCCCTGTAATCGATACATGGGCACAACTCACCATCCTTTTTAGATACAAAAAAGAATCCTGCACCAGCAGGCGAGGATGATTTTCGTATATGGCCTTTATTCAATAATTCTTTAATTACATTACACTACTCTCCTGAGGAGATAGACCATAGACTGTTCCCCTAGGTGGCATAGCACCTGGTAGTAAGTTAATGGAACAGTCATATGGTCTGTGAGGAGGTAGAGTATTAGACTGAGTCTTGCTGAATACTTCTTTAATGTCTTGGTATTGTATAGGGATCTTGGGATTTTGAGGTGTACTAGTGGGTAATTCAATAGTGCCAACTCTTTTGGTTACATGCAATATGAACCTTTCATTACAATCCTTACCCCATTCTAATATTTCCCCATTAGCCCAGTCAATATGAGGGTTATGCTTGTTAAGCCATGGGAATCCTAATATAATAGGACAAGAAGGAGATGCAATCACCTGAAATGTAATCTCTTCCTTATGTAATGCACCATTGGAAATATTAATGGGTAAGGTTTCATGCGTTATCAATGGTTGTGAGAGTGGTCCCCCATCAATAGCTTAAACAGCTAGGGGTGATAGTCTCTCTTTGATAGGTATAGTATTACCTTTGACAAATTGAACGTCGATTAAGTTTCCAGCAGTACCTGAATCCATCAGGGCTTTGCATGAAAAGTTATTTTTGTCAAAGGCGATAGAAATTACAAGGAGAAACCTATTTTTATTCTTTTCAGAGGATGTTTCCATTACACCTAAGACCTGTCCCCTTAAGGTGCTTAGGTGCGGTAGTTTTCCGGACGTATGGGACAATTATTTCTGATATGTCCCTTCCTACCGCAGTATAGACATAGGCCTTCTATTCTCCTATATTGTCTTTCTGCTTCCGACAGTCTAGTGACCCCCAAATGCATGGGTTCGGGTTCCGACTGTACAGGAATTTCAGGGACAATAGGTCTGGAGAAACGGGGTGCTAAATGCATGCTCATGCGTCTGGTCTTGTTTCTAGTTGCTTCTCTGGTTCTTAATCTATTATCAATCTGCATGACAAAAGTGATAAATTAATTAAGCTTTTTGGGTAAGTCTTTGGCAGCAATCTCATCTAGCACAGTTTCAGATAATCCCTTTTTAAATGCAGAGATTAACCCACTATTAGTCCAGTCTACCTCGGAAGCTAGGGTACGAAATTCTATGGCATATTCCGAGATAGACCGGTTCCCTTGTCTGATGTGCATCAGGCAGTAGAGGCGTCATCCTCTCTGCCTAAAGGTTCAAACGTAAGTTTGAATTCCGTAAGGAACTCCTGGCAATTGTGTGCTACACTCCTATTACTCTCCCATAATGGATTGGCCCAAGCTAAAGCTTTACCTTTTAATTGATTCATTAGGTAACCAATTTTAGCTCTGTATGTGGGAAAAGATCCTGGTGAGGCCTCAACATGATACTCCATTTGGTTAATAAATCCCCGGCATTCTTGAATATTACCATCAAAATGCATGGGAGGAGTTAAGGGGGATAGTAGGTGCCGTGTGTACTATAGCTGGAGGTACACAAGGTGGAGGTGGGGCCGCATGTTGCAGATGCGCTGTTCGGGTAAGAAGCGTACTGAAGGCCTGGGCAAATTGATCCATGCGGTGATCATTATCCTCCAGTTTCCTTTCACAAGCAGCTATGTGCTTACACAATTCTACAGGATCTATGGCCCTGTCGTAATGTCAGGATTACAGAATGATCCAGTACGTAGAATTGTGTAACACAGATGACTGATAGGTAAAGTATACTGGACCTTAGAATCGCCGGACTAATGTACCAAAGAATAGTCAGGAATAGCCGAGGTCAAGGGATACAGAAAGAGACACAACGATAAGGAAAAGCCAGGAGTCAGGGATGCCAGAAAACAGGGAAGTCAAAAACAATACCAAAGTCAAATAACCAGAATAACAAAAATAAATAACACGTTCTCGGACAACCACAAGGGAAACCGCGACAGGGCACTGAGCAGGATGAGAACTGGGCCTAAATACCCCTCCTTTAGATCTGATAGGCTGTAACCGGCCTTTGACCCGAAAGGCAGTTACAGGGTTCTCATTTGCATAATTGCTGCTCAGCATTAACCCTTCTGTGGATTTGGTTGCTGCTCGGCACAACTTTTCATGTGTTGACAGTAAATGCCATTAACCACATTTTTATAAGCGGATGAATACGTGACAGTATTTGACTGTCTGCCTATAACTGTGTGTATTACAATCTGTAACTGTGTGTGTTACTGTCTGCTTGTAAGTGTGTGTGTGTGTGTGTGACTGCCTGTAATTGTGTATGTGACTGCCCGCCTTTGACTGTCTGAATGTGACTGTGTTTGTGACTGCCTGTAACTGTGTGTGACTGTCTGCCAGTAGCTGTGTGTGACTGTCTGCCTGTAGCAGTGTGTGACTGTCTGCCTGTAGCTGTGTGTGACTGTCTGCCTGTAACTTTGTGTGTGTGATTGTCTGTAACTGTGTATTTGACTGTCTGTAACTGTGTGTGTGATTGTCTGCCTGTAAGTGGTGTGTGTGACTGCCTGCAACTGTGTATGTGACTGCCCACCTTTGACTATCTGCCTAGGAATGTGTGTGTGACTGTCTGAATGTGACTGTGTTTGTGGCTGCCTGTAGCTGTGTGTGACTGTCTGCCTGTAGCTGTGTGTGTGTGATTGCCTGTAACTGTGTATGTGACTGTCTGTAAATGTGTGTGTGTGACTGTTTGTAACAGTATATGTGACTGTCTGCAACAGTGTATATGAGTCGTGTGTGTGTGAGAAGAGACTGCCTGTAACACCCTTTCCTGTCAAGGCCACACCTCTTCCCATTTATTGACTAACACACACTTTGACTGACATACACACAGACACTCACTGACGGGCACACACTTTCAGATACACTGACATACACTCACTGGCAGACACACATACCCACAGACTCACTGATTTGACACAATCTGACAGACACACAGAATTACTGATTTGACACAATCTGACAGACACACACAATCACTCAGACACACGCATTGACAGACGCACACACACATTCACTGAAAGACACACACAAACTCACTGACAAACACACATACACTGACAGACACACACAAACAAACTCACCGACAGAAACACATTCACTGACAAACAAACTCACTGACAGATATGAACACACATTCACTGACAGACAGACAGACACATACTCACTGACACACACACACTGACAGATATGAACACACATTTACTGACAGACAGACAGACACATACACACTCACTGACACATACACACTGACATACATACACATACACACACACTCAGACAGACAAACACACTCTGACAGACACACTCACTCACTCAGACACACTGACAGGTATAACAAGACATTCACTGACAGACACACACACACACACATTTTCCCCCAACATTTACAAATAATTATTTACTTTTAGTTTAGTTTAAATGGCTGCGTTTGACAGTATATGTGTATAACTGTGTGTCTGACTGTGGGACTGTGTGCATGTGGCACTGCAAAATACACACATGCATTCATACATGGGCCTACATTTATTTTATTTTTTTTAAATCTGAATTAAATATCCATCACTAATATCACACACAGTCAATACACACATATATCACACACGGTCAAAACACACATATATCACACACAGTTATTACACCTATAACCAAGCACAGGCTGGCCAGTTCACTCACTATTAGGGCCTCCAGGGATTTCCCACTGGACCACCAGGGCTGGCAGCAAAGACAGGCAAAGGTAAGAAGGGAGGCTGGATATAAACTATATATTTATTTTAATAAAAAAATACATGTATATATTACTCTAATCTTCCCGACACTGTACCCCAAACACACACACTCTAACTGCACCACTCACACACACACTGCACCTCACACACACACTAACTGCACCCTCACACACACACACACACACACACTGCACCTCAAACACACACACTCTAACTGCACACCTCACACACACACTTCACTCATAACACACTGCACCACAAATACACAGTCTAACAGCACCCTTCACACAAACTTCACCCCTCACACACACACACACACACTGCACCCTTCACACACACACACAGTACCCCTGGCGCACACAGACTGCACCCTTCACACACACACTGACTGCACCCTTCACACACACACACTGACTGCACACTTCACACATATACACACTGCACCCTTCACACACACATATTAAATACCTCACTCATCCACACTGACTGCACCTTTACACACAATGCACCCTTAACACACACTGCACTTTGCAAAACTCATACCCCTCAAACACACACACACACACACACACTGCACCCTTCACACACACACACACAGTACCCCTGGCGCACACAGACTGCACCCTTCACACACACACTGACTGCACCCTTCACACACACACTGACTGCACACTTCACACATATACACACTGCACCCTTCACACACACATATTAAATACCTCACTCATCCACACTGACTGCACCTTTACACACAATGCACCCTTAACACACACTGCACTTTGCACCACTCACACCCTTCACACACACTGCACCCTTCACACATACACACACACTGTGGCAAATATGCCACGAACTCCTGGAAGAACCTACTAGCTAGCCTCCTGCCCAAGGACTATGGGCCACGTAACAGACCCTTAAAATACTCGGTTCGTGTGTTTTCCCTTTTCAGTTCGGGACCCAAACAAACTCTCGAATTGTGGACCACCTTTGGGCTTGTTAACCCCTATTAACTTCTCCTGATACCTCCATCATTGTTTCACACTTTGTATCCTAAGTGTTCGGTTGGATGGCCACAGTTCATATGCACGAACACGTGGGAACTGAGTTGGCGGCCCTCTTGTCGCACGAAAGCAGGTAGCATCTAGTGCATGGAACTGAAATCGGACAAACTCGTGAACACTGCTGAACTTAGACGAACGCCTGCTTCTTTTCTACATATGTCAGGAGAGCGCTGTTTGGTAGACATGGGTAGACACAATGAGCTGAATTGCTGAATTTCTAAAGTACCGAACCGAATTGCCGAATTTCGGAAGTGTCGAAGTGCCGAATTTCGTAAGTGCTGAACCGAATTGCCGAAGTGCCGAATTTCAGAAGTGCCGAAGTGCTTCGGACTTCTGAAAAGTGGCAAAACGGGTCGGGGTAGGATTGGGGTTGGGGTAGGGTTAGGAGTAGTGATAGGGGTAGGATTACGGTAGGGTTAGAGTTAACCCTACTTCTAACCCAACCCTAACCCTACTCCTAACCCTAACCCTACTCTTACCCCAACCTTAACCCAACTCGTTGAGTTCATGTTACTGAGAACGGACACAGAAACTCCCGAACACCGCTGGACTTCCAGCATCGTCTGCGTTCGGTTCTGCAACACTTAGGAAGTGTCAGGATTATTAATTGATCCAGAACGCAGAATTGTGTCATACCTAGGACTAAGGATAACGTCTAACCGGACCTTAGAATGGCCTGACTTAATGTATCCAAGAATAGTCAGAATACTAGCTGAGGTCAGGGATGCAGAATCAGACACAACAATGAGAAAAGCCAAAAGTCAAAGATGCCAGAAAACAGGGAAATCAGAACAAAGCCAAAGTCAAATTCCAAAAAAACAAGATCAGGAACGCACTCTCGGATTACCATCAGGCAGCAACCATGACAGGGCAATGAAAGAATGAAAAAATAAGTTTAAATAACCCTCCTGTTATTCCGATTGGCCATAATCGGCCTTTGACCCCAAACGATGTCATCCTCAACATGGGCGGTCATGGGCCTACAAAGTGTCATAGATCCGCAGCGGCCGGCGTCCCTAGTCATGCTGGGTTTATCAGGTATCCGGGCACACGGCTGTAGATGGGCACAACTATTCCTGTCAGGACGGTAAATACCATCAAACACATTACTATAAGCGGATGAATTCGTTACAGGAAGACATTGTTCGGTGGAAACGTTCCCACGAACAAGGGGAACAAGCTCCAGGGTAAGAATATGTTCTGTAGTTTGTTCGGTTTTAAACTACTGAACTAGACTGATCTCTGGCCCTGATCCTATGGAACTGTGTTGGGCAGGAACCTCATGTGCAGTCAGTCAAATTAAGACTTCCAGGAAATTCCCGAACCCCTGAACCGATCTAGGTAATTTTTGGATATGTTAGTCACCCAGATCAGGGCTATCAGGGGATGTAACGTTTAGGGTTTTGTATTTTTAAGGTACTTTTGGAGTGTTTCTAAAATGTGTGGTTTTTGTGTACCTGGAGATAATTGAGTTTTGTATAGTTCCTGACTCAATTATCTCCCAGGTACAGGGGAAGGATTATCCTGTTTTCTGTGGGAGTGTCATGGGTGTGCTTGTCTGTGTTTAGAAATGTATAAAAGCAGGCCCTCTGGCCAGATTAACGTATTCCAGCTTGTGTCATTTGGTTACTGGGAGGGGAAAGGACTAATAAATAATCACTGTTCCAATGTGGAGCATTCAACAGGAAAGTCCTTGTAAGAAGAAACCTGGGAGGGTTCCTTCTTTATCAAGTGTGGGGATATGGATGTGGTATGGCGTGGTATGGGGTCAATGACTTTTCAATGTTAATTTATTACCAATTCTATATCTATTTAATAAAAGCTGTGGACAATTTGACCCATATACCCTAGTGTCTCGTTGTATTGGGTTAGGTATGTGGGGTTGTTTGTTAGATTCTGCTTGCCCATATGGCGACTATGCACCTGTCAAGTTCTTGGTAGAAGGGTAAAACTGTCTCACGACCTTCACAATAGTTGACTCTTCCATAAAATTCCTGATCTACCCCTACAGCTATCCCCCTTATACTATAAACAGGAAACACTTGTGCAAGTAAATAGAAGACACCTCTAGCTTGCCCCTATTTATTGCCAGGGATCGGATGAATGTCTCACAGAAACCAGGAACTAGAAATATATACAGACGTCCAGACAGACCCAAGGTTTATTCAAGAGGCAATCTTTATTCTGGAACAAAATATAATGTCAACGTATCGGCTCCTACGTAAGCTTTTGTCAAGTCTTGACCTAGGCAAATGTAGGCACCGAAACATTGTAATTAGATTTTGTTCCAAAATAAAGACTGCCTATCAAAGTGTCAGGATTACTGTTTGATCCAGCACGTAGAACTGTACAGCACGGATGACAAATAAGTAACGTATTACCGGTCCTTAGAATGGCCGGATTTAACGTACAAAGAATAGTCAAAAATACTAGCGAGGTCAGGGAACACAGAAAGGGACACAGCGATGAGGAAAGCCAGGAGTCAGGATACCAGAATATAGAGAAGTCAATAAACAAAGCCAAAGTCAAAACCAGGTAGAAAACTATAAACAGGAACGCGCTCTCAGACAACCACAAGGGAAACCACGACAGGGCACTGAGCAGGCTGAGAACTGGGCCTAAATACCCCTCCTTTAGTTCTGATAGGCTGTAACCGGCCTTTGACCCCCAAAGTCAGTTACCAGGTTTCATTTGCATAATTGCTGCTCAGCATTAAACCTTCTGTGGATTAGGTTGCTGCTCGGCACAACTTTTCCTGTGTGGACAGTAAATGTCATTAACCACATTTCTATAAGCGGATGAATACGTGACACAAAGAAACCACTGGGTCTGCTTGGACATTTGTATATATTTCCACTGGATCTTGGGAATCTAGGGAATTTGCACTCCCTGTCTGGAGAACCCTGGTGGAAGAATTCACCTACAGCGAGTTTATTGTTTACTTTTCTGCAGAAGCCGGGAACTGGCTTAGCTCAGATAGCTGGGGGGTCATATTCTATAGAGACATGCAAAAGAACGCTATGGGGTACAGTTACTAAACTGTGAACTGCGGTAAACAGAAAGTTGAACTGTAAAACATGGAAAACTAAGCTAAATTGGAAGATTTTTGTAACTCATCTATTTAGTCCTAAAATTGACAGTTCGCGGTTTATTAAGTAAACACTATAAGCAAGTGTTTTTTATTTTAACATATTTTAAGGCATTGTATAAGTAATGGTAAATCCATCCAACAGTGTCCCTTTAAATGGAAAAAAAAAATTCTGCTCTGTAGTTTTTCTAACAACCAATTCAGTTTACTTATCTCATTGCAATGCAATCATTCAGAAGTACCGCTTCTTCAGACACTTTCACCTCCCTGCAACTTTCTGCATACTTTGCAATCATGATATTTATATATATAATTCTGAGCTTCTGCCATTGATTTTCTCAACAGCTATTGTTTCCGCATCAGTAGAGTTGTCGCTCACCAGCACGCATGCACATGAGCCTGATTAAAATTCCCCGTACAGAGATTTGAAGAAGTATTCCCACTTCTGCTAATTCTCCACATTTTGTCGGCACCTGGGCTTACTTTTCAAAATGATCCAATTAGACATTCCATATAATCTATACAAACTACAAGCGAGCCCGAAGAACAGCAAAATACATTCAAAATGTGAATAAAAGTTTGAGAAAAACAAATTAACTACACAGAGATTAGTATTTATCCTCTAAATTCACACAGGTGCAAATAACTTTTTGCATTTCTTACAGTCTGTGTGTAAACACAAAGGGGTATACCTACCAAACACTGAATATAGAATGAGTATCACAGAAGGGAACTGTAGTTTTTAGCCCAAAATAGTCAAACTCGGAAAATTATGAAACTCTGCTTTTTCGCCAGTCTTGCTTTTTTAACATAGAACATGCAAATACCTTTTCTGTTGACTAAACCTGAGCGTATCCCTTGGGAGTATTAAATTACATGTAGATAACACATAATGAAGGAGAGGAACAATTCAGACAAAGGAGCATTTAGGTCAAGTGATGAAAGGTAATGGGAGAATTGCAGAACAGGTTTAAAGACATTACCCTTCTCAGTTAAGTCTAGAGTGCAGAGTATGAAGAGTAGACTTTGTTCATCAGTGATGACTTTCGTTAATGAAGATGGAACGTCAGATCAAAACAATAATCAGACTTGACACCTTTCTTGCTGTCTTCATAGTAATATAATCTCAACTGATGCTATGGTACATGGACGATGTGACAATTACCAAACGGCCATAAATCTCTGTCTATTTGTGTGCATGCTCTAAAGTGTAAACTGGTGGAAATTCAAAATGAATTAAAACTTTAGTTAAAAAAAAATCTTGTCTAGAAATAAATGTCCAAGGCAGCTGTGTTTTTAATTTGGTTATCATGGCTAGCACATTAAAGGACCACTATTGGCGTTCAGACCACTTCATATGATGACGTGTCTGCGTGCAGTGGCCTTGCAGTTTTAGTCCAGCAATCTAAAACATCACCGTTTAGTAGATTCAGCGGTGTGTACGTTGCAGGGCTAAACTCATTTCTACTGACAGCCACTAGAGGGTGCTCCTGCGTCAACGACCAAATTTGACTTTGTTATGAGGCATTCAACATCGAATATCATCAAATGCTGATCGTAAGAGAAGCACTGTATTGGACGAAAAGACGAAAGACATCAGGATGCCGGCTGATGAAAAATGGAACCAAAGCGGGTGACTGCAAAAGACATTGTCTCAACATTGCAATTGAAAACAAGGTAAGTATAACATATTTAACTTTAATTTTTCAATATTTTAGGAGGTGGGCAGAGTTCACGATAATTGCAGGGAATTTATAATTCCTGAAAAAAAATACATTATTTCATGAACAATAGGTTCCCTTTAAATCTGCCAAGTACTACACAGAATTAGGGCTGTTCACTTAGCTGACTGGCATTTTAACTAGCTGGGGAATAAAAATACACGTGACTGTGAGAATGTTTCAGATTTGGTTAGTTTGGCCTGAAATTTTAAATTTACTTTGCATCATCTACAATTCACACTTTGGAGTTTTAAACTCAGGATTTATCAAACTGAAAAATAGGCTCATATACCCAAGCTTTGACTAGAAAATGTTTTTGTGAAAACTATTTTAGCTTAAATTATTCCATATAGATTTCAACGTATTACACTTTGGAGTTTAGTACATAAATCACTTTAGGGAATAATCCTTAAATCCTGGAAGTATAACAAGACCATGATATGTGACTTTTTAATGTAACACATTTTTTTAAGTAAAATATAGACTTTAATAATAGGTGTTTGTTAAAAAAATACATTTTAATCCATGTATTTTTAACTCTGTCTGTTTACATTTTGTAGTTTCTGCGTCTATTAGTAGCTGGTAGACTAGCAGCTTCCAAGCTTTGGACACAATTGGATTCAACAGTTGATTGCTTCTCACGCTTCTCAAACTGTTTGATTGGCAGATTGCGGTGATTGACAGGTGCATCTTTTCAATGCTTCTCTAAGTAAAGCATTTGGATTGACACATCATCAGAATCAATGACTTTTCTGAAGGCGAATGGGTTTGCAGTGAGGACACTAGCCCAACACTAGATTATTGGTGAATTTATTAGCAATTTTTACGTTTTTCTTTTGTTTGTTTTTTTAGCGGAGGACCAGTAATCTAAAGGCTAATAGGAAAACATGTCATCTATGTATATACAGACACTCCTCACTTACCTGGTCGTAGACACTCCTTCTACGCGGTCGTAGAACAAATTGGTCGGTAAGTGAGGAGTTAAGAGATTCCCTGCTCTGCTGCGTTCTTCTATGTTAAGGGAAATTTCCCTGAACATAGATTTAAGGGATTCCCTACTCTGGTGCGCATGTCTGTGTTCAGGGACATTTCCCCGAACATAGACGAACGTACAAGAGCAGGGAATTCCTCTAACCTATGCTCGGGGAAATATCCCCGAACATAAACGAACGCAGCAGAGCAGGGAATCCCTCTAATTTCCACGATGGCTCGCACTTACCACCCCGCAGGAGAGCTGGTCGTAAGTGTGAGCCGTCGTAAAACAGGTAGGTCACAAAACGAGGACCACCTGTATATATTAAGTAATTAATATATTAACTTTCACAAACAACAGGTCAACAGGTTAGGGTCAATAGTATCTTTTCTTTATTGCAATGTTTATAATATAGAGCATTGTGGATTTTATTTATTTTGAAAAAACTTTTCCACAGTTTTTGATTTGGAAAGACTATTCTATGATGTCCTCTTCTGGGGAATTCTAAAAGCTTAAAGGGACACTATAGTCACCAGAACCACTACAGAGTAATGTAATGATATTCAATTAGGTTTAGAAAACCTCTAAATTCCTTAGAATCACCTCCAAAACGAGGGGGAGGTGAAAGGGTTATGAACAGTTTGTGTGCCACAGGTGCTACTACAGGTGGCGGAAGCACAGGCGGTACTGGAGGTGCCTCCAGATAGGCAGTTGTCTGGAGCAAGGTCTGGAATGCTTGGGTAAATTGATCTAACCTGTGGTCCATATCCTCCACTCTACTCTCACAGGCAATCATATGTTTGCATAGTTCCGCAGGATCCATGGCCCTGTCGTAATGTCACGGCTGCTAGTGTGGTCCAACACGCAGAAACTATGTAAACATATACATAAAAAAGGAAAGGAAATAAAAGGACAGAGCGTAAACCGGACCTTAGAATGGCCGGACTAATACGCTAGAGATAGAGAATGGTCAAAGGGAAAGCCGAGGTCAAGGAAGCCAGAAATACTCAGATACTGTTTAAACAAGCCAAGTCAGGGGAACCAAAATTCGGAATAACCAGGGAAAAGCCAAGATCAGGATACCAGGAAGTAATATTCACAAAGATAAACACACTCTTGGGAACCAGGAACAGGAAACCACGACAGGGCAAGGAACTGGAGTGAATTAGGGATTTAAATATCCCTCTCTGGGCTCTGATTGGTCAGAGAGTGACCTCTGACCCCAGAACGTGTGTGTGCGTTGATGTCGTGACGTCATGCCCACGTCTGTATAAATTTGAGGTGCGGAGCTTGTGGTGTGCGCAACCATGTGGTCAGCGCCATCTTTGATTTGGGCGCAATCGGCGAGGTCATGCCGGTCGGGCACAGCTGCGCCATGCGGCAGGCCGGGAGCCGCAACACAGGCTTTTCAATGTAAACGCTGTCTTTTCAGAAAAAAAGGCAGTGTTTACATTGCTGTATAGTAACACCTCTAGTGGCAGTCAGGATAACTAGACGTGCTTCCGTGTGCCTGTGATGCAAAGTGCGCAGTATGGAGGTGCTAAACTTTCCCTATAGAAATGCATTGATTCAATGTATTTCTAAGAGGAGATGCTGATTGGTGCACAACAGAGCACAGTAGTCTCCCAATGCTTTCCTTTGGAGAAACAAGATTGATGATCTCAGCCATGGAGGCAGAGCCACGCTGTGGTGAGACCGACGTGGCGTTGGATAAAAGAAGAGTAAAACACATTTTACTGAGGTCTCAGTTAGTCCGGATGTGACAAACTCTATAATTTAAATATTTTATTTTGTTCTTTACATGTTGTTTATATTGCATCCCTTTCTGATTCTACCTTTATTTTAAATTCTAGATGAGAATGACTGTCATGATTCAGAAAAATTGCCTCAGTTGACAGTCAAGTTATGTCAGTTTACAATGGCGTGCTTATCTGAGAATGTAATTTAGTTTTATGAATAAGTTATAGTGTTTTCAGACAGTACATATTATAATGAAACAAGCAACAGTTTTAATATTTAATGTGTTTATTTCCCTGAATAGTTTTAATGAAAAATTTTAATAAGCTTGTGTAAACATGATTAGCATCCCGGTACACATGTCCTGAGATCTATACTTTGCTCTAGTCGGATTGATTGATCCCTCCAGTCAGAAAGTGATTTTTCCCTTTTTTTAATTTAAAAGCATAAAAATAAAAAAATAGATACAAAGTTAGCAAAAAAAAATATGTCATAAAGTGTCATTCACTGGGAAGTGGCACCTGGGAAAGTGTTGTCTTGAGTGATACTCTTTGTCTTTCACTTTATTGAGATCTTGTTGCATGGTCTTCATGATGAAATTTGTATGAACTGGTATTTAACTCTGCCCACAAACTACTCTAGAGTGTGTTTCCAGGATATCCTGCTCACTTTTGGCCACAGAATACTCTCTTTCTAACTGCCACCAGCCAATTTTGTCCAAACATATCTAATTTCTTCACCCAAAGAAAGATCCAGATGTTCTGACCCACAATTATCCTCGGGAATGGTGCTAATAACATTCTCTAAAGAGTACTGGTTTAGGAGGGAAACTCCTTAGATTAACCCTAAATACTCTCATTTTCTAAGTGCTCCTGATTTTTGGTATATTACAGAGCTTTGAAGCAATAAAAATCACGATAATGTGTCTACATTGTTTAATAAATATATATTTCCATAGTCTGTGTAAATCAAATACTTTGCTACAAATCGGATTTTCAGGTAGATCAATGGTTATCAGTACTTCATCAAGTCACTTAAAATGTCCTGATAGCTACACCACTTGCCCTTACACCTAAAGATGAAAGCAAATATCTTTGTCCATTTAAAATATTTAGGAGGTATGTCTTATGTTGAGGACATCCATTAAAAAAAAACTAAATTTAAATATGAGACAGTTTCTTTATCATGTGATTTATAATATATATTAAAGTCGTTCTTTAACATTTAAAAAAAAAATTAAAAGCATTCTTCACAAAATTAAGTTTTACAGGAAGGAGGTCGATATCTTTAGGTAAGTAAAACTATTTGGTCTGTACATTACATTATCCCACTATGAAAGAAGATGCATTCAATTAAGCAGTTCTTCCTTTACCTATGTTTAAAACATGATACAGTGTGATAAATAACCTTCCTATGATTAATACAACTAAGACTACGCCAAAAACCTGACGAATGAGCAATTATTGGAGATGCAACGCAGTGTCTAATGCCATAAGCTTCAACTTGTCCCGCATCCTAGAATGAGAGAGGGGCTTGCCATAAGATATCACAAAACAGAACACATTTATAATTTATTTATTTTGTGTGTGTTTTTAAGATAGATTTTTCTAATCTTCTACAGCCATTCCATCCAACCAGAGCCACCATGCTGTATGCGGATAAAGTTTGTACAGAGTAATTTCAAGGTAGGTATATTAAATGCCAACACAATGAATATTGATATTTATATTTTATATAAATATTTACCTGAATGGAGACCTGTTATCCACACAATTTATGGTTGAGGGTCTAGCTAAATGGGATGTTGCTCTCAGCCAGTATTCATGTCTCTGCCACACGGAGAGCTATGTCCCATTTAGCTAGACCACAGTATCGCTTGCAGTAGGATATGTTTGCTCAATGTCATTGTCTTTAAAAATTCATGTCAAGGGTTATGTTTTCTCCCACACATGGTCAGTTCCCATACTGCTGTTTCCAGTTCGATGAACCTGTGAGTGTATAAACCTCTAGGGCACATAAAAAGAAAAAAATATATACACAAACATACTAAAACTTTTAGGGGAAAAACTATTCTATAAGATATTTCAGTTCTATATACAGCAAAATGGGTTTTATTTGTTATGACACATTTGTACTAATTAATGCCATTTTTTCAGTGTACATTGTTGTCAGTTTTCTGCTTAACCCAATAAAAAGAGATTTTCAAAAATACCTCTATAGCAAAAGCACTGGCTGTAAAAGAGACAAAGAAATCTGTGTTTGCCTCAAATAAAAATAGTTTTCTCACCGATAATCAGAGATGCACAATCCCTGGGAGCCAGCCTACTAACTCCTAAGGATGAAATTGTGGGGTTGGGGTATTGTGCCGCATCATGCCACACCAGGGGTAAAAGGCTGGAATAGTGCTCTCAACCAATCACTGCCCCAGTCCATGGTATGAATTGGTATGGCGCGAGTTGGAGCGTATCTCTGCCTCCACCATAGTATAATTAGGGTCTAACGGTTTACACACTGTTTAGCAGAGAACCAATCTCTGTTAAACAGTAAGTAAACCATTTGGCAGTGATGCAAGACCAGATGTCCACTGACTCAGGTACCATAACCACTTAATAAATCTGAAGTGGCTATTGTGCCTACAGTGTTCCTTTAAATAATGTTATACTCTATAGTGGTGCATAATAAAAGCGATGCTCACAAGTCCTTATCTTTTGACAAAGGTAATAGGCAATAACTACACTTAGCAATCATTGCCCAATGTCCTGCTGAAAAAAATTCAATCAAACCACAAACATGCACAAAGTTCAAAAACAGCCTATAAAGGTATAATTCTGGGGACACAATGTAACTGACTGGTCGGTTCCACCCAATCATATAACCCTTTTAATTTCTTATTGCAGTCATGTGAAAGTCTCTGCATGCCAAATTTACTTTTAGGCGTCTGTTTATCTTGGCCTTTTTGCAAGACTTACCCTATAACAAAAGCTGCCCGCCTGCACCAGTATAGTATAGTAATATAAGCAAATATACAGTACACAGCTACCCATCCCAAATTAGAAAAGTAAGTTTTCAGCACAGAAGAGAAAAAAGGGGGCAGCAAATGGCGTGATACCAAAGGATATCAGCAGAAGAATGGAAATGCAAATAGGTGATCCCAGAAAGTGAAGGAAGACTTCATCACCAAAGTCGTGTGTCCCAAAGCTCTCAAAGGAGATATAAGTCATTCAGTGTGGCCAAGTTTCTATGTACCCAACCATGCATTACGCAGTAGTAACAATGAGACCCTCATTTGAACTCAAGTCTCTGATACGAGCTACCATTTATTAAAGAGGGGGGAAACTGCATTATGTGTTTGATGGGAACAAAAAATATTCTAACCATAGAATAGCTTGGGAAAAAAAATGTACATACGTTTGATTTCATCTCATTTTAATTTAACCCTCTCCTTTTTAATTCAGATTACCCACTAAAAGCCCATTGCACTAAATGCAGCAAGAACAATTCTGTTTTGTTGAATTAACATATAAGGCACGCATTTTATTATTTTACCATACTCCTTTCAGCCTGGAAGTCCTGCTTTAAATATTCCTAAATGTAACCTATTTAAACACTGGGGTAAATCTCTGTGGCTGCTCATATTTCTGACAGATTTGTGCGTACTAGAACATTTCATAGTAAACACGTTAAAATAAACTGCACGCTGTATATTTTCTATAAAATCAGACTTCCGAAATACATTGTTGCCTAGCAACTAGAATATTCTCCAAGCATGCTTGGTAAAAGTGGGAACTTCTTTGAAGTATCCAGAGAATATATTGCCTTCTACACTTCTGCATTTAGCACTTACAATGCGACCTCATTGGGTCTATGAAATGAAAGTTCAAACATAAGAGTTGCTTTGTGTGTGGTAGCGGTGGGGAGAAGCCAACGGCAGAGATACTTACCTGAAGTTCTTCCTGCTTGTCTTGCTTCCAGAGGCCTTCGTCCGTTCCTGGAGCTTCTGACATCACTGCATCTCACACATGTACAAGAACACAACACAGGCATACAGACAACCCCAGAGACCACTGGATTGTTCACAGGTCAACCTGAGGTTGGGTGAGTAGATGCCTTTGTTTTCTGCAGCCATCTATAGCAATAGCTGCCAGAAAGTTAATGTCAGAAGCTCCTTACTATTGTAGGGCAGGGCCGGATTAACATAGGGGCTGATAGAGCTGCAGCTCCAGGCCCATTCCCATGGAATAGGACAATTGATTTACACACTACTCTCAGGGTTGCCACCTGGCCGGTATTTATTTGAGGCTGCTTGGCAGGTGCCGATATTGCAGTAATACCGGCAATACAAATGCCGGTATTTTTCTCAGTATAAGCAGAGATTACTCTGCACCGGCCAGTAGGGGTCGCTGTGTGTGTGTGGAGAGAGGCAGGGATAGGAAGTTACAGCATATACCTCTCTCTCTACTCACTAATCCACGGGGGAGCAGCTACACAGAGAGTCCAGACAGCAGCTCCCAGCCAATAGACACAGCCTATAGCTGAAGGAAGTGAGGGATGGGGTAAAGGCTGCAGGGAGACATGGGGACACTGAGACACTAGGGGACACTGTGAGACATGGGGACACAGGGAGACCTCTTGGGACGCTGAGACACCTGGGGACACTTGGAGACACGGGGACACAGACACACATGGGGACACTGAGATATGGGGACACTGAGACACTAGGAGACTTGGGGACACAGACACACATGGGGACACTGAGACATGGGAAAACAGGAGCTTAACCGCCATACTGAGAGGACACGGCGGGATTTAGCTCCCAATATATTTTGCTAATTACATGCTTTGAGAATACTATTATCCTCTTCCTAAGTGCTATGTGACCGGCTAAGTTCTTTGGCACCTCTTGGGTAACATCGGTGCTGAATCTGAGCCCAACTGCAACTGCTGTGCTACAGCTGTGTCCACCAACATGCTGCGGCCTAGTGTGTCTCCTCGTCGGGGGAATCAGCCGATCTCTCTGACCTGGACTGCCCGGGCCGTCTTGGGGCATTAGAGCCCCGTACTTCCCCCGTTTGGACTGGCAAGGGTTATCCTGGTCCCCATCAAGCCCTGACTGCTCACCTCTCTGCCGATCCTGGGCTCACACGAGACCTGTCCAAAATGGATAATGGCAGCACAGCCGCAAAGCATGATGTACAGACCCCAATGCAGAGTTGGGAAGAAAGCTACTCACAAGCATTCAACACGATCTGTGAGCAGTTCTGGCAGAGCTCGAGGAGACAGTGGCAGCTTGCAATGTCAGCTCCAGTGACCCAGACGGATCGCAGAGTAGCCACCCGGAAACCCCCTCCAAGACAGAGACCCAAGCGGATCCAGCAGGCTGCACGAGGTCTGAGTACTTGTGAAGACCATCACTCCATAAAAACTCACACACATTACCTGCCTGAAGAGGTCAGAGCCAGTGACCATGGATGCTGTAAGGCAGAGGCAATGCATGGTGTCAAGGGAGACCTCAGTCACCCTTTACATCTGCTTGGACTCTGCCTGTATGCTAAGGGTATAAGCTGAATATGCTCTGGATGATGAAGCTCTGGAATTCCCTGTTAAAACAATGCTAGTTTGTCTTTGCATCTGAGTTTATTACTTTTTTCTCTATCTGTCTCAGCAATTAATGTGAGCCCAGGCACAATACTCTTGGTGGTTTCATACTCATCTGTTTTCTTGTGCTGTCAGTTGATTTAACATGAGTATCTCCTAACTCATTTATTGTATACTGACCTTGACTTGTGTATTTTCTGTTAAAAAAAAGTACTGTATCTCTGACATTTTATGAAGATCTTGCTTTCAACCTAATTGTACTTTTTCATATCAGAATGTCACTGTAAGCTTTCTAACTAACCTATGCACTAGAAAAATAAAGAATATTTTCTTTTTAAATGGGGAAATGGACACACATGGTGACACTGAGACACTTGGGAACACTGGAAGACATGGGGGCACTGAGACACTAGGGACACAATGTCCCCAAGTGTCTCAGTGTCCCCATGTCTCCCAGAGTCCCCATGTCTCACAGTGTCTGTGTCCCTAGTGTCTCAGTGTTCCCATGTCTCCCAGTGTTCTAGTGTCTGTGTGCCCATGTCTCCTAGTGTCCCCCAGTGTCCACATGTCTCCCAGTGTCCCCAAGTGTCTCAGTGTCCCCTAGTGACATGGGGACAATGGGAGACATGGGGACACAAAACACTAAGGGACACTGGGCAATATGGGGACACAGAGACATAGGGACACTGGGAGACATGGGGCACTGAGACACTGTGATACATAGTCTCAGTGTCCTGAAGTCTCCCAGTGTCCTCAAGTGTCCCCATGTCTCACAGTGTCCCCTAGTGACATGGGGACACAGACACTAGGAGACACTGGGAGACATGGGGACACAGACACATCCATCTATACAGCAGAATCAAACGGTAAGTAGTTTTTGGTAATTTTCACTTATGTCACTCCTTGTGATTTACATCATGTGATGTCACATATACATACAAGCTCAGAATTCTGTTGGCCAGAATGAATGATTTGCAGGCAGCCTGACATGCATTCATGCCAGGTTAGCCTTTTTTAATTCTTTGGGCAGACGAGCCTCCTTTTTGGGCATGTTCGTCCCTTTCAGGAGTTCTTGTTACATGATCCGCGTCAGTGGCACACCCTTTTACACCGCCCAATAACTTCCTGCTTCACTGGACACTGCTGTTAGGGGGTATGGATGTATTTGAAAGATGAAAGCATGAATTAGAAAGAGATTAGCATATTTGAAGAGAATCTGAGTTTTCATATAGCTGCATCCTATGACTTTCCCTCCAGCAACATCTCCACCAGATACATAACGCTTCAGACGTATGACTGTTTTAGTGTTTTTGGTCGATAATATTCTGTACTTAGGCCCCTCATAATTGTCAGCACCAGGCCCACTGGGCTCTTAATCTGGCACTGTTGTAAACCTTGAACTTTACTTTAAGACAATGTAGTCCTTACTTTGTCTTCTGATATATTTTGAATGCATTGAAATGTCAAAACATTCAGTATGATTATATTTATAATATATATATATATATTTACAATAATTTATTTATGAAATACACAGACATGCTTAATGACTAATATTATATGAATAACTGCACTTATATATAGTTTTTTGCTTAGTTTATTTTTAAACATCTAGTTACCTCCTATCGCACACCACAGCCGCCATACAATTGCTTGAGCATATTTCCCCAAGAAGGCCACACAGACACTCTTCCCAACATAGACCCATATGTTGAAGTAATACCATCATTCAGTAATTATAGTTACATCACCGTTAAACAGAATATTGCTGCCTGCAAAAAATCCTTATAGTGTACTTAGAATGCTGAGAGTCTTCCCTCCTCCCCCCACACTAGATGTCAGAATGCAGCCATGAAGATTGGTCTGCAAAGGCCCAAATTTGAAACAACGTATGAGCACTGCCCTGCTACACTGTCCTTGTAAGTACAGGGGAAGCAGTGCAGTGGTCAAAGGTTGTTACAAATTGGGCCATACCATTTTTAATTCTTCCGGAATGTTTGTTTTAGTAGAGACCGTCATTTCTATTTCAACATGTGCATATAGTTAAATACACCGTCAGGTCGCTTGAATAATAATAACAACAAGACAAGATTTAGTGAGAAGAAAATTATGGTTTCAATAGCGTACATTTAAAGGGATTTGCAAAAGACTTAAGTTGACATGATGTGTTTCACCATTATTTTTACATCAGCACTCTATGCACCTCTTTAAACTTGTGTCTTCAATTGTTGTTGGTTTTTAATATCAAAATGCTTTACTTATCCCTTTAAAAAAAAACTATATTCAGAGATTGTCCCATAAATAAATAAAACGTTTCTTTGTTCAGACAGTGGTGCGAATTTCATATGTAATTATTTTAGCATTTAGCACCAACCAACATATTTTGCTGTACTTTAAAATTATAGAAAGACGATATTTAGGGGTTATGAATGCCCTGTTGAAACAATCTATAAGGATTTGATGTAGGTGGTTATAGGTCGTCCTTAGGTGCCTCGCCCAAAGACACTTACTGACAAGGTAGTTTAACAAACTTGGGCATTTGAACTTAGGTTTTCTGATACTAAAGCAGTTATGTTACCACTGACCTAACCAGATGATGCCATTGCACTGCAGTCTCATAAAGGTTTGTCATTACTACTTTAGGTATATGTAAACAGGAAATGTAAAATAAAGAATAAGTAGGTTAGTAAACGTTATATATTCTCGCATAGAAGAACACTGCATATCACGTTGTAGAATAAATTAAGGTTATTCTTGAAATAGCAGTAAACAATATTTATATACAGCTAAATATAGCCTCAAAAATATTGCCATGGTATGTATCAAAATGACATTGTAAAAGTAATTGATATTTTAAGTACTGGTGGTAAGACAATAAAGTCGGTGAAGTAGCATCATGTGGCAAGTGAATGATGAAGGATCTGAAGTTTAATAAAGACAACAGTTACATTAGCTAATTAAAACAAATTAAAATAAAATAACATTAGCTAAGAAGTAAGCAGAGTAGGGTGAAATAAAAAAAGAGAGGAAAATCAAATATATTAATTAAAAGAAAAAGTTAAAGAAATGGCAGATTAAAAAATGTAAGCATAATAAATACCAGAAAAAGGTATGGAGACAGTCAATGTAATGCAATGTGACAGTAGTCAGTGTCACTGCGTATGGAAGACAGACACTATGTGTGGGCACCAAGATTCATTTTGTGTTTGGCCACCCTGTGCCTATTATTGGTGCAGGGTATGTTGAATATATTGCTTGTGTTTGCCTTTCCCCCTCCCACTTTTTCCTGTCCTATTATTTCCTTAGCAGGGCGTTGTCCCAGGGACACTGCCAGACCAGTTTGAAGCAACTGCCCTGTGTGTGACCCCCAAAATGAGCGGTTCTTCATTGAGTGCTGCTAAGTCCTGTCTGCCTGGTCCTAGCGTAAGCACATCCAACTTGCCTTGTGATGGTTGGGGTCATGTCCCTGGTTTTCAGGACACCAAGAAACACAATAGAGACCGCAGAACCAGAGTCTGAAAGTGGGATAAGTGGGATGATTCCATATAAATTGGTACAGTTGAGAGGCCTAATAGTAACAAATGTGCAGGATATCAGTTGACACAAAACTTCCACTTGTTCCTCTCTGGATATCTAATGTAACCAAATAGATTCTATTTGAATTTTGCAGTTACTACTAAAATTATTTGCACAGTGCCAATATATTCTGCAGCACTATACAGTAGATAAAAGATAGCAAACAATTATAATAAAACACATTTGACATCCAGGCACAGTAGGTGAGAAGGGCGCTGCCCAAACAAGTTTAGAATCAGTTCTGGAATACATTTTGTATCAGAAATAAAATGGACATACAGTGAGGGAAAAAAGTATTTGATCTGCTTGATTTTGAGCATTTGCACACTGACAAAGAAATGATCAGTCTATAATTTTAATGGTAGATGTATTTTAACAGTGAGAGACAGAATAACTCCAAAAAAATCCAGAAAAACGCATGTCAAAAAAGTTATAAATTAATTTGCATGTCAATGAGCGAAATAAGTATTTGACCCCTTCGACTTAGTACTTGGTGGCAAAACCCTTGTTGGCAATCACAGAGGTCAGACGTTTCTTGTAGTTGGCCACCAGATTTCCACACATCTCAGGAGGGATTTTGTCCCACTCCTCTTTGCAGATCCTCTCCAATTCATTAAGGCTTCGAGGCTGATGTTTGGCAACTCGAATCTTCAGTTCCCTCTACAGATTTTCTATGGGATTAAGGTCTTGAGACTGGCTAGGCCACTCCAGGACCTTAATGTGCTTCTTCTTGAGCAGCTCCTTTGTTGCCTTGGCTGTGTGTTTCGGGTCATTGTCATGCTGGAATACCCATCACAACCCATTTTCAATGCCCTGGCTGAGAGAAGGAGGTTCTCATCCCAGGTTTGACGATACATGGCCCCATCCATCGTCCCATTGATGCGGTGCAGTTGTTCTGTCCCCTTATCAGAAAAACACCCCCAGAGGATAATGTTTCCACCTCTATGTTTGACGGTGGGGATGGTGTTCTTGGGGTCATAGGCAAATACGGCGAGTTGAGTTAATGCCAAAGAGCACGATTGTAGTCTCATCTGACCACAACACTTTCACCCAGTTCTCTGAATCCTTCAGAAGCTCTCTGGCAAACTTCAGACAGGCCTGTACATGTACTTTTTTGAGCAGGGGGACCTTGCGGGCACTGCAGGATTTCAGTCCTTCACAGCATAGTGTGTTACCAATTGTTTTCTTGGTCCCGACTGCCTTGAGATCATTAACAAGATCCTGTAGTTCTGGGCTTATTCCTCACCATTCTCATGATCATTGAAACTCCATGAGGTGAGATTTTGCATGGCGCACCAGACCGAGGGAGACTGACAGTTATTTTGTGTTTCTTCCATTTAGGAATAATCGCACCAACTGTTGTCACCTTCTCACCAAGCTGCTTGGCGATGGTCTTGTAGCCCATTCCAGCCTTGTGTTGGTCTACAATCTTGTCCCTGGAATCCTTGGGCAGCTCTTTGGTCTTGGCCATGGTGGAGAGTTTGGAATCTGATTGATTAATTGCTTCTGTGGACAGGTGTCTTTTATACAGGTAACGATCGGAGATTTATAGGCCCCCAGGGTGTGATTTATGGGCCCCAAGACAAATAGAAGAGTTAGATAATCTACTAGTTGAGGAAATTGCTAAAATGACAATGAATGTGGGAGTTATCATCTTGGGTGTCTTTAATCTTCCTGATGTGAACTGGAAAACCAAAATAGCTGCTTGTGCCAGGAGCACACATATTCTAAACTCCCTACTGGGATTGCCTCTAAAACAAGTCATTGAGGAGCCTACTCGTAGAGAGGCCATACTAGATTTAGTGTTAACAAATGGAGATTTGGTATCAGATATTACTGTAGGTTATAGTTTAGGATCCAGTGATCATCAGTCAGTGTGGTTTAATATAAGTACAGTGACTGAGTCACACCACACAAAAACAAAAGTTTTAGACTTTAGAACAGACTTTTCTAAAATGAGAATGTGTAAATGAGTCATTATCGGACTGGAGCAGTTTAATTGGAGTCCAAGAGAAATGGAATTATTTTAAAGTTGCACTGCTGAAGGCAACAGAAAATTGCATTAGGCTTGTCAGTAAAAGCAAAAAAATTAAGACACCACTGTGGTACTCCACAGATGTGGCCAAAATAGTAAAAAACAAAAAGTTAGCATTTTGTAATTATAAAAAAAAAAAGAGTGAGGAAGATAGACAGATCTATAAGGCTGGGCAGAAAGAGGCTAAGCAAGTTATAAGAGCTTGCAAATCACACACAGAAGAGAAAATAGCACAGTCAGTAAAAAAAAAAAAGGAGACAAAACATTTTTCAGACACAAATGAGAAAAGGAAAGTAAAACAAGGATTAGTTAGATTAGTTAGATTAAAAACAAAAGAAGAAAGGTATGTAGAAGAGGATAAAGGTCTAGCTGACTGCCTCAATGAATATTTTTGTTCTGTATTTACAGATGAAAATGAAGGAAAGGGGCCTCAGTTAGGAAAAAGGACAAATGAGCCATTTATTACATGCGAGTTTACAGAGGAAGAGGTTCTATTTCAACTGTCAAAAGTAAAGACAAATAAGTCATTGGGACCTGATGGAATACACCCAAAGTTATTAAAAGAGCTTGGTGGTGTACTAGCAAAACCATTAACAGATTTATTTAACCAATCATTGTTAATAGGAGAAGTCCAAGAAGAATGGAAGTTAGCGAATGTTGTGCCAATTCACAAGAAAGGTAGTAGGGAGGAACTATAGGCCAGTAAGCCTTATTTCAGTAGTGGAGAAAGTAATGGAAACCATGTTAAAGTATATGATTGTTGAAAATCTAAAATCACATGGATTTCAAGATCAGAGACAACATGGGTTTACTTCAATTTTTTTGATTGGGAAACGAGAATAATAGATCAGGGTGGTGCAGTAGACATTGCTTCCCTAGATTTCAGTAAGGCTTTTGACACTGTTGCACATAGAAGGCTTATCAATAAACCGCAATCTTTAAGTTTGGATTCCAATATTGTTGAACTGGTAAGGCAATTGTGATTCAAAGCATGGTCTTGTCACCAGTGGGGTACCTCAGGGATCTGTACTTGGACCTATTCTCTTTAATAATTTTATTAGTGATATTGCAGAAGGTCTTGATGGTAAGGTATGTAATTTCTTTGTCAGTGGGCAAACATTCAAAATCAGCAGGGGATCAAATACACCAGGCAATTGTCCCCAAAAAGTGTAGTGTGTGTGTATAATTAGACACCATTACACAAAATTCAGGGCACTAAGATCGTACAGAGAGAACTGAAACACTCTGGTGGAGCAGCCTGCTTTTTTTTGGCAGGTAGCCTATTGTGTATTCATGCCAGACTGACCTGCCAATTTTTCTGGCAAACCTGCCCCCTTTCTGGGCAGGTCTACACCCTGCAATTATCATCATAGGCTCACCCGCTTAACTTGTGCCCACCTGCATCTTCCTTCATGGATTGTCAATGTTGGGGGTACGCTCAGGAAGCTTTGTCACTGACAGTCTGGCTTGTAAAAAAAATATCATCACTATCATCAACATAACATTACAATAAAATACAAATTTAAAAATATATAAACACTAACAATAAAAGTGCAAGGGCTTCACCAATACCATTCAAAATAACAACAATTTCACCTTTAGATCAGGGGATTTATGCCCCCACATCATGCTGGAATATGATTGGTTTGGATGTTTTTATATATATATATATATATTTAGTAAAGAGACTGTCATGGTTCCCATCATAACTTCCAGAGTGCCAGGTGAGGTCAGCAGCAGATTCAAACCTGGGTACTCCTGAGGGTGACCTTGGTGCCCCAGGAATGCAGAGTACCAAGGTTCAAATCCGCTGTTGGGCACTCCTGGGGTGACCTTGCCTGGCACTCCGGAACTTACAGTGGGAACCATGACAGAGACAATGTCACTGGAAGTCATCTTATAACGCAAGCTGGTGGGCTTGCAGTGGTTTATTTTCATTGTTTTCTGTTGTGCACATAAAACAGATATGCATTCAGTTTGGCTTTTTTTACTTTAAATTTTAAATTCTCTTTGAATTCTCACTTTAGTAAATTATACTAAGGGAGTGGAGAAACAGGATGCATTCACCGGCACCTCTCTGATTAATATACCAAAAAAATTTAAATCCTCAACTTGCTGTGCAGCAAGTGGGGATAAGAATGCCGAACTGAACCGAATGACATAGGTCCGAATTGCCGAAGTGCTTTGGATTTCTAAAAAGTGGCAAGACAAGAGAGAGGGAGGGAAAATGATGTAAATGATGACAGGAATCTTGACCAATAAGCTAATTCCTGGCGCTGGGAGCCCTATACATGTGTAAGTAGTTATGGTAGCAATCCTGGCGCTGGGAGCCCTATACATGTGTAAGTGGTTATGGTGGCAATCCTGGCACCCTACAGATGTGTAAGTGGTTGTGGTGGCAGTCCAGGCACTGGGAGCCCTACAGATGTGTAAGTGATTGTGGTGGCAATCTTGGTACTGGGAGCCCTATAGATGTGTAAGTGGTTGTGGTGGCAGTCCTGGCAGAGCCCGGACTGCCACCACAACCACTTACCAGACGTGTGCAACTCGTTTCATGCAATTTGGACATTCAGGTGCTTACGAATGTCCAAAGTTCCGAATTGCCGAAGTTCGGAATAGCTGAAGTTCTGAATTGCAAGAGTTCGGTAGTTTGGAAGTGCGGAACCGACTGCCATTGGTCTGAATTACCAAAGCCGATAAAGTTTTTTAGTTGCCTGAATTTCTGAACCGAACCAAATGTTTTGCCCATGCACATCCCTAAACACTGTTATGTTTTTTTTAATTTATATAGTGAATTCTGCCCTTTCAGAACCACAAAAACAGTTCATTTGAACTTTCGTGTGTGCGACCAGTAAATATATTCTAGGTAGCCTGATCTCCATCATATGTCTAATGGGTACTGGGTTTTTTTTGTTTTGTTTTTCTATTTGACCTGTTATATATAAAAGCAGATACATGCAGCCCTACAAGGAATGCATGAGTCTCGATTTAGCAGCTTTCTGAAATCACATAATTTATTTTTACGTTTTCACAGTTTCATTATGTACGAGGGGGGGTGCGTAATATCAAAATTTTTGCCAAGTTCTAAAAACACAAGCTACAGAAAGAAATCACGCTCGGTAGCTGATTACAACTTGAACATAGTATACTTGTGTCTTTGCACGCATTACCATTTAATGCTGTGTTATACTATTCTCAACGTCCTTTCTTGTCATAGCTTCGCATTGTGGACTCCCACGGTACTAATTACTGGAGTAGTTACTGTTTAGCAGATTTCATTCAAGACTTACAGCACGTTGTACGGAACTGAGAAGCAAATCTGTTGCTGCTGACGTTTTGTTTAAAGACTTGCCAACTGAACGTGGTTTAAACCTAATTTAGACAACTACAATAGTCTATTTCGAGTCATTAGATCAATGGTTCTTAATCCTTATTTGACAAAGACCCCCACTGCACACATGGCATTGGAATGGCAAATCAGTCTTCATTTGTAAAATCACCTAAATTACTCATTCGACAAGTGTTTTATTAGTAATATTAAAGGGACATTCTAAAAAACATTCTAAAAATCTTTGTTTGTCCATAACATCTATAGCTAGTTTGGGTGGTAATGATATTAGAGTCCAGGGGATCAATTTCTCAGCAAACCACGTTCATGCGTTTTGAGAAAAAAACTGCTTAAAGTGGCACTGTCATGTTTTCTTTCACTTTTCCTTTGCTTATGCTCTTTATATGTGTTAAGACCTGCAGTGGTTATGGTACTGCGGTCTTCTGTTCCCTTTCCCCAACAGCTGAGCATAAGTGATTATAGCTGCAGCACGGGTTAGTGAAATAAGGTAGATGAAATGCAGTTCCAAGGTGATTCTTCCCAGCAAATAGAATATCCCCCAAACATGAGCCCAGACTTCATAAAGGGTGTTACAGGAATTAATTTTATTGACAACACACGGGCTTTTATGAGAAATCCTCCTGCAAGAGCACCTCCCACAGCAAACAAAGACAACAGCCAATCAATGTACAGATTTACAGTAATACACGCCTCCTCTCTGCCTGGGAGATATTGAGATAAGTTAAGGAATAAACCAATTATCTCCAGGCAGAGAGCACACAATTTCCCCAAAACTTAGAACACCCCTTTTCCCACAAGGTATCCCCTGATAGCCCCGATCTGGGGGACAAACATATTCAAATTTCACCCAGATCGGTTCAGGGGTTCTGAAAAAGTGTGGAGGGTCCCTTTTACCGACCACACACGCGGCTCCTGCCCAAAACAGTTCCATGAATTCAGCGTGTGGGGTCGGTCAATTCACAAATCTGTAAAAACCGAACAAAAGTCCTGAATGGATCCCCCTGGCTCATAGCAGCGATTGCTCCCCTTGTCCGTTCGCATAGAACTCCCGAACGGCGCCTCCCTGGCTGTTCGGGAAATACAAGACGCCGGCGTTCGGTAGTTTCAGCGCTGGTTCGCGAGGTCAAGTGTCCGATTTTAGTTCCAGACACTCGACGACCAAGTCCTGCTGACTGCCCTCGTGCGAACAAGATGGCCTCCGTTTTCTATTCCACGTGGCGTTCGGCTGTACGAACAGCGGCCGCCCAGGGAGCACTTAATAGCTGGTTCCTTTGTAGTTAATAAGCCAGGAGGGTGGTCAGCGTTCGGTAGTTTCAAACTAACGAACTAATACATTCACTATACAGGTAGTACACAGGAAAAATACAGAATAAAGAAGAAAATGTCAATTAAAAGTCAATTTTCTTCACAATATGGTAATGATGACATCCACCATTGCAACTGGCCTTTATATTTATTATCTTTTCTTCCTTGTGCTGAATTTCAATACCTGGGTGCCTCCATTTAGTTCTCCTCTGTGCATGATGTCTGCAGTTTGTCTTGTGGGATTCTTTTTACTGATGGATTGTGGGTAAATTATCTTAGCAACTGAAATGGAACTTTGTTCAAGCTCTGCCCATTCCCCAAATATCACACCCCCATGAGAAAAAGTACTCCCCATCACTTATGTGTAAAAAAATAAAATAATAATAATAAAAAAAGGATACAATTTATTAAAGTGGCTCTGTTATCCCCACTCCAAAATGAGCAGTTCATAAAGCAAATATTTATATAAAATATAGTCCCTTTGACTGTGATGGAATGTCAGTGAAATTCCAATGCAGTTAAAAGATATTCGTTAAGACAATTTAGGGGCTACTTTGCCTTATGTGTATTCCCTATGCCTGACAAAACCCGACAAAAGACAAAGATACCTCCATCGAGTTTTGTTTTTTCCCTAATTTCCCCCTATGGAAGATCTTGTGGTCTTGTCGATCCTCCATATCCATTCAACGTTAAACTCTTGTGCATGCGTAAGAGTACAATACTGACATGGGCTCCTGGCAGGTGAAGCACTAGGAGTTAAAAAGGACCACACGGATGAGGATGCCCGTGGCTGTGAGGGATCGGTTCAGTTAAGTGAAGCTCACTTTTACCTGCACCCAGCAGCTATCGCACAGCAAGCGGAGCTGTCACCATCAGGGGTCTCTCTTTGCAAAATATGCAAGCGCTCTGCATATGCAAAACTCCTGGAGAGGAAATATCTTAATTTAAAAATAAATATAAATATTTAATTAAGAAAGAAGAAGGACATTTTGTCAGGAACTGCACTGTTCTGATGTCTGACCATGGCTTCTGGTATCCAGTGCTCTTTTACAATTCTTGTTTTGTTTTCCTTGGTTTTTCTGGTTTTCTATTCTATGTCTGGTTTTCTTTATGCTGGGTTTTCTGGGTTCATTCCTGTATTCTGTTCCTGGAATTCCCAGGTTCCAGGATTCCTTTATATAAGGGGTCCTCAAACACTGGCCCCCCAGATGTTGCTGAACTACAACTTCCATGATTCTCTGGCTATCTATGTAATTCAAAGAATCATGGGAGTTGTAGTTCAGCAAAATCTGGGGGGCCGGAGTTTGAGGACCCCTGCTTTATGTTTGTTTTATGTTGCCACACCTGTTCCTTTTCCATGGTTCCTTTTGTTTCAGTTGGTTCCTGCAGGCAGATGCTTCAAGTCATCTGCTCCTTCCTTGCAGGTAAGTGCTGTATGTGTTTTATTATGGGGTTTTTTAGCAGACATTAGGCAGAGTAGGACTTATGGCAGGCTTATGCAATGTATGATCATATAATGTAACTAAATCCCCATGGTTTTCACATATAGTACTTAGTTATGTCTCCTCTTGTTTTGCCTAATATATCGTGTCTTGTTTTATTTTGTATTCCCAGTCCATGTACAGTCCTGTCCTGTCCTTCCCATGTTCTGTTATGTTTCCCTTTTGTATTGTTTATATGTTCTGGGTTTAGCTTTCTGTCCTTCTCTGGTTCTGGGTTCTACTAGTTTTGTCTTGTTTTCTTGTTTGGCATCTATCCTAGTCTTTTCTTGTTTCTCGTACTGGATACATTTCAGCATTCATCTACTCTGGCTTCCACTAAGCTGCAACAGGGTCTTGGTATGTGGCCGCACAAACTCTGGTGCTCAACACCAGGGGGCGTGTGGTTACCCTGCACCAGGCCCTAACTGTCCACTACCACGCTGAAGACGCTGCTTATTTCCACATCAGGCACAGGGGTCCCGGTCTTCGGACTGCCACCCTGACACATTTGAAGAGATCTGTTATCAACCCATACAGACAGAACCCAGTCCCATCCTATAGCTGCTCCAGGGGGCACTATACCAGGCATGTTATTATGTATCACTGTGTGAAGGCACAGCACGACCAGACTTCATGATCACCTCTCAAAGCTGGTAAATTGGAATTGTTTTGTCTTATCTTTTATTTTATTTATTGTAAAATATACATATTTATATAAACCATTTTAATTTTTTTATTTTACACAATGCCGGACTGCCTGGTACAGCCATAGCCTACTTTGCAAATTAATTTAACCTGCACAATGCTGTACCCAAGAAAAGCTGCAGGAATTAATGTTTAACTTTCTTTACTCACCCACATAAGAGCTTTAATAGAATTTATTGGGTTGAGGAATGGTCATTTGCAGCAAAGTGACAACTCCAGGGACACTCCCCTTCTAACACAGTCCAGTCTTTTTGTGGCTGTCCAATCACAGACTTCCCAATACAGCTCAAAGATAGTTCCTGCCTCTTGATTGAGCCTTCACAATCCTGAGCTAAACAACCAGGACATAACAGGAGCAATTGTCTGACAGCCAGGAGAGCTGACAACAAGGGTAATTTTAAAAAGGGTCAATTTCTATTGAAATCATCACTTTTTGTAAAATGAAAGAGAAGACACACTCTTCACACATAAAGCATTTCTTTTTAAGCATCTTTATGTCAGTGTGTGTATGGTTCGGTTCCGTACAGCGAGGCAAACAAGGCATTTGCCTTGGGCGGCAATTTCCAGGGGGCGGCAAAAAACGCCACCCCCAAATGCCCAGGCAAATACCCTGTTTGCCTCGTTTTATGGGAGTCCAAGAGGTGGCCAGCTGGCCACCTTAGGGCTCCCCCGGGCGGGCAGGCAGGCAGGAGGCGAGGGAGCACTTTCCCCTGAGCTCTCTGCTCAGCTCCTTCACACGACCGGCAATAATGCCGGGAGCCGGAATATGACATCATATATCGGCTCCCGGCATCACTCTATGGCGCGCAAGGGAGCTGAGCAGAGAGCTCAGGGGAAAGTGCTCCCTCGCCGGTCTGGCCGCCTTCCTGCCCAGCAGCCCCACTAGACCCCAGGTGAGAAATCCACCCAGCTATCCCAAAAGTAAGGAGGCTGGGTGGATTTAAATTAAAAAATAATAATAATAATTGTAAGTGTGGGGAAATGTGTGTGTTTGTGTTTCAGTGAATGTGTGTGAGTGTGTGTGTGAATGTGAGTGAGTGTGTGTCTGTCAGTGAGCGTGTTTCAGTGAGTGTGTGTGTGTCAGTGAATTTGAGTGAGTGTGTGTATCTGTCAGTGAATGTGTATGTGTCGGTCAGTCAGTGTGTATGTGTCGGTCAGTCAGTGTGTGCGTCTGGCAGTGAGACTGTGCGTCTGTCAGTGAGTCTGTCAGTGAGCGTGTGTCCGAGTAAGTGTATGTTTGTCTATCAGTGTGTCAAATCAGTGAGTGTGTGTATGTCATTGTTTGTCAGTGTATGTGTGTCTGTCAGTCAAAGTGCAGCTTTGGCAGGAAGGGGTGGGGAAAATTTAACTTGGGGGGGGTGCCCAAGTACCGACCTGCCTAGGGCAGCACAAAACCTAAATACACCACTGGCTTTGGTGTGTGCATATGTGTGTGTGTGTATCTGTGTGTTTTCCAGTGTGTGTATCTGACTGTGCATATATGTGTCATTGTGTGTATCTGTGTATGTGTGTGCAGGGGCGGCTCTAGACTTTATGAGGCCTTAGGCGAAACTCAAACACGAGGTCCCACTAACACCCAAAGGGAAAAAAATAGGGTTGCATCTTGTGTGTGTAAGGTCGCCATATTGAAAGGTGGCTTGCAGAGCTGGATACAGAGAGTTAGTCTCTGCATTCATTGTTCAAAAGCTTACAGTGTTGCAGCTTCCTGTGCCCCTGCATTGTGAGCGCTCTGGCTGTAGTTGTAGCATAGTTTGCAAACAAAATGAATTTGTAATAAATGTAATTTGTGATTATGCTAACCGTTTATACACAATTGTGGGGTATGGTTGTATAGCCTGGCGGTCGTGTATAAATAAGTACTGGTGTACTTGGTTTGAGGAGGGAGTGTGACAGGGCAAGTGGAGGTAAGTGTGTCAGGACAAAGTGTGTCAGGGTTGGGGTGAAGGGTAAATGTGGCATGGCTGGAGGATGGAGTGTGACCGGATTAAGGGGGGGAGATTATTGGGACAGGGTGAGTGTGACAGGATTAAAGGCATTAATGTGACAGGATAAGTGTGGCAGGGTTTTGGGGGAGAGTGTGACAGAGTGAGAGAAGGTGAGTGTGACAGAATTAGGGGGGTTAATTTGACAGAGTGATTGTGGCAGAGAGAGGGCAGATGATCTTAACAGGATTAGGAGTTATTAATGGGATGGATGCATGAAGGGGCTGGCAGTATGTATGGGGTGGTGACAGTGTGAGGGGAGTATGGTGACACTAAATTGTAGGGGGTGACAGTGCATGGGGTGCATGACAGTGCATGTGTGACAGTGCATGTGTGAGGGGGTGACAGTGTGTATGAGGGATGGTGACTGTGTGAGGGGACGTCACTTCCTCCCATGCAGCCGTTAAGCAAGGGGCCAGGTCGCGCTGTTAAAGCGCCACAGCGTGGTCCGGACCCCTGCTGGAACATGCTCACTGGGTGGCCCTAAGTGTATGGCCACAATACCAGCAACACGGGCCCATTAGGTAAATCTTTTTTTTACATTTTTTTTAATGCAGGCGGCGGGGTGTATCAGTGTGTGTGTTTGTGTGTCAGGGTGTGTATGTGTTGGTTTGTGTATCTATGTGTATATGTGTCAGGGGGCTTATATGTGTGTATATGTGTGTTATTGTGTATGTATATCTGTGTAAGTATGTATACATGTGACAGTCTGTGTATATGCGCAGAGATCTCAGCAATCAAACAGAAATACAACAAATATCAAACACACAAAGAGAAAACTACACACACTGACAGGAGATAAACACCTATCAATTGTGTTTTCTAAAGAGGGTTATAGAGGTATATAGGGCTTAAATATAAATATAAAATAAACAATGAGACTGGTAACTTACCCAAAAAGGGTATGGAAACCTGACTCACACAAGATACTTCAAGGTAAATTCCAAAATACTTTATTAGAGAAAATACAAAGATTATAAAATTATACTAACAACGTGTAGTGTAGAATATAGAATGGTACTAGGACTTCTAAAACTTAGTTCCAAATGTATCTAGAGAGCTCCAAATACTATAACAAGAGAGTAAATATAAGAACAAAGTGCCAAATTATTTCCAAAGGTGTCCTAACAGTAGTTATAAATATATGTATTCAGTATAAACGGAAAGGGCACGATGGAGTAACATTCTAAGTTGTAGAAAGTTCATTCAAAAACATGCTCAGATTCAAAAGCACAAATACTGCTCACAAATACAACCCAGCATGGATGGGCAAATGGTAGATCCCCAGCTGGTATAGCATCGTGGGAGTTAAACAGATGGAGATCTACCACACTTGTGCTGGAGGGGGCCCGAAAAACATTCTTGCACCGGGGCCCTCTCTGCGTTAGTTCCGCCACTGGTCCCTATATATTAACTGGATCTATATATAATTATCACTGTTTTTCTAAGTGCCTGGAATCTCCAAACCTCTGCGGTATTAAAATATAAATATTCTCCCTTTTTATGTTATAGTGCTTGATGTGCTGAAAGTGGGATGAAACAGACTGTTTATCTGAGCGTAAGTAAAACTCACACGGCTTCATCTTGAACTAGAAAACAATATTTATACCCAATTCTTTACTATTTTGGTTTTCTGTAAAGGTCGCTCTTACAGACAAGTGACTAATCATCATTATTTTTCAGAAGGAAATTAATGGTGTGTATCTCAGTCTTGAATAGGAACTATCAAACCTTTGTTGATAACTGATCCATTTTACGTCACCCCAGAAAACACTGTTGATGTTTTTGTTTTTTGGGGGGTGAAGTACAACCACATTCAGCGCACTGCAATGCAGAAGACCACATATTCATGATGTACGCCTTCCCATAATGCCTTGTCCTGCAGGCACCTCATCCCCATGGTCTGCACGAAGACTAGAGATGTAACTGGTGATAGCATACATTGTCATGCAGAATTCATGGTCTGCATTTGCAGCATCTTTTTCAACTGTTCACGGACGTTTTGTGTATGAAGCTATTTTATTTTTTTTCTACTGAATAAAGTGGCTGCAACAATAAAACAAACAAGGAACAGACTCGTATCATGTCAGGTAACTGCGAATAGCATTCTCCCTCACAAGGACATTTTATTTATTTGTAACACCTTTCCAGTAAAAAACAAAGCAATGTGACCAAAAAAAAACCCTCTAGCTCTAAAGCTGTCCAGACAAGGCTGCTACATGATGCCTATCATTGTCTCCCCTTTTTGCAAGTAAAATTGCACATATAATTTAAGTCATACAAATGATTATAGAGTTAGGGACCCAGTTACCTGAAAGGGTCACTATAGTCACCAGAACAACTACAGCTTATTGAATTTGTTCTGGTGAGTAGAATCATTACCTTCAGGCTTTTTGCAGTAAACACAGTCTTTCCAGACACACAGTGCAGTGTTTACATTACAGCCTAGTGATAACTTCACTGGCCACTCCTCAGATAGCTGTTAGAGATACTTCCTGGGTCATGGCTGCCTAAAATGCATCCAAACATTCAGTGTCTCCTCCTTCTGCATGCAGACACTGAACTTTCCTCATAGAGATTCATTGATTCAATTCATCTCTATGAGGAGATGCAGATTGGCCAGGGCTGTGTTTGGCTCTGCCCTGATCTGCCTCCTTAACAGTCTCAGCCAATCCTAAGGGGAAGCATTGTGATTGGCTCAGACCAGCCATTCTGATGATGACAGCAGAAAGCAGGCAGGTCAGAGGTAGACATGGGCAGAGGCAGTAGCTGCAGACTTGAATACAAGTAAGATTTTACTATATTTAGGAAGACAAGAGGGGGTCGGGGTGGCTAGATGGTGGTTTTAGCACTATAGGTTCAGGAATACATGTTTGTGTTCCTAACCCTATAGTGTTCCTTTAACCCCTTAAGGACACATGACATGTGTGACATGTCATGATTCCCTTTTATTCCAGAAGTTTGGTCCTTAAGGGGTTAAAGGGTTACTCCAAGTATTATAACATAGAAGCCCACTTTAGTGGTTATTATGCAGTGTTATTATATTATTAATTGGGTAATTTAAGGAGTATCCACTTGGTGCCACAATAGTTTTACTATATAAACTATTCA
>OW240913.1:355215793-355231527 GCA_933207985.1 Pelobates cultripes
GCCTCCAGCGTTAACATTCCAGTTCATGTTATAAAAGCACTGGGGCGCTGGAAATCATCCGCTTACTCACGGTAGATACCAGTACAAGAATTAAGGAATGCATTCAAAGACATGTCTAGTTGATATGTGTATTTGTATTGGTTGTCTGTAATAAATTTGATTACTTAATTTTGCCCTCTTCTTTCTCAGGCCTACCTCATCGTCGGTTCCGGCACACCACAACCGACTTGCTCTTTTATACCATCCTACGTTCATTATGGTATTTTACTCTGTACTATCATAATCACCTAACAGAAATATATATATATATATATATATATATATATCATAAATTATTGCCTTAACCCAGAAGCAAACTGTTGCCTGAAAATCTTTGGAATTATATTTTTAAAACGTATCAAGCATCGACATGTTCCATAGTGCAGTACAATCCTACAATGAAATATTATAGCTCTGCACTACGACACAATTGATTTTTCCTGAGTGCTGAGCAATGCATTGTTGTAGGGGTTAATATAATACGTGCATAGCATGAAGCAGTATAGACAATAACACAATCTTTTTCTTGCTTTGAGCTCCCTCTTGGGGAGAAATTGATGTATTGCTATAAAGTTTACATTATCCAGATACATTTTGCACTTTTTTTTTGCATTTGTGGAAAAAAATAAAATAAATCAGAATGAATGTTTGATTTTATAGTGCTGAAATTGTCAGCGTGTACAGCTAAACTGCTTATGATATACGCTACATTAACTGCCCTACAATTATTTTGTCAGGCCTGAAAATATGTGCCATATCACAAATAATCTTGATGGGTAAGATTTTACTAAAGTACATAAATATGGTTATTCATTTTAGCAACGGGTAGTTTATTGCTGCAACAAATACAAATGTGTATTTTATTTATTTCAGTTATTTTTATTTAGTTAAAAAAATAAAGGAAAAAAAAAAACAAAGCGGATAAAAAAAATAAAACAAAAATTCAGAGTGAGAGGGCGCTAGCTGTGTGAGTCCGTATGCACATGTTAGTAGGGTGGAAGAATACTGCGATCACTCCCAATCACAAAATTCTGATCGGTCTGTGAAATGTAAACTGCTACAATATTGCTACTTGAAGCTTATTCAGCAGTTCCACTAATCATATCTGATGATTGGTACTACAACTGGGTGCTTAACGGCATATCTTATAAAGCTTTGCCGGGCAGTGGGTTGGGACAAGGTTTCTTCTGACTGGTCCAGTATGGTGGTCCGAGTGTCTAGATTAGCAGGGGCAGCAAGAAAATTAAAGACCAGTATATATTTTACTATATTTGAAATGCACTATTTAAATAAAACATTTAAAAATTTGATTCGTTTTCAGCCTGGAGTAAAACATTAAGCAATAAATGAAACATTATATAAAAAAATAGGCTAGCTGAATGTATTCATTGCCAGTAGGCAGATTGCTTACAGAATAAATAAAAATAGTAAAATAAATATGTGAGAGAACCCTGGGGCCCTTAAAACCAGAAAGGAGTCAGAATCAACCTTCCTCCTCTCACGTTACTTGAGGTGCAGAGAGGATTTGAATCCTGTCCCCACTTTTCAAGGTGGACCTTCATAATGGCGAACGCTATATCAGCAGAACACAGACCCTGTTGACTTCTCCCTTTTAATTTCCTTACTAAGAGGGACACCAAGAATAATTCTCATGTGAGGACAAGCCTTTCTACTGAGAATTATCTTTTAGGTCCAGAGAAACTAGGTAAAAGCCTCAACTGTTGGGCAAACAAGGTGAAGTCCAACCGATGGAGAGTCCACCATGGAAGACCCAGTGGAAAGAGAAGCTGGCCATATAGAGGGCATTAAAAACTAACTTGATTCTGTTGGGAATATTATTTTAAACAGAATATGGAAATAAAGTTTTGTTACAGTGTTACTTTAGGTGATAACTAGAGGTTTAAATTTGTATCCTGCTGTTTACTTGGCCCGGGCAGACTTTACAATTAGCAACGTTTTACCTATGGCAGAGAAGACTTTGTGAATTTTCTATATCCTGGGGCTGCTTGACTTGCTTTCATAGTATCTTTTGCTATTTATTGTTATTTTCCCCTACATCCTCGACTACGCCAGCATCCGTACTTGGTAAAATAAACCTGACATTACCCCTAAAGCAAACAAGAGGATACAGATATCAAAATAATATTAACAAAAGGAATAATGAATGAGGCATGAAAGTAAAGTCCTGATGAGATCCTACTGGGGTGAAGCAGTAGGACAAATAAAAAATAAGAAAAAATAAGTTTACAGTGAAGCCGTGGTTAATCGTTAGAAGAGAGGCCTCACACAGAGAGAAAAAGAAAAGCCTCCTGTTAAGAACGAGAGCACCAGCGGAGAGAACCTGACAAATGTTTGCGCCACGGGGAAGCTGTTTATTCTTCTATTTTAGTTTAAATACAAAGACTGAATGCCTACTGTGGGCTTCAGTAATGATTATACACTCGTTTATTACTTGGCCGGGGCTGTACTGCATAGCACTGTATCAGCAAAAATAAAGTGCTCGGTCAAACTATAAATCCATTCCCTGATTATGACAAAGTTGTGGTTGAAAGTGCCAGCTGTTGCTGTGTTGCAACTCCTAAAATGCTCAGAATGCCCAGAATTATAAACTGCTGAATCTGGTCCAGGGGACCATTGCTAACTCTGCAGCGCTTTTAGGTGATTCTGATGCGCGAGTTAGGGGGTAGGCAAGCTTTGGCACTCCGGATGTCATGGACTTCATCTCGCCTGATGCTTTGCCAGCATTATGGGTGTAAGAGGATTATGGGTGATGTAGTCCACAACATTTGAAATGCCGAAAGTTGCCTGCTCCTGATTTAGGAAGAAATTGCCCAGGGCACAGCTGAAGGACATCTGACTGTTCCTGCACTTTGGGGTTTACATGTAAAGAGAACATCTGGAGGAATTGTCATGGAAACCAGTGGAATGTTCTTACTAATCTGTTCCATTTTTAGAACTTTGCACCAATATCTGTCTTTACACATAACTCCTCCTAGGAAAGGGATAAAAAAAGAACAAAGAACTCCAATAGTGTAAAATAGTAGGTATAAAATAAGAGTGAACGTATATATATAGAACCACTCACATTTACCCGAGCTATATTCCGAGCTCAGGGGTAAAATGTCGATAGGTCCGTTAAGGCGACCTTTCCCTTCTTTGATGTAGTAATTTTCTTTTAATCCTAAATTAGGGCTAGAGCAGAAAAGAAAATATGGTGCAGTATCTTATATACTGGAGGGTGGAGTATAATATCTATGGAAATATATTCACAAGGGTGGAGCCGTCAAAAAGGCTCTATCACAGCGCGTTGTGTAGTGTCAGGACTACACGCCTATAAGCAGGAAACCACTTGCCCAAGATGTATATATAAAGCTATTTATTAATAGGGTATATTTCCTCAAATATAATTTAAAAAACTTACTAAAACATGTAAAATAAAATATAAAAAATATTATATATACAAATAAATTGCCAAATACAAATATACTATATAATCAGGGCATAAGGGTTATCTTAACTGTTCCCAAGACGCGCTTTGCCGAGGATTTCACCAAGTTGCAGACTGAAGTAGGTTTAGAACGAAGGGCTACTTAGTGCCGGCTGACAGCAGGGAGCATACCATCCTAACAAGAGTGATATGTTTTGGGGCATGACAATGAAACACTGAAAATCCCTGATGACGCGGTGGGATAATTCTGATAAAAAAGTGGGACTGTGTGTTGTGCATGCCTTCCAGGCTGGCTAGCCCACCTAAGGGTCCCCCATGTGTTTATTGCTGGTTCTCGTATGGACAGAAAAGCTAAAAGTCAGTTTTGCGTTCTATGAGCACATCTCATAACGCAAAGCCTAGGACGAAAGGACAGGGATCCAAAATTAGGAGACTTGGGGGGGAATTCCTAATGGTTATTCACTGAAGTGAGAATTCAAAGTGAATTTCAAATTTACGGCCAGAGTAGCTGAACTGAATGAGTAGCAGACTTCGAGAATTTTTCTGATTTGGCTATTTTTACGTTAAATTTAAATTCACTTTGAATTCTCACTTTATTAATTAATCCTGGCATTGTACCTTACTGAGTTTTCTCACTTGTGTGATAGACATGTCATATGTGGGCTATATCCACTAAAAAGTCAATTATAGTGAACTGACTAGAAATGTGTAAAATGTACGCTAATGAAACCATAATTGCCTAATTCAGCTACCTTTTTCATAATGTTATTTCTGCTTTGTATCTAACAACTTCCTTATTAGCACAGTTTACTATTTGTAAATCAACAACAAAAACTGTGAGCAGTGCGCGTAGTTTCTTTAAACAGTAATTAAGTAGTAGCCGTTATACACTCTAGTGAGATCCTCTCTTGCCCACTACAAAGTATACACACAGAAAAAAAATACCCAATGAGGTTCGAGAACACTCAAACCTCTGTGGTATATAAGAGTGGAGTGCTGTAAATTAAAATTGTGAAGAATGTCAACTCACATGGATTAGAGCCTCTAAAGGGACAGGCTCAAATCACATTAGCACCACTGCTGTTGTGATTTGAGCCTGTCCTTTTATTTAAAGGCTCTAATCGATGTGAGTTGACATCTTACTGTCTTCATATTTCACATTTCCAATAACGGACTTACGCTAAGTGATTTTCCTTTTTTATCCCTTTTCATATGTTACAATATTGTCTGAACTTTACAACTGTTTGGGGTAAGTGTACACCCCTATTCTTCACAATTTTAATAAAGCCTATTGTGAAAAAACATTGGTTCTGTAGAAGCTAAAATATTGTTTTTTATTTTTATTTTTTCTATATTTTTTTTGCAAGGATTTCACTTTTTATTACCCCTAGCATATTTTTTAACACACGTGCAAAACACAAGCCTGGAAAACAGTTAATTACTTTTACAGGATCAATATATTTACTAAAACCCATGCATTCAGCATCAATGCTATCTCTCAATGATAAAAACCTTGTTTTCCAGTTGAATTTGCCCCCTGATCTATAGGGCTTACAGGAATTACGCCTAGATCAAGAGATTAGTGTGTGAAATTCCTATACGAGGCCCACTGTATGACTGGTGACATCCCATATCAGTCTCATTGACGGGATTGGCATGTTTGTTCATAAGACTTGATATTCTGCTTGCTCTTTAAATCACTGCAGGGCATTACACGGATATCGACAAACAGCTGCTGCTTCTAGATAGCGCGAGCTCACAAGTCTTGCTGCCTTTGTCCCTCTAGTTTTAAGGCTGAGTGAATTCCATTTGTATTTTTTACCTTGTGGCTGCTGAAATTGCCTGTCAGTATTTTCCCAGAGGGATGTTTTGTAAAGGAGATAAAAGCGTTAGGGTTAGCAGAGTTTAATATAAGCAGGCCTGTATCGTCGCTATGGCGGTATTAAGGGAGCGGAATGGGTTAGTCGATGTTTACTCTTCCCTTATTAGTGGATATCTTTATTTCATAGGAATTCTATGACTCACATAATCTCCAGGATTTGCAACTGTTTCCCTGCATTAAATGTTACTGCGAGCGGCACTCTTAGCACCATAAACACAACAGATTGTTGTAGTGGTTATGGTGTAAGGAATTTATGGCGCCATCCTCAGGTTTCTGGCAGACCATTTTCAAGCAGTTTGACAAGAAAAACAATGCTCTCTCGACCCAGTACGGTCCCTCCATCTGACATTCAAATAACGAGGAAGTCATCTAACCTCCGTACTATACCACCGTACTATACTACCCTACCCTACCCTAACTGTAATTATACTATAACCACCATACTATGCTATCCAACTCTAACCATACTTATACTATAACCACCATACTATACTACCCTACCCTAACCGTACTTACACTATAACCACCATACTACCCTACCCAGACTTATACTATAACCACCATACTATACTACCCTAACCGTACTTATACTATAACCACCATACTATACTACCCTACCCTAACCGTACTTACACTATAACCACCATACTACCCTACCCAGACTTATACTATAACCACCATACTATACTACCCTAACCGTACTTATACTATAACCACCATACTATACTACCCTACCCTAACCGTACTTACACTATAACCACCATACTACCCTACCCAGACTTATACTATAACCACCATACTATACTACCCTAACCGTACTTATACTATAACCACCATACTATACTACCCTACCCTAACCGTACTTACACTATAACCACCATACTACCCTACCCAGACTTATACTATAACCACCATACTATACTACCCTAACCGTACTTATACTATAACCACTGAACTATACTACCCAACTCTAGCTGTACTTGTACTTTTCCTCTCCAGTTGGTCCCCCCCTGTTAGTCGTTACATTGGCTTCCTATATCCTATAAGAGTAATTTCTAAGTAATAATCCATACCTATAAAGCATTGAACAATTCTAGCCCTCTTAAATCTCTTTACTGATCCATAGGTATGCCCCTACTACTATGTCTATCTGCTCTGCCCATGACCTTCTCCTGTCCTCTGCTCTCATCCGTACGGCCAACTCACGCTTGCAGCAGGACTTCTCGCAGACGGCTCCCTTCCTATGGAATAGCGTGCCTACCGCCATCAGACTCTCCCCTAGTCTTCAATAATTTAAGAAGTGCCTTAAAATCTCTTTAGGGAAGCGTATGGCCTCCCAGAGTAACCTCTACCTCACATACCTGTCTCTTGCTCTCTCCTAAAGGGCAGCACTTTACTCTCTCCTCCAGCTCTGCTTCACTCCACCTTATTTGATTGCTATTTCCTGTCCCATCGCGTTTTACACCCCACCTTCTATAGACTGTAAGCTCATTTGAGCAGGGTCCTCTTCAACCTATTGTTCCTGTAAGTTTTTTGTAATTGTCTTGTTTTGTAATTGTCTCAAATCTCCCCCTCTAATAATATTGTAAAGTGCTACAGAATCTGTTGGCGCTATATAAATGCCGATAGTAATAATAACTACCATACTATGCTACCCTACCCTAACTGTTCTTATACTATAACCACCATACTATACTACCCTATCCCTGTAACTCACCTCCTGCAGGTTTGTGATCACTTTGATATCTGTCCTGCGATACCAGACTATAGTCAGAAAATGTTACCAATTGGTAATTCTAATCTAGGTCTGTATTACAGACTACAGCTCCAATCATCACATAGCAGATGGGGACGGATCCAACACCTGCCTTTATGAATTGAATCCATAGCGTTCTTATACTTAGCCCCAAAGAGTTGAATAAATGTAATTCAGATCTGCCCAACAAAAGGTTTTGAGATGACTGTCAAGATACAAAACAATTACTCTCTGCCACTTTTGTTCCTTTTGTCTGAAAACATCATTTGTTTTGTAATTGTCACAAATGGTAGAGAACCTAACACACAGACAGGACACAACAGACATAATTGCAATACCAGTTCTTAGAATGGCCGGGCTATGCAAAAGAATAGTCAAAGCAAGCCAAGGTCAAAGGGAAATACGAAGAGACAAGTCGAGGTCAGGGACCATAGAAAACATATGACAAACCAAAGTTCGGTAACCAATTAATCAGACAGAGTATAATGCGCTATTGGGCAAAAACAAAGGCCACAACAGGGCACTTAGGCAAGGGGGAGGCTATCTTATACACACACAGGGTGTGTCTGATTGGCTAACCTCCAATTAGTGTTAACCACAACATGTTGGAGGTGTTTCTTCCCTCCCTTGTGGTCTCTGAGGTCATCACTGTGTGCCGGGTCACATGACCAGGTCTGGCACACATATAAGGATGCTGCTCTGGAGCATGCAGCGTCAGAAACACTGTCTGTCTGGAGCACAGCGGCGGGGACCAGGTGCCTCCACTCGCAATGGCGGGGTAAGCAAGGCCACCGCGAGTGGTGTGGAGGCAGGGGACCTGACCATAATAATGTTGAGCAAAAGAAAGAAACAATGGGATGGATGAGTGGGTAGGTGAATGGATGGATGGATGGGTAGAGGGATGGATGAGTGGGTGGGTGGGTGGGTAGGTGAATGGATGGATTGATGGATGGATGGATGGATGGATGGATGAGTGGGTGGGTAGGTGAATGGATGGATGGGTAGAGGGATGGATGAGTGGGTGGGTGGATGGATGGATGAGTGGGTGGGTAGATGGATAGATGAGTGGGTGAGCAGAGGTATGGATGAGTGGGTGGGTAGATGGATAGATGAGTGGGTGGGTAGAGGGATGGATGAGTGTGTGGATAGGTGAATGAATGGATGGGTGGATGGAGCGATGGATGAGTGGATATACTTGTAATTGCAAAATAAGTTTTTTGTGGTCTTATTGCATTTAAAGGAACACTATAGTCACCAGAACAACTGCAGCTTATAGAAAAGGCAGTTTTTACATTGCCTCTAGGGACACCTCCAAGTGGCCACTCCTTAGATGGCCACTGGAGGTGTTTCCTGGGTCAGTGCTGCCGAAAAAGCAGTACTGCCGTTCAGCTTCCCCACGATCTGCATGGAGATGCTGAATTTTCCTCATAGAGATGCATTGATTCAATGCATCTCTATGAGGAGGTAATGATTGGGCAAAATGGCATCTGGCCCCACCCTGTGCCGATTTTAGGGATGGGAAAGCATTGGATTGGCTAAAACCGGCCATTTTGATGATGTCACAAAAGGGGCGGAGCCAGCACCAGCACCAGCAGGCCCACGTGGCACTGGAAATAAGGAGAGTCTTACACTTTTATAGGGAGGCTAAGGGGGGGGGGGGCAAGGCACCTAAATGGTGGGTGAAGCACTATAGGGTCAGGAATACATGTTTGTATTCCTGACCCTATAGTGTTCCTTTAAGAATAACAAGCTTTTAGGAGACCTTCTCTGTATCATGTCTAAATATTTCTGAAAAAAGCAATTGAAGCCCAAGAGGGTTACTTAATAAAAACTAAAGTGAGAATTCAAAGTAATTTTCAATGTAAGGCCAGAGCAACCGAACTGAAAGCAGCTGACTTAGAGCCTGTTTCCAGTTTGGCTATCTTGACCTTAAACATGAAATTCACTTTGAATTCTCAGTTTAGTGAATGACCCAGTAAGTTGTGATACATGGGTTAACTAAGGCAGGCCAAAGAAAACCAATTATAATTTGTATCATTGCCTGACTTGATTAGACATTAGTACTATGCGCCTTGTTTTTCTATTCCATTTACCAATACACAGGTTTCCGCGACATACGCCCTTTTGCTCAGAAATGCTTTAGATTTGATGAAAGGAGAGTGCTCCCCTAAAGCTTGTTCTAAAAACAAAAACAGAATTACCAGCAACATTGTATTATTTTGCACCTAAATAACAAAACTTATTAAACGTTGTTTTTTTTTTTTTCTAATTTGACAATTTTTATTTTTGTCGGAAGATAATGGTTCAGAGGGGTACAGAAAGGAAAAAAAAGGGGTGGGGGGGTTCAGGGGGTTGTATTAAAAAACCTGTTAGGATTGACATTACAGTTGATCATACCATTTGTTAGCATTCGTACAATTCCTGACAGTTCTATGTGCTTACATTGTGTAGTACTGATTGTGCTTCCAGACGTTTACATATGGGTTGTACAGTGGGTTGAGCGAGTTATTGTACCCTGCCCTGCGCGTCCTCTGTGAGATGAGGAGTGGTACTTATTGTCCCTACATGTGGGTCTTCCCATGGTGGTGAGCAGGGTGTGCTAGTCCCCTCAAAAGAGTCACAGATACAGTTAGTATGCCCGTTCGAGGGGGGAAAAGGTCTCCGTTGTGGAGGGCTATGAGTTGTCTGGCCATCTTTCCCTTGCGAGCTAATTTGGTCGCTGCTGGCCGACTTTTCTGGTCGTCTATGGTATATGAATTTTTTTTTTTTTTTTGCCTTCTCAGACTATCTGAGGTTGTTCCTCGGGTGTGTACCCCTGAGCGGGGCCAGGTATAGGAGGAGGAGGGGAAGGGAAGGGGTGTAACAGGGGGAGGAAAGGATAACTAGGATAACTGGGATAACTAATGTGTCATGTGTGGCTGCTATGAACCATCGAGGTTCTGTTCTGACATAGTTGTATCAGTGTTGGCAGTGCCCCTAGCTGCAGCTTGGAGAGTTCTTTTATCTATGTATGTGGTCCACATCTTTCTCGCTGTATCGCTCCCTTTGCCTGTTTTTGTTTGGTTCCACATTATCACCTCATAGTCCAGGGTGGTAGTGACCATTGCTGTCACCTCCGCCATGGAGGGGATCTGGGGGGTTTTCCAGTGTTTTGCCAGTAAGGTGGACGCTGAGGTGAGCGTGAGGAACATCAATTTAGTTATGCTGTGGGGTATGTTGGCAGGCAGAAGTTTGAGCAAAAATGTTTCAGCGTTATGTTCAAGAATACAACCTGTGGCTCCTCTTATTATCTCTGCTATTCGTGACCAGTATGGTTGGACCTGGGCACATGACCACCAAATGTGTAGCATGGACCCTGTTTGGGTCAGACATCTCCAGCATTTGTCACTCATGTTAGGGTAGATTCTTTTAAGTTTCGTAGGTACCAGGTACCACCTATATATTAGTTTGTGTGAGGCTTCCAGGTGCGAGGCGCACGATGTGAGTCCTCTGTGATTAGCATATATGTGGTTCCAGTCGACTGGTGTGAGGGTTCTATTGATATCTCTGTGCCAGTCTTTTTGGAATTGCCACTCCGGATCTGGCTTATGTGCGTTTATGTGTCTGTAGCACACTGATAATGTTTTTTGGGTGGGGGTGAGGTGTAGGCACATTTTTTCGAATGGAGTGAGGTTGGGAACTAATTGGGGCGGTGGTTCCTTGCCCGTATTGTTATCTAGGAGTGTTTTCAATTGCCAATGTGAGAATGTCAGTTTGGCTGAGATATTGTATTTGGTCTGCAGTGTTAAGAACGGGAGCGGGCCATTTTCGGTGCAAATTTCATGTAGGTGTGTGATGTTGTGGGCTTGCCATGTTTTGTAAGGGAACGTGTTGTTGTGGAGTGCAATTGTTTTTAGTGGTGTTGCCATCGACCACGGTGTGGCTGAACAGAATGCAACCCTGTGGTTGTCCCATATGTTGTATAGGAGTTTCGTGGTGGGTAGGGTGTCTCGGGGAACATTGCGTAGTGTCTTAGGCATCCACATAGCAGCTGCTAGGTCTGTTTGTCCTCCGCAGCTAGCTTCGATGGAGATCCACTGGGGGGTGTAAGTGGTGGAGTGCATTTGGAGCATGTTGGCGATGTGTGTTGCATGGTAGTATGCCCTAAGGTCAGGGAATCCCAGACCTCCCTTTTCCGGGTGTCTCATTAATAAAGCTCTTGGGACTCTGGGACGTTTTCCTCCCCAGCTAAATTTAATCAGGAGCGATTGTAGTCTTTGGATGTACGTCTGTTGTATGGGGATTTGTAGGGAGCGGAACATATAGAGGATTTTCGGTAATATCGTCATTTTTATGGCCGCAATGCGGCCTAGCCAAGAAAGGAACTTGTTTTGCCATGAGTGTAGCGTTTGCTCCACTTCTTTGAGGAGCTTGATATAGTTGGCGGCAAATAAGCCTGAGTGGTGTTTTGTTAGCTTAATGCCTAAGAATGTCAAGTAGTCGGTCCTCCAGTCATAGTTGAAGTTGTGTTTGAAACGTTCCTCCTCCGATTTGGACATGTTTATGCACATGGCCTGTGTTTTGGTTAGGTTCAGTTGGTAATATGAGTGCGTGCTGTATTCTGTTATTTCTTTGTGGAGGTTGGGGAGTGAGATTGTCGGGTTGGTTATCGTGAGGAGTATGTCGTCCGCAAAGAGGTTCAGTGTGTAGTCCCTGTCGCCTATTGTTACCCCTTTGATGTTTTGGTTATTTCTGATGGCTATTGCTAGCGGTTCCAACGCTAGCACGTAGAGCAAGGGGGATAATGGGCAGCCTTGCCTGGTGCCGTTGGTTATTGTAAAGGGGGCAGAACTGAACCCTGAATTGAGAACCGTGGCCGTTGGGGTGCTGTACAGAGCTCTTATCATGTTTTGGAAGTCCGGTGGGAACCCGTATCTCGACATCACCTCATGTAGGAATTGCCAATTGAGACGGTCAAATGCCTTCTCAGCGTCTAGGGAGAGGAGCGTGCTCTGTAGTGTGGAGCGGTTAAGGTAGTGAAGTATGTCCAATACTTTCCGGGAGTTATCTGGGCCCTGTCTGCCTGCCACGAATCCTACTTGGTCTGTTGAGATCAAACTAGGCAGGAATGTTTTGAGCCTAGCCGCATATATTTTAGCATATAGCTTGGCGTCGGCATTTAGCAGGGAGATAGGTCTAAAATTTGGGCAGATCGTTGGTGGTTTACCCGGTTTGGGTAGGGTTATAATGTGTGCTGCTAGGAATTCGGGCGGTAGGGTTCCCTGTTGCGTGGCTAGGTTGAGGGCTCGTGTGATGTAGGGGGTTAATATGTCCTTAAAAGTGGTATAGTACAGATTGGTGAGGCCGTCAGGGCCTGGGGCTTTGCCTTTTGGCATAGAATCAATGGTCTGTGTCACTTCTAGGGTGGTAATGGGGGCCGCGAGAGCGGCTACTTGGTGTGCTTGGAGTCTGGGCATGTCAATTTTGTCGAGGTACTCCGCGATGGTGCGAGGGTTTGGCTGAGGTACTTGTGGGTTGTCCTTTAAGTTATATAGGGAGCTATAGTACGTTGCAAATTTCTTGCAGATTTGAGTGGGTTGGGGCAGTTTCTGTCCCTGGGGAGAGAGTAAGTATGGGATTCTAGTTTGGGCTTGTTTATCCCTGAGTCTTTGGGCCAGAGTTTTGCTGGCTCTGTTACCCAGGACAAACGTGGTCGCTTTGAGTCGCTTCAGTGCATAGCTTGCCTTTTGGAAGTTGGTGGTGTGGATTTGTCTTTGCAGGACAGCGATCTCTTCCTGCGTGGCTTGGGAGGGAGTCATTTGGTTTGTCCTGTGTAGGTCTTGTAGTCTTTTTAGGTTCTGAATATGTGCGTGTTGTTGTTGTTTTTTGAGGTGGGCTGCCCGTCTTATAAATATGCCCCTGATGACTGGTTTATGGGCCATCCAAAGGGTGAGCGAGGTAATGTCTGGGGTGTCATTGGTTTGAAAGTATGTCTGCATGTCTTGTCGTAGTGTTTGGGTGAATTGGTGATCAGTGAGAAGTTGCTCGTTGAGCCTCCAAGGGCCTCTGTTTTTGTAATTGTAGTGGTCTGCTAGTGTGAGTTCCACTGGGTTGTGGTCTGACCAAGCAGAGGTACCTATCTCACACGCTACCGCACGGTTTAGATGTGCGCTTTGCAAGAGGAAGCCATCGATTCTTGAGTAGGTGTTGTGTACCTGGGAGAAGTGTGTGTATTCCCTCTCGGTTGGGTGCAGTGTGCGCCATGCGTCGTATAAGCCGTGTGACTGTAGGAGCTTGGTTAGGGACTTACATTGCCTGTGGAGGACCTTATGCCTATGAGGCGTATGCTTCGCTGTTGAGTCTAGCGCGGGGTCTTGGATCTGATTAAAATCTCTGCAAATGATCGTTGTGCCCGTTTGCGTTGAGGATATGAGCTTCAGGAGGTTGTGGAGGTATCCACATTGGTTTGCGTTCGGCATGTACGTATTGACTATCGTGTATGTGGAGCTGTTAATGGTGCAGATCAGTATAAGGTATCTCCCGTGTGGATCTTTTGTGACCATTATTTCCTCAAATGCAAGGTGTCGGCTGATTAGGATGGAGACGCCTTTACGTTTTGTGGGCGCTGTGGCGTGATATTGGTGCGGGTATATTGCTTTGCTCAGGACTGGGCTAGTGGTGGATTGGAAGTGTGTTTCTTGCAGGCAAATTATGTCTGCTTGGGCGTTTTTTAGATCTTTGAGTAGAATGTGTCTCTTGTGTGGGGTGTTCAGGCCCCTAACGTTGTGTGTGTATATCTTCATACTACGGTGTTAAGAGTAGGGTATGCTGTACTGGAGCTCTGTGGATATCTTGGGGTGCACAGGGTGCGCAGCTAAAAGGGCTTGCCATGTGGTGTTGGGGTGTAATTCTGACACATTTAGTTAAAAAACATACAATTATAAACCATAACATAGTCAATATAAACATAACACAACATGTGGACGCCACTATTGGGGCGTACAAAGGTATCAACTTGAAGGTCATGGGTCTAACCTCCTTGGTTAGGGGGTAGGTGGCCGTGTCTGGCCGGTTCAGGTCTGATCCCGTCTCGCACCGGTGGCCAGAGCTCGGTAACTGCTTGCACTGTAGGTCGGTCGGGGGCTACGGGGAGAAGGTCGGTGCTTATGGAGAGGGTTTAGCCTGTCTCAGTGCGGTCATGGGGGCTGCCCTGTGGGGTGGTGTTCATGATTCATCTGGTTATGGGGGGGGTCTGTTGATCCGGTCTTCTACTATCTTTGTGACTTTTTTTTAATTTTTTATTTTTTTCTTGATATATTTTGTTTTGTTTTGTCTGTCTTGCGTCATGATGTCTTTGTGGTTGTGGGGCCTGTGGTTGGGGGGTTCATCTGGGCTTTGAGAAAGGGGGTCTGTCTAAATATGCTTTAGGTCCTCGTGACCTGTGTCTCGGTCGCGTACGTCTTTACTTAGTCCCGTGTGTGTCTGGTATCTGTCTAGTGTCTGTCCCGCCGGTGTTGCCCTGGTATCTGGGCCCCTGGGCGTATTCCCCTATCACCCATCTCCTAGCTGTTGGGTGTATAAACCCCGCTCTCAGTCTTTACATGTCGACCTGTCCCCGCAGACCAAACCTGTGGAGAGAGTCCCATAAAGTTCATCGCATCAGTCGCTGGGTGTTCCTTCTCGGCTTGGGCGTTTTCCATTCCCCTTGGATCTTGTCGATTCGTAATGGTCCTTTTTCGGACATGGTCTCGGTTAGTCCCCAGGTTTGCAGAAGCTCTACACCCTCTTGGTTAGAGGTTATCACGTGTATCTTGCCGCCTTTGTGGATCAGGAGTTTCACTGGGTAGCCCCAGCGGTATTGAATGGTCTGATGCCTGAGAGTCTCCGTGATGTTGCGGTACGATCTCCTTCTCCGCAGGGTTTCCGCTGAAAGGTCTGCAAATATCAGGACATCTTTGAATTTCTCGTTCCCACTCCGTCCGGTTCGGTTGGCCTTGAGGATCTGTTCTTTCACGTGGAAATAATGGACTCGCAGCAGGACATCTCGTGGGTTGGAGGTGGGTAGGTGTGCGGGTCTCGCTGTTCTGTGGATCCTGTCCAGGATCAGCATGTCCGCTGGGATATCTGGCAGCATGGAGTGAAAATATTCAGTGACATAAGCTGTGAGTTCGGTTTGGGTGATTGCTTCTGGAATGCCTCTCAGCCGCAGGTTGTTACGGCGTGAGCGGTCCTCCATATCCATGAGTTTGTACTCACAGCGTTCCATTTTGCTTTCCAGCTCCTCTACCCTGTCAGCTAATGTGTTTTGGGCCACAGTGAATTCCTCCATCTTATTTTCCAAATGGGAGGTGCGGTTGCTAATGTCTGTTATATCTTTATGTAGCTCTGCCACTGCTGCTTGTATTGTTACTTGCATTTTGTGTGCTAGGGAGTCCAGCATATGTTGCAGGGTCGGCTTATCCACCGCCATTCCCGCCAATGATTCGCCGTCGGCGTCAGACTCGGCGCCATCTTGGACTGATGTGTCCGCGTTTTTATTTTGCTGTGCCCGGGCCGTGAAAAAGGACGCCTTGTCCTTGGCCTCCGGTGGTTTTTTCGTGCGGTGTTGGGACATACTGGTAAGGGGATTT
>OW240913.1:355231627-355288446 GCA_933207985.1 Pelobates cultripes
ACCCACAGGCTGGCCAGTAGCCAGCCCACAGGCCAGTAGCCAGCCCACAGGCCAGTAGCCAGCCTACAGGCCTACAGCAAGCCACAGGCTTACAGCCAGCAAGCCATAGCCTGCCAGCCGCAGTCAGCAAGCCCACAGCCTGCCGGCAGTAGCCAGCAAGCCCACAGCCTGCCAGCCGCAGCCAGCAAGCCCACAGACTGCCAGCCAGCAACAGTAGTTAAGGTAAGAGGAGCCAACTTGGCTTAGGTATCAGCGAGCTATGTTGTGTTGCTATATTGTGAATAGGAACCAGAGTGTTGGAGAGACCACCCTCCAGGCCCCATTAGACTCTAGCCTCTGCTAGAAATCCCCTCCATGGCCCATTAGCCCTCAATTGTAGTTTCTACTGGGGCCTGGAGGCGACTGTTTCCAGCAGGGCTATCTAATGGACGCTGAGATGGCCTCTGTTAGAAAGACCCCCTTCCAAGCCTTTTAGACTCCATTGTAGTCTCTAATGGGGCTTGGAGGGGATTCTTTCTAACACACCCTCTAAAGGACACTGAGATAGCCTCCGCTAGAAAGACCCCCCTCCATGGCCCATTAGCCCTCAATTGTAGTCTCTACTGGGGCCTCGAAGGGCTTATTGCCCTTTTGTTCCTTGTGTCTAAAGATTGTGTACGGTGTGGCTGGAGGCGGGACAAGGGTGGCGCTTGCTGCAGAGTATGGGTGGGGCCTGTAAGGGGGCCCTTGATTTATTTTGCCCGGGGGCCCTGAGGGTTCTCAGTCCGCCCCTGCATGTGGCCATGCTAATGATTTGCACACCCCATATCAGTCTGCAATGCATGAGCGCCAGGCTGACTGGCAACTTTGACAGCAAACCCCATTTGGCTGCATATGTGCAGAGCACGACTGACACACTACTGTATGGTCAGCAATTCCTTGAATTCGCTCAGCACGAGCACATTTAATATCATTCTTTGCTTTCTGGAAAGTATCCCTAGAAGCAGGACACCAAAGAGAACATGTCGGGATTTTACAGAGTCCCAACACGCACGTCTATGACAGTAGAGGAAAAAACACATAACCAGTCCTTAGAGGTGGCCGGGATAAGGATATAGGCATAGAATAACAAGTCAAGTCAAAGGAGAGCAGAATAACAACAAAATGAGAGAATAAGCCAAAGTCAGGACAGGAGATATCAGAATAGTCACGAAACAAGCAAGGCCAAAACCAGATAAGTTAGTAAAACACAGGAACACAGACTCTGGTAACTAAAGACCACGGCAGGTCACTGAGCTCTAGAATGAGTGAATTTATTTATGGCTAGCGTCCGACATCTTCACATGGCACTAGAACGTCATAGAATGGCGATCCTGAAATGACGCCATACTTGCTTCACTTTTAGTGTGTTTTAAGTATAGCATTCCGCATCTATACGAGTGCCTTAGGGTTGCATACGTTTACTTATTAATAGTTTTGCACAATGGGGGGCGGACTCTGACTGCCAAAGCGAACGGTTGCATTATCTCTGAGCTCCAGCAAACGTGGGCCCTAATTGACATATTATTGCCTCTTCTACCAGTTCTACTGGGCTCCTTGGGACCCTCAAGCTTGTTTGGACCTCATGGGGAAGAAAACTAAAAAATTGATGCCTGATAAAACCCGAATGGGGATGAATATCGGGGATATGTGGCAGCAGGCAAACGGTGCTCTTGGGCCCAAGATGGCATCCCTCACTGGAGACTGCTCGGATTTCTCCAATGACCTATCAGCGAGGCAGACGAGGGGTACTTACCCGCACCAGTAGTCACACCGCTGTCTCCTTGGCCGAATCCGGACTGTGCTCTGGTGAGAACAGCAGTCATGAAGGAGCTCCTAGCGGACCTGCAACGGAACCTAATGGCTAACATAGAAACATAGAAACATAGAAACATGTGACGGCAGATAAGAACCATTCGGCCCATCTAGTCTGCCCAATTTTCTAAAAACTTTCATTAGTCCCTAGCCTTATCTTATAGTTAGGATAGCCTTATGCCTATCCCATGCATGCTTAAACTCCTTTACTGTGTTAACCTCTACCACTTCAGCTGGAAGGCTATTCCATGCATCCACTACCCTCTCAGTAAAGTAATACTTCCTGATATTATTTTAAACCTTTGCCCCTCTAATTTAAGACTATGTCCTCTTGTTGTGGTAGTTTTTCTTCTTTTAAATATAGTTTCCTCCTTTACTGTGTTGATTCCCTTTATATATTTAAATGTTTCTATCATATCCCCCCTGTCTCGTCTTTCCTCCAAGCTATACATGTTAAGATCCTTTAACCTTTCCTGGTAAGTTTTATCCTGCAATCCATGAACCAGTTTAGTAGCCCTTCTCTGAACTCTCTCTAAGGTATCAATATCCTTCTGAAGATACGGTCTCCAGTACTGTGTACAATACTCCAAGTGAGGTCTCACCAGTGTTCTGTACAATGGCATGAGCACTTCCCTCTTTCTACTGCTAATGCCTCTCCCTATACAACCAAGCATTCTGCTAGCATTTCCTGCTGCTCTATTACATTGTCTGCCTACCTTTAAGTCATCAGAAATAATCACCCCTAAATCCCTTTCCTCATATGTTGAGGTTAGAACTCTATCAAATATTCTGTACTCTGCCCTTGGGTTTTTACGTCCAAGATGCATTATCTTGCACTTATCCACATTAAATGTCAGTTGCCACAATGGCCACCATACATAGGGACCTGCAGGGCCTGAGAGGCTGTCTTAGAGCACTGGAAATGGCATCAAACACAGGCACAAAGCAAATCATATCCCTGCAACAAGAGGTTCATGAATTACAGCAACAAAATTTAACACACAAGCTCCATTTGGGGCCCAGGAAGACAAACGCCGCTGGAACAATCTCAAAATCATGGTGATCTTGGACACTCTGGAGCCGAGCTACCACAGCTGGTCAGACGCCGGCTAGCAGCCTTGCTAACACCGCAACAGGCCAAAACAGTGGCGATCGAAGGCGTATTCCAGGTACCCAGATCGGTGAAGGCACCATCCACAGCCTCCAGAGACCTGGTGGTCCAATTCCAAAACGGGAAGGACAAAACAGCACTAATGGCCACCGCCAGGGACAAGCTACCATACCACTTTGAATAAATGGCGCGAAATTGATATGTCGACCTGTCAGGCAGCACTCTGGCTTGACATAGGGAATTCTGACCACTCACTTCGGTCCTACAACAACACAAAATGCGCTACCGATGCCGCCTCTCCCGTTCACTAACCACCATACATGGAGACGTGACCCACACAGTCCAAGACTTCAAGGAATCCGCTTACAAAGCATGGGCCACAATAGCGACACCCTTGGCTGAGACAAAGCACCCAAACCCCCTCATCAATGGAACCCACTGACAGCTGGAGTTCGTACCCAGACCGTCCACTTTGGAATCCTACACCTCAGTCACCACCTGAATGCAGACCGATCTGTCTCTCACCAATACAGTGCCAGTTCTCTGGGACTTTCAAGTTTCCCTCATTCTTGTTGGGACATGATAGATACACCAACACTCTTATGACCGACGAGTTCACTATCCATTTGTTTCCCCTGCCACCTCCCCCCCATACCTATGGGTGACTTAGGCTAGGAAGGTATTTTCCCAGGTAGATGACAGCGAGGGCATGATAAGTCAGCTCCAAACCAGCGGAGATGCGTTCCACAAACGACTGAGACCCTTAGTTATGTTTATTCTTTTTTATTATTTAGGAACTGTTAAACATTTGTGAGCTTTCTACAATTATTGCCTACCTCCTACTGACAGAGCCATGACTATGCATTTACACAAAACCCACAGTATGACTTAAATTCCGTCATTATTTAGATTTATTTATTAAGTGTTCTAAAAGTCATGGTTTCCTTTATAGTAAATTCTGGCAGTTTTTGGAGAAATGTTCATTTCAGAACACTGTCAAATTTTAAGTGGTGAATAAGAAGCAGAGTTAGGCAAAACACTGGTGGAAAGGCTGATAAATCTGTTAAATCGGCAAAAAAAATATTCAAAAATTTACAGTTAGGATGTGAACGAATCTACAGATGAAAATAATTTAATAAACTGCCCAAAAAAATAGAAAATTAAATGTAACAGTGCATTCTCCATCTGCAACTAAATTAGAACTTTGCATAAGCTTTGCCAATAACCCAAAGATTGCGAAAGATCATTCACCCAATGACGAAAAGGAATCCCTACTATTTCTATGTATAACTAAAAAATACTAAAAAGGGGGGAATTTCAAAACAATAACAATAAGGAGACAGAAAGGGTCAAAACAGATTCAGTTAAAACCAAAACATGGAACGTGACAGAACTGCTTTAATCAGCTGGATTTGTTTTGTAAGCAATCGTGGAAACAGAAGAGTTCCATTAGTGACAAATATATAACCCACCAAATACAAGTAAATAATTCACAAGTTATTCAAAGGTTAATTACGTATCACCTGGAGTTCCTAGTAAGTGATTGTTTCACGGTAATTTATCTTGTTTTTGTTTGGTACATAACACACATTACACAAACCCTTCTTGCCTCTAAATCCCCTAGGTTGGAAAGTAAGCGAGTAATTAAACACATGTTTCGATTTTTGAACCTTATACAGGGTCATTTACTAAAGAGAGAATTCTAAGTGAATCCACAGTGAATTTCAAATTTAAGGCCAGAGTAGTGGATTTAAAAGCATAGCTGATTTAGAGAATTTTTCTGGTTTGGCTATTTTTACCTTAAATTTGAAATTCAAGTGAAATTCTCACTTTAGTTTAACTCCAATAGTTGATCTATTTTGTATTTGTAATTTGTTTATTTTATTGTACAGATGACGCCCCTGAAGAATTACAGGTTAACAGCTTGTGTGACAAAGTATCACTGTATCAAGGCGATATCACCCAGCTGGAAGTTGATGCCATAGTGAATGCAGGTAAGTCATCATTTGAGTTTATTTCTATAAATGTTGATATTTATATATTTATATGATGCATACTACTTACATAGAGCGTAAGGGGGAAAGCCATGATCTATTACCTATTCGTTAGGGTCAGGTTGACAAAACGCAGGGGAAAGGCAGGCTGGAATAAGATTCTAAAAATACTGGTTACAGAACATCTGGCAAAGCATCTATTAAAGTGGTATACGGCTAGATTATCTAAAGATTAAAATTGTCTGTTATCTTAAAATGCAAAAAAATCCACATCTTATGAATTCTAAAACATACAAACCTTTTTCTAAGCGTCTAACACTTAAAAAATATAAAATCCAAATCAAATGTTTTGACTTGTTCGATATACAAACAAAGAACGCGCAAACTATAATTCATTGGATTTCATGCAAAATGTATGATAATGCTTACCATTCCTACAGAGTAATTGTTAGCAGAAATGTATATACGTATTTCACTGGTTTTGAATAGATGAGTATTTAAGTGTATTGCTGCTGTGTTTACTTGTGTGTTCATGAATTTATATATACATTTGTAAAATAGTATATTGCTGTATGTAATATTATTTTATTTTTTAAATCCCCAATATAATATGAAGGTATACTCTATGTATGTAGCATAGGGACACAGTCATATAGGTTGATAAAAAAGACAGCAGATTTAATCTCTCGAAAATTCCTGCAAACGTTGATTGGAAAAGGTAAAGAATGCAGTTTGAAACGATTTTCAGTTGTACCACAAATAGGGAAAAGGTACTCATTCTTGAATGAAGTGGGGAAATCGGTTTTTAATCTTGGAACAACAAGCTAGTAATAATGCTCATATTGACTATTGTACCCCAAAACATCCTACTTTTCCAAAAGACATTTAACTGTCTTTTCTTTGATATGCAAATCAGGTTTTCGGCTAACCGGTTTTATTTTCATGTATTTTGCAGAATGAATTCTACTTCATAAAGCCCCACTCACTCTAATTTATACTCTAGTTATGATTACCAGCCTGTAGTGGAACAGATTTCTCTGCCAGAAACCAATAGTTATTAGTGTAATATAAGTTTCCTGAATATGACAGATCACCCCCTGCTTCCAAACAGTACAGGAAGTTTCAATAAGTTATATCATTTCTACAGTCAGGGAGAAAAGAGGAGTGAAAACGTTACCTGTGCTCTGGCCTAAATCCCTATGTACATTTAAACAAAATGGAGGCTCTTTAGTTTTATTCCAATGGCCATTTGAATATATAAGCTCACCTGCCACGTCAATGCAAGTATAGTGTTTGTATAGAAAAGAGGAGTGAACCTACTCTACTATTTCGCTGTGTTTACTGTATGTAGGTATTATACTTAAATGCAGAAATTATTACATTTTGTTGCCTATTTTAGTTGTGCTTCTACTAATGCCTTCGTGGTACTTATAAATACAAGAGCAAAGTATTTGACCATTTTTAGTCAAATCAATAGAAATCAAGTGAATTTGATGAAATAACATTTTTAGACAGAGGATTGTAAAGTGTTATTGTTTTCATTATGTGTAAATAACACTTTCCTCAGCTCTAGGTGATCCCTAATTTATTTAAATCCCTCTGTAAAGAAGTGACATTCTGTTCATACTGTATCACCTTACCTTATTTTGGTGCATCTGCATCTGCATCTGCATATACTGACACGTGGCCTTCAGTTTTGTTTGCAAGATCATTAAAGGGTGCCTGTCATAACAATTCAACATAATCTTAAATGATACAGAATCAAATATAAATTTAATCTATACATTGTGCTAGCAAAATTGCTATCACATGTCTAGATTTCTCTAAAAATCAGAGCTTAGATCAGCACAGAGATAAGAAGATTGTGCTCTGCATGTCTGTTATCAAGGCAATCCTCCTCTGGGTTTCTTCTGCTTGAATTCAGCTTAAGCAATGTCTTCAAGGGGCAGTATGGCGGAGTGGTAATCTCTGTGTGAGAGCAGCAGCATGGAGAGGGGAGAGAAACAGCCAGAATAAATTATTGCAGCACCTTTGAACAGGCAATTTTGAATGGAGAAAGAGAGAACAAATATGTGTTGTTTACATAAGCCATCATAAAGTGTTGTGGACTTTTAATCTTTTACGGGAAGCAAGTTTGTACTTCACAAACACCTGCTGTAGTGCCGATGTCATTCCCAGTGCAGTGGAGAGCCCTTGGAAAATGACAAGAGCCTGATTATTGTATTTTATAATATAATTTTATTACATATTATTTCAATAATATTTTGTCCCACAATTATCCCTACATTTCTTTCAATAGTTGAAGAATTGATCACCGAAGAAGTTAATACCATGTACAATATTTGGCTATCAATCAAACAAGTTTGCCTATATACTTAACTGAGAGGGTAGTGGATGAATGGAATAGCCTTCCAGCTGAAGTGGTAGAGGTTAACACAGTGAAGGAGTTTAAGCATGCGTGGGATTACATAAGGCTATCCTAGACTTACGATAAGGCCAGGGACTAATGAGAGTATTTAGAAAATTGGACAGACTAGATGGGCCAAACTATTCTTATCTGCCGTCACATTCTATGTACTGAATGTTAAAAAACTATTTCAATTTAGAATAGCCCTGGAGATGACTGTGTACACCCTTCCTTGCCAACACTTCTTTGTTTTTTCACTCAAGAATGCTCAATGTATTTACCATAATTTCACTTATATCTACTGGGTGTTTTCATTTTATATCGTTATATGTTTCTTTATTGTGTAAATATTCTGCTATTTTTTTTTCTAAGGTCGTAGTTTGTAATTCATTGTTTTCAGCCTAATGATGCGCGAGCCTGCTCCAATATTACTGTGTCTAAGATACTGGCTGTTCCCTGATGCCAGGTCTATTAGTATCCCAAACAAGGAATAGTCTAATAGGTTTACGGATTAAATTCAATTAAATGTTTTTCTGTCTGTCACAGGTTATTTGCTGATATGCATCGTGAGAACTGTTTTATTCCTAGTTTGAATTCAAAATGCATTCTATAAATATTGTGAAACCTTTTTTTCACCTTGCATTTAATGTCACTATTAAGTGTTTAAGTGTATGTTTTTTCTAAGTGTCTGTTAGTTGCTTTCTGTAGCTTATGAGTTGCTTTGAATACTTGTTTCCTGACAGTATAGAAGGATTTCTGAATCTAAAGAACTCTTCATTCTTTAAACGAATTGTTGAAGGGCAGATTCTCAGGTTTTACATTTCTCTCACTTTTATCACATTCTATATTACATTTTATTCTTCCAATTAATTATATTATATCATATAAGTGATGACATCACCCATTTGGGGTTCCAGGCTGGGGAGAACCCGTAGTTGTCTATGTGGATATTTTTACTTAATAATAACATTTTACATAAAATTCACATTACAATTTTTAAAAAAAAATACATATTTTAGCAGCATCAGAGAGGCAATCAGTGATATTTTTTGTTTTTCTTGTCCTTGTTACATGTCTCGCAGAAACTAAGACCAGCTTTGACATATACCAATCAAATTCAGAAATCACACTGCATCTTAAGTTAATGAATGCGCATATTGCATTTTTCTTTCTGTGAGTTTTCTATATATGTGTATTTGGTGTATATGTACGTGACATATAGTATTAAAAAGATTTTTGATGCTAGAAAACTGCCTTTTCTGTAAATGAAAGGCTCAACAACTTAATAAAAAGAAATGTGATTTATGAAAAAAAAAAACACCTTAGGAAAATGTACGTACAAATTAATTAGAGGACCTATGGAACAAAAATTACATATGTATTAATTAGTTAAACCATGGAATAAAATGTTCCTTAATATGATACAGCGGACCCATAGATTAGGTGGAAACCATAAAACGCACCTAAATGGAAAGCAATGTAGACTACATAGTAAAAATCTGCTTCTGTATTGTATCAGTTACTCACTTGTTCAGTTTTGGACCTCTATCTCCTTGCCCACTTCTGTTAGCATGTCTCCCAACATTTCAAACGGACACTTTAATTTTAATGGTGTGAGTGGTGGTGTGGTCAGGGACAGGCCTGTTCTGAAAATTTTTAGGTAAATTACTAATAACAATTTATGCAACTAAAATGTACTTTAGAAAAAGTGCAATGTGTCTTATTTACTCAGATTAATTTCTAAATAAATGTATTGCAGTTTAATGACACATTACTGGGAGTATTATCACCGTGGAGCTCTGTTATACACTCAGATACATTACTAGGAGTATTATCGCCGTGGAGCTCTGTTATACACTCAGACACATTACTGGGAGTATTATTGCTGTGGAGCTCTGTTATACACTCAGACACATTACTGGGAGTATTATTACTGTGGAGCTCTGTTATACACTCAGACACATTACTGGGAGTATTATTGCTGTGGAGCTCTGTTATACACTCAAGACACATTACTGGGAGTATTATCGCCGTGGAGCTCTGTTATACACTCAGACACATTACTGGGAGTATTATCGCCGTGGAGCTCTGTTATACACTCAGACACATTACTGGGAGTATTATCGCTGTGGAGCTCTGTTATACACTGAGACACATTACTGGGAGTATTATTGCTGTGGAGCTCTGTTACACACTCAGATACATTACTGGGAGTATTATCGCCGTGGAGCTCTGTTATACACTCAGATACATTACTGGGAGTATTATCGCCGTGGAGCTCTGTTATACACTCAGACACATTACTGGGAGTATTATTGCTGTGGAGCTCTGTTATACACTCAGACACATTACAGGGAGTATTATTGCTGTGGAGCTCTGTTATACACTCAGACACATTACTGGGAGTATTATTGCTGTGGAGCTCTGTTATACACTCAGACACATTACTGGGAGTATTATTGCTGTTGAGCTCTGTTATACACACAGACGCATTACTGGGAGTATTATTGCTGTGGAGCTCTGTTATACACTCAGACACATTACTAGGAGTATTATTGCTGTGGAGCTCTGTTATATACTCAGACACATTACTGGGAATATTATTGCTGTGGAGCTCTGTTATACAGTCAGACACATTACTGGGAGTATTATTGCTGTGGAGCTCTGTTATACACACAGACACATTACTGGGGGTATTATTGCTGTGGGGCTCTGTTATACGCTCAGACACGTTACTGGGAGTATTATTGCTGTGGGGCTCTGTTATACACTCAGACACATTACTGGGAGTATTACTGCTGTGGAGCTCTGTTATACACTCAGACACATTACTGGGAGTATTATTGCTGTGGAGCTCTGTTACACACTCAGACATTACTGGGAGTATTATTGCTGTGGAGCTCTGTTATATACTCAGACACATTACTGGGAGTATTATTGCTGTGGAGCTCTGTTATACACTCAGACACATTACTGGGAGTATTATTGCTGTGGAGCTCTGTTATACACTCAGACACATTACTGGGAGTATTATTACTGTGGAGCTCTGTTATACACTCCGACACATTACTGGGAGTTGTATTGCTGTGGAGCTCTGTTATACACTCAGACACATTACTGGGAGTATTAGTGCTGTGGAGCTCTGTTATACACTCAGACACATTACTGGGAGTATTATTGCTGTGGAGCTCTGTTATACACTCAGACACATTACTGGGATTATTATTGCTGTGGAGCTCTGTTATACACTCAGACACATTACTGGGAGTATTATTGCTGTGGAGCTCTGTTATACACTCAGACACATTACTGGGAGTATTATTGCTGTGGAGCTCTGGTATACACTCAGACACATTACTGGGAGTATTATTGCTGTGGAGCTCTGTTATACACTCAGACACATTACTGGGAGTATTATTGCTGTGGAGCTCTGTTATACACTCAGACACATTACTGGGAGTATTATTGCTGTGGAGCTCTGTTATACTCTCAGACACAATACTGGGAGTATTATTGCTGTGGAGCTCTGTTACACACTCAGACACATTACTGGGAGTATTATTGCTGTGGAGCTCTGTTACACACTCAGACACATTACTGGGAGTATTATCGCCGTGGAGCTCTGTTACACACTCAGACACATTACTGGGAGTATTATTGCTGTGGGGCTCTGAGATTTGAAGAGGCCCTGGACACCCTCAAAATAAAATGTCCTCATCTCAACTTATTATGGGGAGGTAATGCTAACATGCAGGGAGCACCCAAGGAGTCCAGACTTTGAATGCCATAATAAATGAGGTCACACTAAATACAATTGTGATTTTCTCCTGCATATGCTTTATGGTTTCTTAATACGAATTCTAGAATATAACTATAGAGTATCTTAGTGAGAAATGTATTGTGTTGAATTGACTGTTATATGGTTTGTTATATGCGAAGTTATTGAAGTGACAGTTTAGTTTCAATAGGAAATAAGAATACTAATAAGTAATAGTGCATTTTACCAATCGTTAGTGGAAAGGTTTGAGTAACCAATTTAAAAAGTAAAGGTTAATAGACAGAGAAAAAAGGTAATAGAAGGCTTTATCATTTCACATGTTAGTAGCACACCGGTGAGAAAAAATGACAACAATAAAACTAGTAAATTAATGTGCGGGAGTTGAAGGAGAGAAAAGGAAGAAAAAGAGGAGGTGTGGGTGGTAGAGGAGATAGTTCTCATTAGATGTCCATAAAAGACAGATTTCTAGCTATGTTATCATCTGATCTTATAAGTGTAGAATGTGTGAAATGTTTTGTTAAGATTTTGTCAACGACACCATAGCATTACAGAAAAACACTTGTTCTTCAAATAATTATAATTATATCAAAGCTAAACATAGACCAGCACTATTACAGGTACATTTTGTTGGATTGAAGGTAAAGAATATAGAGTAGTTCAGTTGAACCAAACAGTAGCAAACTGTAGCTCTTTGGATTTTTTTAAAGTTCTGTTTTTTATTTTTTGAACCACTAACATATAACCAGTGCATTGAAATAGTCAGATAAAATATAGAAACCGTTATTGTTAAAACACATTTAAACATAAATATACGTGTTTTTTTACAGTATGTAAATGCGTTCAAGAAAAACACAAAAAAACCCTGCTTTGTAAATATTTAGCATTGTCAACGCAAGACATCAAATCATTTATTAGCAATTTTAAATGGCAAAGTTATTCAGTGGCATTTTTTTTCTATTCTCCTCCCTTTTTTACATAAACAAATTACATATTTATTAACCTGTTTTTGCATCATAATAAATGGCCAGTTTAGTGCAGACTGTACTCCTTCCAGACACACATTCAGACGATGACTTAATGAATTTTAAAATCTTCACCTTTCCTGTTTATCTCATCTCAAAAGTGAAATGTACCTAAAAACTTGCCGGAAAATCTTCACCCTGCCTCAAGCGTATGTGTTCATGGTAGAAAGAGCAAAGATTTGAATATTAAATACTTTATAAATTTGTATCAAACTAGTCTTAATTAAAAGTGGCAGATACTTAGCAAGATGAATCAAAATGAATGCAAATTAAGAAAAATAATAAATTAAACATTTTTATTAAAATTATTTTTTTTTAATAAGCAATGCTTGTGGAATGCAAACCTTTATTTTTATAAGCTATTATTCTGCATGGCTTTGTGTGAAAATGTTCTTTCTACTTCAGTGGAATATGCATGTATAATGTACTCATATTTACTAGCTAGTCCTAAACCACTACACTAAGCTGTAGTGGTAATTGTGCCTATAGCAGCCCTTTAACTTAGTAGTGGCACTTCAATAAATCCAACACAGGATACTTTTATCCCTATTTTTAAATTATCATTAGAGTATGTAGAAGAGCGGTGCTACCCCAACTCCTTTAGATTGTGACTAAATTACAAAATCAGTCACTAAACCTATCTACTAATCTCTTAAATTGTTAAACCTAGCTGGCGCTGGATCCATGGCTGGCTGTGAATTATGAGAGTTACAGACCAGAACATCTTGAATGCAGAACCATTAAAATTATATTTCAATTAATGGCACGTAGCATTGCTGTGTACTGCTGAATGCAGCTCAGTTACAAAATCCACATTTCAGATGTTCTGTAACGATATGTGACATTTCAAAGTCAACATTTTAATAGTATGTAAGAGCTAGTCTATAGCCAATGAAAGTGTGTAGATTTGACAATTCTGGCAATTCTGATTTTAATGAGAAAATTGCAACAAGGGAATAAGTAGGTTTGAGAAGGGCAGCATGGGGGCAGACTTCATAATACATACGTGCTTTCTAACTCACAAAGCTTTGTGGAACCAGTCACAGTAGTACATATGCACAGAAAATAAATCCGTGATAAAATGCTAAATATTATTGAGCAGTTAGTGTTCATGCTGATTGGGCATTTCGGAAGTCCTTGTGGAGCTAATCAATCAGCCATCAATTCTTCATCTGGAATGTCAAGGTTTGGGTTATTTACAGATAAGACATTCAGACCCTGAAAACACACACTTTGTACCTGGCGGCCAGGCCAAGAGCATCTAACAGTTAGTAATTAAAAGCTCCCTAGCACAATGCATGCCTACAGACATAATTTGAGAATATTGGGATTTGACGTTTTGTTATAAGGTTTTTGTTTTTAACTCTCTTGATGAGTTGTCACATTCTCAGAGCCACATAGACTAAATCACAATCTTTTATTCTTCCAAACTGCTCTAATCATAATCGAAGATTCTAGAGTTATGGGATCCTGAAATCCATGCTTGAATGCATTTTACTCAGTTAAAGTTATCGTTCTGATTTCTGATATTAGACCAGTATGGTTCATGAAGTTTCTATTCACTCTAGAGAACCTTTGGCATCAGGGACACCATAAAGAGTGTGTGAGCATCCACTCTGTAAGGGGTCTGGCCAGGCACGATGGCCCACTTGCATCCCTGGAAGAAACTTGGGCCCAGAATACCTTCATTTACTTTCTTTCTTGTTGTAGAGCAGCTGTCAGGGATGTCAATGGGCCCCCTGTGCCATTCTTGAGCTCCTTTTAAGTGCTACAAATTTTTCCGTGTTTTCAGAAAATAATTTAGAAAAAAAAAACACATTAAGGATGTGCATCAAGTAGTTAACCTGGCTGCCAAAAAGACTATAAAAGTTGTGAACGGGCAAGATTATATCTATTGTTTAGAACCCTGTGTGTGGCTGACTCACACCATCAGAAGTGATTACTAACATATCCCCTCGCTGTATGTAGAGATAAGCTTTCTGCGACTCGTGTAGTTTCTCCAGAAGTTAGGAACCAACAAAATGACAGGTCCCAGAAGATGCTAAAATCATTTATAATATTATACTGCGCTGAATATCATGGAAAGTGAGAGCATAGAGCATAGTTTGACTGTTCTAGTTCAGATGTCAGAAATATTTTTTTTTTGGCTGATAACTGATTTAAAAACCATAATCATTTATTATTACCCGATAGTATTTACAACTCTTTCCTATTACCATAATGTGAGGAAGAGCAAAGTTAATCAGCCCGTTTGTCAGTTGATTTGTCACTTTGCTCTGCAATGCAGAAGCCCACTTTGATATCCTATTTATTATGCAGGAATTTAAATGTTTCTGTCAACACTCCGGTCGAATACAGTCTTACACATTCCATCAAGCCACGACATGAAGAAATACACATCTCTTTTAATAGCATATTTGATAAAGAACACACGAAGAATCAGAATCTGAAATTAAATTGTTTGATGGGTTCCGGATTATAAAAAAATGAACTACACTGGTATAATTTTCCAAATACGCTCTCACCTACCTGTCACTGCGGTTGAGCCGGTGAGATGGCTCAGGAGATAGGACTCTGATTGCAACATCTCAGAGCTACAGTTTGAATTCTTGGCAAGGTCATCCCATCCTTCCGAAGTAGTAAAATGAATACCAATAAATTAGATAATAATAACACATAGAACCAGGAATGTAGTTGGAACCTAGAGAAAAGTCACAGGTTAAATATTTTGACATTACAATTATCATTGTGTTCCTTGAGGAGAGCTAGGATTAATGGTTTCTATGTGCTTTCAATAGAGATGTAGCTGTAATTGAACAAATTAATTATGCACTCATTTCTTTTCATTGGGATGCTGTGAGTTTTCCTTTGTTTATTCAAGATGAGTACATACGTTAAGGGACTTTTCAGACACTAATACACCATTTATGCATTTTATAACTTTTGTCCTAGAAAATTAGCTGTAATTTTTTGCATGTGCCATTGTTGAATTTTCATATCGCTGTTGCAGATAAAAAGGTGTTTGGCAGCATTCTGCATTTTAGAGAGCAGTCTAAGTGCCATAACCAATACATGCTATTGCAGTGGTTATGGTACTTGTAGGCTGTGGGCCCTGTACCCCTGTTCTGGGTTACACTGTTTTTGAGAGATTTTACTAAAACTGGTAGCGATAAGCAACCGCAGTCTGGCCCCCTACTTACTGTATTTGCACAGATTTGCACAGAGAAAATCTGTTTAGTAGATATACACCTAAGGAAAACATGTATACTTTTGTTTGCATGTTTTCTTTGTGGGGATATGAAAAAAAAAAAAGCTTGCAAAAGCTTCAGACCTGCTGTCTGCAGTCATTTTATATATTTTGTTTGTATGCTTTACAAAATATCTATACATGCTTTTAAAAAAATGCCTACTTCTGTATTCAAATTCAGGCCTCGTATATCCTATAGTGGCCTGCTCTTTAAAAGTATACTATGAGGTATCAATACAACTTTAGCTTTAAGAAGCAGTTTTTGGTGTACAGATTATGCCCCTGCAATGGTATTGCTTAATTTTCTGCCATTTAGGTGTTAAATCATATTTGATTGTGTTTATGCAGCCATAGCCACACCCTCCCCCCCGTTTGTGACTCACTCAGTCTGCATTTAAAAAAAAGCTTTCATTTTCAGTCAGATGTTAACTTGCTTTAGTTTTTTTATCTCCTGCTCTGTAAATTGAACTTTACTCACACAGAAAGGCTCCTGTAAGATCTTGCAGGCTATTAACAGAGCAGCAGATAAGAAATGATAAATTTAACAGAGTTTGCAATGAAGGAAGTGTAAACATTAGATGACTCTTTACAGGAAGTGTTTAGGAAGGCTGTGTAACTCACATGCAAGGAGGTGTGACTAGGGTTGCATAAACAAAGTGATTTAACTCTTAAGTGACAGAGTATTAAGCAGTGAGACTGCAGGGGCATAAACTGCTTAATTAAGCTAAAGTTGTTTTGGTTACTAATGTGTCTTTGAAGGAAGACTCTAAGCAAAATAAGCACTACAGAGCATGTCAGTGACAACTTACTTGCAGTCTGCTAGGCACTCACCACTCGCTCCTCTGCCTCTGGAAGCTCCTGCACAGAGCCAAACCCAGAACCCTCGAACAATGAACTGGCCAAGCTTAGGTCAGTGAAGCCAACGGAATCTCCATTCATTTTTATCAGATACAATAGTTTGGCAATTTACCCTGGGAGGGTGCCAGGGCATTACTGTCAAGATTAACCACTACATCTACTACATTTAGCTGCAGTGGCCATGGTGCTTGAAATGTTTATTTAATTACTAGGGCTTTGAAAAACCCTTCTGGGATTTCCTTTTCCCTTCCACTAACAGAGGTAAACTGCATTGCTCAGCTGTAAAAGGCAGTCAGATTATCCTTGGATTTTTATCTGTCTTACAGTGACAAGGTCGTGATTCCTTGCTTTTATTATATTTTCATTTTAGTGAACAGACTGTTCAGATTGTCAGCACTTGCAGAATTTATCTGTGATGACAACCTGTTTTCTTTATTATGCTTCTTGCGATCAATTATTACTGCGCGGTCACTTTTTGTTTATTTTCTTTGGTGCTTGTTTTTTATTGCAAAATAAATATTTAAACTAAAAACAAATGGGGAATTTTGTCCGAGAGTAACACTTTACAGTAATATCATACAGCAGTTTTCTTAAAGGACCACTATAGTGCCAAGAAAACAAACTCGTTTTCCTGGTACTATATAATCCTTAGGTCCCCCCCACCCTCAGGGCCCCCCTCCCGCTGGGCTGAAGGGGTTGGAACCCCTTCAGCCACTTACCTTTATCCAGCGCCGGGCTCCCTCAGCGCTTGTGACCTCTCCTCTCCCTCCGAAGGCAGCTCTCGAGTGGGGCGGAATGCACATGTGCGACCAGAGCCGTGCGCATTCAAACTGCCCATAGGAAAGCATTTTCGCATTGGGGGTCGCGGAAGCTGGATTAACCCTGCAATGTGAACATAGCAGTTTCTCTAAACCTGCTATGTTTAGAGCTGCAGGGTTAAAACCTGGGGGACCTGGCACCCAGACCACTTCATTGAGCTGACGTGGTCTGGGTGACTACAGTGGTCCTTTAAGCGCCTTATCCTAGTAATCCAATTTCTTTGGTTTTATTTATTGTAATTATTTTGTTTCTTTTTTTAAGTACTATGTAAATGTAAAGGTGTGTGCTTGTGTGTAAACTTAACAAAGGTAAGTAGTATAAAGAAACACATAACAAGACTAGCTATTTTACTTGCTATGTCTTTTTTGTATTACACTTGAAACATATTTTTTTTTTTAAATCGGAAATGGTTATAAAATTCAGTATATTGAATTGTGAAATTCAAGTTTAGTGTTGTATTGTTATTTATTGGTATCCAAAGTGCCCAGGTAGCCATGTGGCTAACTCAGAGCAGCTTGCCAGAAAGATTTAATTATTAGTGCTACTGGTCATAGTTTATATGGTTAGAAATGGACCAACTGTGGGTAAGGTCAGATATTACAAACCCCAACATTTTCTTTAACTTTGTTATTTTATTTATTTTTGACATTAGATTAAGAAAAAACAATAGGCAGCAAGCAAAGCATTGCGTAAATATTCATAGTTACACAGAAAGAATGGGAAATGATGACAAATCGTAAAATTGAGGACTGGGGAGGGGATCAGATTAGGAAAAGGGGGGTCTGTCAGTATTGAGGTTTGCTCGAGACATTCCAGTTACACAATATCAGATACATTTGGAGATAACATAAAAGCCTACATGGACTGACAGAAATAAAGTTAAATAGACAATAGGAGTTATATTCACGGGGGGGGTGGGGGGGGGGCGAGGGGTGGAAGGGGTTTGGGCAGCACCCAGTTAATGGGGGAGAGCTTACCTGTGCAGAGGTCCAGGGAGTATCCTCTCAATCTCACTGCCGAGGAGCATTGGAGCAATCTTGCCAGGGTGATGATAGTAACTAATGAACCCCACACAGTGTTTTATTTGAATACACGTTATATTTTCTAAAACTTTTTTTCTAAAACGCACACAGATATAGACCAGTGGCCTTCAAGGTAGAGTAAGACGATAGTTACTTTTCAAAGTTTTCAACTTTTATGTTTTTGTGTTTTCATTTGACTGATGTGAACTTTGTGCTTACTGGTCACCTCTGAGAATTTACCAATTTGTTCATCTCGGATCCGTGGTTTTTACTGCGGCATTTCCTTGATTCCTCCTTCCAAATTTCCCTGACCCGGCATCTCTGTTCGATTCACTTTGTTAATTTTTATTTTACGAGGCAGCTCATCCATTTGTTCTTAAAATTAAACTTCAGGGCAGAGGTGTTTATTTTCCATATTGGGGAAGCGAGCTGAATGCATTATGTTTGAGTTAGCCCTAAATAAATGTGTGAGTATAGACATGTTGACTGGCTTAACAACGCCTTCCCATATAAACAGCTTGTTAACGTGCAATCAGTCACTAGGGCTGCCTCGAACTTGACTCTTAATGAACAGGTGGGGAGAGGATGAATTCTAATCTGAAACGGATCTGACAGCCTATCAGGCAATTTCACTGATCGTTAATCCATTTCATTTGGCAGCTTAATTTATCACGCAGTTAGGATTTTCATCTTGTAGCTTTCGTGGTGGAAATTAATTCAGAAACGCGTCCAATAATACTGGATTGTACAGGTCAGCTTGTCTATAATAAATGCATTTTTAAAGAAAGTAATGTAACTGCATAATGGTGTGCAGGAAGTGGACTATCTAGTTCACATTCGTCTTCTTTCTGTTTTCAAAAGTCTACGGTTATAGGAAGGCTAATAAAGATGTTCTGGAGCAGAAGCTGAAGTCTACGACTTGAGATGTGGCCTTATTAGTGGCTTGGAAGATGTCATGGCTAATATTGCAGAAACTCAAACAGGTTAGATTATCCAAACAGAATTTAATAAAACAAAGATGTAACAAGGCAGTGTAGGGAACTCATTCATGCAAATCGTTTGGTGTCCCCAACTCTTGCTAATTATCAGCCACCAACTGTACGGAGTTAGGAAGGAAAGGATTAAATGGCTCCTCCAAGCTCTTTAACCACTTCTACGCCTTACCTAGGTTTATGGCACTTAAAGAATAATTGTGCCCTTTATATTATCCAACGTAGCTGCACTATTTTGCAAATTCTGTACAATTGTATGCTTTCTTTTGTTCTTTTATTCAGAAGGAGTCTCAGCTAAACCTGGTCCATGCATGACTTTTGATTGGAGTGTTTTATATAATGTCATTAACCTTTGCCTCCTTTTGGACGAGGAAGACAAGATGGCTGTTCGATATATACACGACTTTTCGTTTTACATTTTTGCAAAAAAATGTCAGGGTTATTCACCAAAGTGGATTTCAAATTTTAGACCAAAATGATAAAACTGGAGGGAAAAATCTGGTTTGTTCTTATAAAATTCCCATTTTATTGAATAAACCTATTATTTGTACCTAGTATTATGAAATTAAAACAAGCTGATTTTTACACGATGCATGGATACATTTTTGAATCTTTAAGTAGCCTGAAACATTCCAATGTACACAATTTAGTTAATATTAGCTGTGACTATGTTATATACATCTATATACCTTGCAAATTGGAATTACTTTTGTCAGATAAATTTAAAGCTGTAGACCACCCACAATGATTGGGACATTACACGTCTTATGGTGTTTCTTTAAAATAATTATAATGTTTATAATCCTGTGAATTTCTGGTATCCGCATGCTTTGGCGATGTTACCGAACAGACCGCCATAGGTGAAACTATAAAAAAGAAAACAGAAAGATTTCTTAGAAATATATTTGGATTAAATGATCAGATATGTCTATAAATACGATGTTTATCCTTTGCCAAATATTATTTAAAAATACACTAATTGCAATTTAATTAAACAAATCAAAAATGTCAAACATTGCTCTGCTCCTATAAGAGGAACGTTCACAGGTATGCGTACTGCTTTGTTATTGTTAAAGAGGAATGGGAACTTCCAGAGAAGGCAGGATGGACCGTGGGACGTTTGCACCATAACCACTTCAGTGGCCTGAAGTGTTTATTATGGAGCTTAAACTTGTCCTTTAAATGTTTGTGTGTGCAACAAATCTCAGGGTTATTAACTATAGTGAAATTTCAAAGTGAATTTCAAATTTAAGGTCCAAATAGCCGAAATGGAAAAATTATCTAAATCCAGCAATGATTTAACTTCGACTACTTTGGTTTTAAATTTGAAATTTGCTGTGAATTCTCACTTTTGTAAATAACCCTGATAGAGTCTTGCAACAGAGATAAGTCAGGTTCTACTTGCCCCTGCTGCACATTTGACCCTTGTAAACACTATTGAAAGGATAATAGGCTCATCAGTTGCTGTAAAACAGATTGTGAGTAGAGTTGAGTGGACACCTGGATGATTGGGTCCGGCGAGTTCAGCCGAACTTCGAAAAAAGTCCGGGTTCGGGATCGAATTTGACCCCGGGATCGAATTTGACCTAAACTGGTCTTTCAGCCAAATTTACTAATACTAAGTAAATATTACTTAGTATTAGTAAATTCAGCCCCTACTTGCTATACTGCAAGTAGGGGCGTGTCTAGTAAACAGTGATCAGCCTGTGGCTGCTCACTGTTAAAACAAACAAACTGAAAACCTATTGCCCCCATCCCTGTGTGATGGGTGGGGGCCCTAAATAAGAATGTGGAGGGGGGACCTACTGTCCTCCCCCCGGCCCCCACCCCTGAGCCGTGGGTGGGGGCCATAAATAAGAACGTGGGGGGGACCTACTGTCCTCCCTCCACCCCTAAATAACAATAAGGGAGGGACCTACTGTCTGGCCCCCACCCCTAAATAACAATAAGAGGGGGGGACCTATTTTCTTCCCCCCCAGCCCCCACCCCTTAGCGGTGGGTGGGGGCCCTCAATAAAAACCTACCCCCACCCCTAAATAACAATAAGAGGGGGGGACCTACTGTCCTCCCCCCAGGCCCCCACCCCTGCGCGGTGGGTGGGAGCCCTTAATAACAATAAAGGGAGGGAACTACTGTCCTCCCCCTCGGCCCCCTGAGCGGCGGGTGGGGGCCCTAAATAAAAATTTAACCCCCCCAGGTGACTAGGGGTCCCCAATCCCCCAGACACCCCCTCCCCCACAAAAAATAACCCCTACCTACCCCCCTCATCCTAAAAATAATGAGGGGGGACCCTTATCTAAATACCTGTAAAAACCAAAAAAGACTGCAAAAAAACGAGTGGAAAAAAAATACATCCATTTTCACCCATGGAGGGCTCCGCGCAGACTGAGCTCTGCCCTGCCCTGCAATTAGGCTCAGAGCACTCTGATTGGTGGGTGTAAGCTATCCAATCAGAGTGCTCTGACAGGTAAATGAAGAGACTGGCAGGTAAGTCTCTACATTTACCTGTCACAGCACTCTGATTGGTTGGCTTGAAATCAACCAACCAGAGTGCTCTGTGTCATTTTACACAGCGTGGGAAAGTTCTTTGGAATTTTCCCACACTGTGTAATTTGACTCATAACACTCTGATTGGTGGATTAAGTAACCAATCAGAGTGTTATGAGTCAAATTACACAGCGTGGGAAAATTCCAAAGAACTTTCCCACACTGTGTAAAATGACACAGATAACTCTGATTGGTGGATTTCAAGCCAACCAATCAGAGTGCTCTGTATCATTTTACACAGCGTGGGAAAGTTCTTTGGAATTTTCCCACGCTGTGTAATTTGACTCATAACACTCTGATTGGTTACTTAATCCACCAATCAGAGTGTTATGAGTCAAATTACACAGCGTGGGAAAATTCCAAAGAATGTGTAAAATGACACAGCACACTGGTTAGGTTGAAATCCTTCCAATCAGAGTGCTCTGTGTCATTTTACACAGCGTGGGAAATTTTTATTTATGGCCCCAACCCACCGCTCAGGGGTCGGGCCCAGGGGGGAGGACAGTAGGTCCCCCCCCTTATTATTATTTAGGGCCCCCACCCGCCGCACAGGGGTGGGGGACGAGCGGGAGGACAGTAGGTCAACCCCCAATTTTTATTTATGGCCCCCACCCTCCGCTCAGGGGTGGGGCCTACGGGGGAGGACATTAGGTTCCCCCCCAATTTTTATTTATGGCCCCCACCCACTGCTCAGGGGTGGGGGCCTGGGGGAAGGACAGCAATTCCCCCCAAATTTTTATTTATGGCCCCCCCACCGCTCAGGGGTTGGGGACGGGGGAGGACATTAGGTCCCCCCAAATTTTTATTTATGGCCTCTACCCACCGCTCAGGGTCCCCCCCACATTCTTATTTATGGCCCCCACCGCGCAGTGGTGGGTCCGGGGGGGGTAGGACAGTAGGTTCCCCCCCCAATTCTTATTTATGGCCCCCACCCACCGCTCTGGGGGGGAGGACAGTAGGTCCCCCCCTTATTGTTATTTAGGGCCCCATCTGCGGCGCAGGGGTGGGGGTCGGGAGGAGGACAGTAGGTACCCCCGTTATTGTTATTTAGGGCCCCCACCCACCGCTCAGGGGTGGGGGCCAGGGGGGAGGACAATAGGTCCCCCCCTTATTGATATTTAGGGCCCCCACCCACCGCTCATGGGTGGGGGCCGGGGGGGACCATAGGTCCCCCTTCTTATTAGTATTTAGGGCCCCCACCCACCACTCATGGGTGGGGGCCAGGGAGCAATAGGTCCCCCCTTTAGTTTAAAAGTCCTCACTCGTGCTCAGGAGGCTGCTCACTGTTTAATAGACATGCCCCTACTCACGGTATAGCGAGTAGGGGCATAATTTAATAATACTAAGTAACCAGCTTATATAGAGGCTAGGTCACATGCTGCACTGGCCAATCGCAGCCATGCCATTAGTAGGCATGGCTGTGATGGCTTCTAAGGGCACACGAGTCAAACACTTGTTGATTGGCTGTCCTGCAGCCCTTCAAAATGCGTCATTAAATCACCGAACTCCAACCCGAACATAGAGTGATATGTCCGTGTTTGGGTCCGGGTTCCAAAAAACTTAATGTTTGGTATGAACCCGAACTTTGCTGTTCGGGTTGGCTCAACTCTAATTGTAAGTGTTATTTACTAAAACAAGAATTCAAAGTGATTTTAAACTGAATATTACATTTAAGGACCAGAGTATCCGAACAGAAAGCATAGTTGATTTAGATCATTTTTCCATTTTGGCCATTTTGACTTTAAATTTGAAATTCTCTTAGAATTCACGAGGAATTATTTGTGACTAATTAAACGTCTGTAAGTGACCAGAAGTCTTAGTGTGGAGAGAGTGCAATTCTGATGCTTCAAATCCTTTAAATGTGTGTGTTTAATACATTATCTACACATCATCTACACAGTCTATGCAAAAAGTGTCCATTTAACTGAATTAAATTGAGAAGGCCTTAGCTGACCCCTGTGCAATTAATCCATTTTTTTTTTTGCACCTGCAAATACTTTATGTCGTGCCTCAAGAATTTCAGATAGTGTGTGTGAATTTCTGGGCCAACATGACATCATTTGTTATATCAGGAGCAGACTTTGGAAATGCAATTATAGGGAAATGTAATTTATTTGTAGACATTGTCACCATAAAAAAAAAAAAGGTTTGTTTTTGTTGTCCGTTGTTTTTTTTCCTTGTCGTAATACTTGATATACACTCACCAGATGCAGAAAAGTCATGTCTTGGCGTACAAATTGCACTCTTTACCAAATGCAAAATAAACCACATTTTGAAATACAAGAAGCAGAACTGCGCAAACAAAATAAAACAAATGATTGCTAATGTCTAATAATGACAGTTGCTTATGAGCCAGAACTAATAAATCAGGCATTTAAGGATTAAAACATAAAATGTGTATGCCTCGGAAGGGGGTTTAAATGAACATGCAGAGTATAATTTCCTGAAAAATCTGAACTCATTACAATTGTCAGAGCAGGAGCAGGAGAGCTTAGATATGGGGATTGACTCGGATAAATGGAGGAGGCTGGGAAGCGACGGTGGTTGCAAAGGGCTTCCAGCCGAGGTTCTTACATAGATTGTAAAAAGGTTATAATCCCGCTGCCCCTCCCACCAATGAACTATGGTCAGCTCAATGAAAGAATATTGGTCCGACCGCACGGTCTGCATGTCATGCGTGAATGTCAGCTTTGATAGAAAGAAGCAAGAAGAAGAGATATTTTAGGAAAATATTAGTGTTTATTTATAGATACAATTCACCTTTTTTTTTTTTATTCTTTTTTTTTTTATTCTAAATAAGCTGTAAAGAGTTGTAAAGTGGTTAAAGAAAACACACGAGCCTTAATGCCCAGGACCAAACTGCTTGGGGATCAGCAAAGAGGCACATGCGCATGAGAGAGGTTCAGTATATCCTCTTTAGCTACACAAACCCAAAGCTACCTCTGCTCTACAAACTGAACTTTACCTGCGCCAAAAGACAGGCCTAAAGCACTCGGAGGCTTCAGAGAGGTTTATAAGGGAATCCTAAAATGCTGTGGATCTAGTTGGTATCTGTAGATTGGAAAGAAAGGCTCAGTGTTGGTGGATATAGAGTTGGAATTATTAGATTCATGAGAAACATTCAAACTTTTAAAAGGAACTTTCACATTTGAGAAAAAATAGCAAACAGTCATGTTTTTCCTTTTTTATTGCATTGTTTTTTTTTATATAGACAAAATGTATGTACACGTTTTATGCATTTCACATTCCTTAGGTAACTCCATTATCCATTAGAGATAACAAGATAACAATAATAATATATCCAATAATAAGCAAATTAATTTCTCATTTATCAAACAATACATGGAATAATATAAATCGGTGGGGACAGATTGGTATTAGGTAAAATATAATAGGAAACAATATGAGAAGTTATTGAGGTTAGTTCGTCTGAGAAGGATTAATAAAGACAATATCAGGATCGCAAATGAGTTTGTTTGAACCATGGAGGGTAAAGCAAGGTGTTTGTGATTGGGTGGGTTCCAGGAGTTTGTGACAAGTCACGAGGAAGTGGCTGGTAGGTAAGAATGAGTTTGCTCCATCCATAGGAAGCTTGCAGTGAGAAATAGGTTACGGAGATGAAGGACGTTATAGCTGGTTATAAATGTAGACTGTTAGGGAGGGTCAGGATAGTTTAGGAAGTTGCATGTAAGTATAAGCAATTTGGAAATTAACATTGGTGGACAAATATCCAACGAAGACAACGCTAGACAAGACAAGTAGACAGAAGTATCATTGGTGATATTATGGCTAGCATTGTTTGGATTTGTTAAACTGGGCTGAAGGCAGAAGAGGTATTGAGAAATGGAAGGGATTTTCCTAGTCACCCCTTGTATAAATGGAAGAGAGAGTTTAAAGATTGTAACACATGAGGTTTCTAGGCATCTTATGGGTACACTGGATGAGGAAAGGTTTTATAAAACCTGAGAAGTGAGTATGAAGAGGTCAGCTGAGTGAACATGGAGACCTTTGGGCAGGCAGTATGATAACATCAAATCTGAATTAAGGTATAACACAGTGCTAGTTAACCCCTTCCCCTTAGTTATCTTCTTCACATCATAATTTAAACAAAAATAGTATTGATTATCTTAAAGCAACCATAGAGACAGATACGAGCCGCTCACATTGGATAGGTGAAATGGGTATGACAATTATACGCTCATGTACTATAAGACTGGGTAGAGCCCAACAAATGGTTATATATGACTAATGTTCGGAAACGGTTTACGTTGTATATTTAATTTTGATATCTGACAAATGTCTGTACATTTATGTCAATACAAAAATAAAGAATTTAAAAAAAAAATCAGGATTAAGGTATGTAACTCCCATAAGTGTGTGGAGAGGTGGTTCAGAGATTATATAAAGGGGAACGCATGGAGACGGATTGGAGAGGGCATTGAGTACCTTGTTAAAGTAATCAAGAGTAATGAGTGAATTATGAAGATGAGAGTTGGTTGAGTCACTATGTATACCAGTAATGCAGTCACATAGTAGAGAAAGCTGTCTGGAACAGAGCAAAATGAATCATGGCAGGGCAGAGGAGAGAGGTTTAATGTGTACATTCCTCCACTTCCCCCAGGTGCCAGCATGAAGGCAGACATATCATCTGGAGCAGTAACGGTACTAATGAACACGGGGCCCTGGTGCAAGATTGTTCTCAGACACCCCCTACCACTCCAGACAATTAACTTTTAATTCCCCAAAAATGTTCCCACGTGCCACTGCCAAGTAACCCATGTTAGTTCACCCTCTCGTCCTTCAATTTAACTATTATAATATAACCATTACATCTAATTGTAGTGGTTTATGGTGGTTAGAGGCTACAAATGAAGTCCCTCCATTTTTATTTAATGCACATTGAAACTGGTTGATAAAAAAAACAGGGAATTTCACAGCACTTTAATACGAATGGTAGTTGGATCAGCGCTTTGAGACCAGTGGACAGCTGAATTTTAAATAAGAGATGGGCCGCAACACAGCACTTTAAGCCTACTCGTTCTGCTGAAGACATTATTGTGAGACATTTCACTAACTCTATATCTGTCCAAAATATTAGCTTTGAAGCTTTGAACACTGGTGTATAGAAGAGTCGCACATGCCAAATATGTTTTAATCCAATCAGTGGCAAGGAATTGGCTTGTGTCCCTGTGTCTATTTAATGCTGCTGTTAACAGTTAAGCAGCAGCGGATGTCTGTTAACTCTTCTGGTGTGGAGTACTCTCACTTAACCCTTTCAGCATCAGTGATTTGACACGGGCTCTTCCATAATTTAGCAATACCAACCCATGCTCATAATTGATTGAAGAGCCCTAGAGCATTCTAGCATTATAATCACTGCAATAAGCTGGAGTGGTTATGGTGTCTCTTTTTGAAGCAAATCCTTAAGCTCTGATGCGCTTTCCTTGCTCCTTGATTTTTCTTGCTACTTGAAACAGCATAGAATGTTTTTTCAAGGCAAATTATTTAACTCCCCAAATAATATCAAATATGGGAACATGGGATTCCAAAGGGCAGCAGCACAATTTAGATTACACAGATGATATTATTACACTCCATTTAATCTTTGTATATCACCACAGTAAAAATTAAATTTTAATTTTCTCAGGTAAACAAAATATAAACATACCAGGAAGAATAATGACTATAGAAAATAAATTATTTTAAAAAATTCAACATGTAAAATATTATAAATGCCTCAATAAGTGTAGTAATGCCCAGGAACTGTATCAATTAATAATTCCGCCACAGTAGATGCAACCAGTTCAAATACTTTATTTTACAAAAAAATGCCCACACCTGGAGAGCAAACGCCTCTATTTCCTTCCTAACGCATTTCGCTCAAAAAGCATAGGAAAGGAGCCGAATTGCTGTGTGATTTTGCTCTCCCTTGTACATGGACACTCTTTGATGCAATTAAACACTTGAATACTTGGATCCAGTGTTCTAGTGACCGCAATGTTCAATCCTGAGGCAGCCTGCAGCGAGGAACAGAAAACACTGAAATAGCGTGGCCTATAAGTACGTGAGTTAGGCACTTTTGTCCATTTATTATGAAATCTATTACTGTAAATGCCTTTTAGAATTCCCATGTGAGGGTTGGCAGATACAGCTAGTCTAGCGCAGGCAGAATTGCTGACTTATTACATTTGTAACAAAGATGTTCTAGGTTTGTATTTCGTACTAAAAAAGTGGAACGCTCCCCTGATTCCTAATTGTGGTCTTGGATGTTAGCTGAATGGATTGCAAAGCGATAAAGGTCAGCGGTGGGTGTAGGGAGAGGTGATATTAGTCATTTGTGTTTTAGTGTAATATTGGTCGGCGCTTTGAACGAATCCAGCTTCATACTGTAGGTGTCAGTACAGACTGAAATTACTTCCACAATAAACTAATACAAGTGTGGAACCGGGATGTAGGGAAAATAATACCTTCTGTCTTTACATCGATCACCCTCCAGAGTCTCTTTTTTTTCTTTGCTTTAATAGTTTTTCCACCTTTTTTTCTACAAACTCCCTACTGTGTCCATCGTATGGTTGCTAAGAAACTGAAGTTAATTGCTAATCCTATGTGAAAGACCTGTAAATTCAGGAAATCTTATATATGTGCATCACTGTGTGTGTCTCTTTAGATCTATATATTGATAGATTAGAGATAGGTAGATAGATAGACAGATTGATTTGATAGATAGATAGATAGATAGATAGATAGGTAGATAGATAGATTATATAGAATATAGATAGATAGATAGACAGGGACGTTTTAGCCGCGAGGCAAACAAGGCACTTACCTTGGGCGGCATTTTCCAGGGGGCGGCAAAAAAATCCGCCCCCAAACACCCAGGGCAAATGCTTTGTTAGCCATGCAGCTAACTGACAAGCCGGGCGGGTGGTGCTTGCGGGCAGCGCTAGCATGGGAGTACTTCCTCTGAGCTATCTGCTCAGCTCCCTCGCGTGCTGCAGAGTGAGGCTGGGAGCCGGAATATGACGTCATATTCTGGCTCCCAGCCTCACTCTGCAGTGCGCAAGGGAGCTGAGCAGGCAGCTTAGAGGAAGTGCTCCCTCGCCAGCCACCCACCAGCGCCGCCCGCCCAGCAGCCACTGGACCCCTCAGGGAGAAAGAGAACCCCCCCCAGCATTCCCAAAGGTAAGGAGGCTGGGAGGGGTTAAATAAATAAAAAAATGTGCTAATGTAAGTGAGTGTGTGTATGTCTGTTAGTGTGTGTGTGTATGTCTGTTAGTGTGTGTGTGTCTGTTAGTGTGTGTCTGTGTGTGTCTGTTAGTGTGTATGTCTGTTAGGGTGTGTGTCTGTTAGTGTGTGTCTGTTAGTGTGTGTGTGTTTGTGTGTCTGTTAGTGAGTGAGTGTGTCTGTTAGTGAGTGTGTGTCTGTTAGTGTGTGTGTTTGTGTGTCTGTTAGTGAGTGAGTGTGTTTGTTAGTAAGTGAGTGTGTGTCAGTGAGTGTGTGTCTGTTAGTGAGTGTGTGTTTGTCTGTTAGTGAGTGTGTGTCTGTTAGTGTGTGTGTCTGTTAGTGTGTGTCTGTTAGTGAGTGTGAGTGTCTCTGTTAGCGAGTGTGTTTTTCTGTTAGCTAGTGTATGTGTATCTGTCAGTGAATATGTGTGTGTATTTAGAAGGCAGGAATATGTGTGTGCAGGGGGGCACCTGAGTTTTGTCCTGCCTAGGGCAGCACAAAACCAGGATACACCACTGTAGATAGATAGATAGATTATATAGAAGATAAGATAGATAGATAGACAGACAGACAGATAGATAGACAAACAGGGCAGCACAAACAGACAGACAGATAGATAGATAGATAGATAGATAAAGAGATAGCCTTTACTAGGTAGCTGTACCTTAAAGTTGCAGTTGATTATTTGTGGTTTTATTTTTCACCCATCTCTCTCTTTGGTGGAAGTCTGAACAGAGAACTGCCATTTAAACTGTCACGTTCTGCTCAGGACAAGTAGCCATCCACAAGTTTTAATGTGAGGCTCAGACATAGCCCTAAACAATCCATGTTACAGGTCACTCATCGATACTATATCTCACAGAACATTACGGAGTCGCCCAATGAGAGCTGCACAGTACCATGTTCCATGTAATACATGTGAGACTACCATATGTAGAATGATTGCTTGATACTACCACTTCTACGTTGACTGCTATCTCAAACTAGCCTTCACTAATTGTGCAACCTAGCGATAGCCGGTGGGATACTAAGAGAAGGAAATAAAAAAAGGGGTGTAAATAAAAAAATTAAAAAACGTACAAATGCAGTTCAAAAGATACATTTAAAATGAATGGAAAAATCACTTAAACGTAAAAAAAAAAAAAAAAATGTTAATTCCCTAACTGAATGAGGCTGAAATTAGGGTGATGTACAGAGAAGATATCATTTGAAATGTGGGAGAGGGAAGCGGACCAAAAAGAGTCACTTTGTGGTAATAGACTGGTCGTAAAGGTCAAAAAGCATTAGAAAGGTTATAAAGAATCTTTGAAGTACTACATTTTTAAATCTTCTACCAAAACATCTTAATTTGTCATATGTTTTCACAAGGGTTTGTCTTTCTATTGCACAATCTCAGTGTGTTTGAATAAAATTATTTTTTCCTAATTATGATCTGATTGCGAAATGCGTTGGAATCCAAATGTAATTTTTTAAAATGTATTTCGTTTTTGTGGCTCTAAATTAGAAAAAGGAAATTGTGAAAGTATTTAAGTAGCTTCTGATAAACCTGCTGCATTTTTGTATCCCTCATAATATTTCTGGAACAAGGTTTTAATCTCCTGAAAGAACGTAAAGAACTGATGCTAATCCCAGAGGAATTGTATGGTAGCATTAGACTGTGTGTACCATGTGCTATTTACAATATTAGCAATCCTAATCTTCAAATAAACGTCTTCAGCAAAATCCAGTGTGTATGCCATAATTCAGGACAGGATAAAGCATTATATCCTAGTTTCAAAGGCAATTCTGATACCGCTTTTATCTAGGCATAACACATTGTACATGATCCCGGGGTGAATTCCATTACTTTTGTAATAGTGACAAGAAAAGACTGTACATCAGGTTTAATGGAAATGTTACGAATTATGAATAATGAGTGTCTAAAATTAAATAGCTTATTAACCCCGTAAGTGCCTGGGGGCTGCAATAAGACAGAGCACTGATGAATTTTAGACATAGATTCAGAGATGCAGCAAAGAGAACACATGTCTTTTAACTCGTTCCTTGCCATTCTCTTCGTTTCACAAGTTGAAGTCAATGGGAAAGATATTCTGACACAGAATATAGTTTTCCTTGCACGTGTCCTCCTACTGGAGGTAAAGTTAATTTATCGTTGAGTTAGACCTAAATCCCTCTGACCAGCTCTCCAACCTGCTGCCCCTTTCATCAGAGCTAATGCAACTCGTGTTAAACAGGAAATACCCCTTAAATACTTGTTCCTGTGATACACATAGATACATAAAAATATATATATATATATACACATAGGTCTCTGTTAGGCGTGCATGCCTGTTGTATCGTATTGTATTTTTTCTATTATAAATAACTCATTCACTAAACATCAATTTCAAAGCTCTATCTAATTTTTTCTTTTTTCTTTTTTTTAACCTGGGCAAAAACAATGTGGGTTTCGTTACAGTATGTGATCATACATTGCATAAGCCCGCCACAACGTCAATGTACCCCATTCTTGGCAAGTCCAAGCAACCAACCAAATGCCAATAAAAAATGTATTACAAGATACTAATTTCATCTGTTATACATCTGGATCACTGAATTTATACGGCTACAATCTATTAGTCTAGTAATAAATTAGTCAGTATAGCCCAGTAATGAAATATATAAATATACATATATTTATATATAATATTAATCTGTGCTGCTTTACACATTGACATTCATGGACCACTATAGTGCCAGGAAAACATACTCATTTTCCTGGCACTATAGTGAGACAGCCACTAGAGGCTGGATTAACCTATTTATAAACATAGCAGTTTTTCTGAAACTGCTATGTTTATAAAAAAAAAAGGGTTAACCCTAGCTGGACCTGGCACCCAGACCACTTCATTAAGCTGAAGTGGTCTGGGTGCCTAGAGTGGTCCTTTCAGTTTGTTAAAAATAGAATCTGTATATTATGCTGTTAAATTATCCAGACAACCCCATTATATCATGACAGTTCTGTCACATCATCAGTCATGAAGGTTAAAAGGACACCAGAAATGCTTAAGTTTAATGTAGTGGTTCTGGTGTCCATAGCCTGTCCCTGCAGGTTTTTTGCTGTAAACATTGCCTTTCAGCTTTTGACTCCACCCCCCGCTGTACATTTTGACAATAAACTTGATTTTTAATGGGGGTTGAACAGAGACGAAACTAGAAATCACTGGGCCCCGGTGAAAAATTGCCCCTGATCCCTCCCTTCATGTGTCTCATTACCTCTGCCCATCAGCCCCTCCATTTGTCTCATTCCCTCTCCCCCCAGCACCTCCATTTGTCTCATTCCCTCTCCCCCCAGCACCTCCATTTGTCTCATTCCCTCTCCCCCCAGCACCTCCATTTGTCTCATTCCCTCTCCCCCCAGCACCTCCATTTGTCTCATTCTCTCTCTTCAGCTCCTACATTTGTCTCATTCCCTCTCCCCCCAGCACCTCCATTTGTCTCATTCTCTCTCTTCAGCTCCTACATTTGTCTCATTCCCTCTCCCCCCAGCACCTCCATTTGTCTCATTCTCTCTCTCCAGCCCCTCCATTTGTCTCATTCCCTCTCCCCACCGAGCCCCTCTATTTGTCTCATTCCCTGTCCTCCCCAGCCCCTGCTTTTATCTCATTCCTTCCCCCCCCGCAGCCCCTTCATTTGTCTCATTCCCTGTCACCCCAGCCCCTCCATTTGTCTCATTCCCTCTCTCAGCCCCCCATTTGTCTCTTTCTTTGCCTCACTCCCCTATTTGTCTCATTCCCTCTCTCACCTCGCCCATTTGTCTCATTCCTTCTCTCACCCCTCTCCCTCCTCCCGTACCTTCTGACTCTGTGTAGCGTGGCCAAGCGGTATCCAGTCTGACAGGAGGTGCTCTTTCAGTGTCAGACCGCGATGTTCAGCCATGCTACACACAGAGATGAGCAGGGGGGGGGAGCAGCACAGCATAGCCCTCCCCTCCTCCCAGCAATCGCGGGCCCCTGGCCAGTGCAGCAGTGCACCGGCCCTAACGTGTTGGCCGCGCATGGTTGCAGGGGTTGCCGTTGTGGCCTGGCCGCCTGGAATGACGGGCCGGTCATGGTGCCACCCCTGTGACCATGGTAGGTATGCCTCTGGGGTTGAATCATTTGGATTACAACTGTGCCTGAAGATCATTTCCTCATCTATGTGCAACCAACCTGTTCCTAATTGATACTTGTGGTGCCCAACATTATGTACACTGTGTTATCTGTACATATTCATACTGTGCCAGTGCATGCCAAGTGTTTTAGGAAGTTGCCTTGTGGCTAGGAGAGAGTGTGACCGCACGTCCAGCTTCTCCTGGCTTCAATATTTACAATCTTTGCCTCTACTGCAATATTGCAAAAAGTGTGCCGAAACAAGTGTAATGTATTTGGTTTACCATGAAAAGTAAAAGAAAGTCATGTTTTTTACATTAAGGGTTCACTTTAATGTGATTTCACTCAGACAACACAATTAAAGGATCACTATAGTGTCAGGAAAACAAACCAATTTTCCTGGCACTATACTGTCCTTGGGTCCCCTCCAACCCTCAGGGTCCCCCTCTTGCTGGGCCCTGGCATTGAGTTGAAGTGGTCTGGATGACTATAGTGGTCCTTTAAATTCTGTTATGGCACAGCGACACTTTACATTTCCCATGATTTTATTTACGGCAAATGTAAGACCAAATCTCCAGAAAAAAAGTCCTTTTTGAAGTCAATGTGAACTCATCTGGAACAAACTTGGACTAACTGACTAACTACTAAGAATGGTCCCTTTTTTAAATTGATGCAATTTCAGCTTCCCAATTCCCAACCACTGCCCTATCTAAATGAACCATGGGAAAGATATTGAGATATGCATACAGAATATACATAATTATTTGGCATCACATTGCTTATTGACTGTCTTGGTCAGTAGACGCATGCTGATTCTATATACAGCTCTACATGCAGTGTAACACATTCCTATAGAACACTACATACAATTACACATACAGACAGGAGAATTATAGCTTCAGTTTATGATTATGTGAGTCAATGGATGGGTTTGTAGCCGAGGTTTGCAAATTGCTGCACGTACGATCAATAGACTAACAGCAGACAGGGGTGGTCCCGGTTTTTGAAATTCCACTTTAATTGTATTGTATCATGCCCCCAGTCCTGTCTCAAAGCAATAAATATAAGTATTCTTGTGTCTTGCAGCTAAAGGTGGGCAGGGGCCATAAATACAGTTCTTTTCCACCGATTGCAAAGACATAAAATAAAAGCGGGCAGCTTGTTATAAATTCTACTGAACCTCTAAACCCATTTTAACATGTAAAAGGTTTTTCTGCTATCAGTAATGGTGTGGAATTGCGTTTCACCTTATTGCAGTTTATACATTCCCAAGTCTGTAATTTTCCCTCTTTATGATTTGCTTCTCACTCATGAAAATGGCACTTACGGGATCGCAGGTTGGAGTTTCATTACTTCTGTGGAAAATTAGCCTATTTTCCTTATCTGAAAATGAAGGTTTTTTGGAGAAGAACGAAAGCATCTCATGTGAAATAAGTTTGACTATGACTCGTTCTCCTTCTTCTTGCATCATCCTTTTTTTTCTCTGTGATCTTAAAATGAAGCCCTAATTTAAAGGGATCACCCGTATAATGTGGCAGAACCTTGATATTCAATAGTTGTTACACTTTCATTCTTGATTTTATAACAGATGGGTAAAAAATTTGCTGAGCACCATCATATACTCTTGCAGGTTGATTATGTATTAACAACCTTCCGAATAGGATATTGCAGTTTTCTTTATTTAATTCTTGCTTGCCAGCTGCTAAAACTCTCACCCACTTGAAAGGGAAACTCTGAACACCAAAACCACTGCACCTTAATATAGATACTTTGCAGCATAGTTGCTGTTCATTTTATCTGGCATTGTAAAGTTTGCCATTTCTGGGAAATGGCAATGTTTATAATCATTAGAGAACACACCTCTAGTGGCTGTCGGACCTATTATATTGTATATTGTTTCCCCAATACCTGCCATATAGTTATCTGGAAGAGACTGATCTAAACAAAAATCTTTAGCGCGTTAATTAAAATGTGGCCGTTATCACAGATGTTACGTGAAGTTTTATTGACAAATAATTTTCTAATACAATAGATCAGTAAATTGTTGTAATAAAACAAATGAGAAATGTAAATGTTGGGTAATTTAGCTTCCTATATTCTGTTATATTTTTTATTATTTATCGTTATTGATTGTGCTCAGCGATAATGGCTGATAATATTGCTGTGTGCAATTATACTATTGTTATACTATTGTTGTGTGTGTTGTTAGTGGTCTGTTTTTCTTTGAGCTTTAAAAAACATTGTTATCAATTTTGAATATTTTGATAAAATCGTTATGTCCTAATGTGCCATCTTATTTCATTTTTTTCAACTTTTTTATATTGCATTTTCTTTAAGGAAATCACTTGAGTACTTTTCCCAGTCCCCCATTTCTGACAACCATCTTGATGCACCTTTGGTCAGATTGTTAGTTATCTGACCCAATACTCTGTATTTTGGAACTGTTGCTTTTGGCAAGTCATGTTTACCTCTAACTCATTCAGAAACAACATTCCATTATTATGCAAATATTGGGATCAATACCTTTCACTTTTTTTTCCTACGCCATAACTTTGTAGTTCATGTGGGAAGAGGAATGATGTGATGTATAATAAGTTAGCACAAATGGAAGAAAGATTCCTCAACGTTTTTTGTTTTACTTCTTTGTTATAAATCTGTACCAGAGGCAGTCTTATATGAAATATGCATGAGGCTCTCTTTTTCCTCTTCTAAGTAGAAATCTCTGAGATTGCGACGATAGTTTTAAAGAAGCCAAAATAATAAGTAAATATACTTTAGGAATCTGCTCAGTTACCTTAACAATCTCTCAATTTGCCCTAATAATTTGTCTATTTCCACCAAAGGAATTGAGAATAAGGATCACATGAACACTGCATATCTCTCCAAATTTACTAGGAAGACGTCCTTGCTGTAGGCCTATATAATCCAGAATTTTAAATTAGAACTCCACATCTTCATGTCTGTCACTGAATCACTAGTAAATCTGACAGCATTTCAACAAATGAGGATATTTACTTTAACCCCTTCCCGACCGTGAACGTCCGTTAATGACTGCGGACGTACCCAGTAAGTCTGCGGCAAAAATGACCCCTGAACTTACCTGAACCGGCGATCCACGACAATCCCGGTCAGGGGGGACTGCCCAAGACCCCAGCAGTCCCCTTGCAGCAGCTCTGGCCACCGTGGCTCTCCAGGGCCATGTAATCACCATGATCACAATAGGGGTCTATGGAGCTGCCAGCAGGGGGACTGTCTGAGCTTTCAGGCAATCTGCCTGACACCTAAAGTGTAAAAAATAAACTAAAATAATAATAAAATAAATATATTATTATATATATTATTATTATTATATATATTAATTATAATTTTGAGCAAGCCCTGTAACTTTCCAAAACACCATAAAACCTTCAATATGGATGGGGTCCAGGAAGTAGAAGGGTCTGGGAGGGAGGGTCTGCCGGAGATTGGCAGGGATGTGTCAGCTGACCGGAGTTCGCCACGAACCGTGGTGAACCGTTCGCGGCAAGTTCGCGACATCACTATACATGGGTGGTATCTCTGTACTCAGGAGATGTTGCTGAATGCATATTGGAGTGTTCTTTGGCAGTAACCCTTAAAGTTCTCAGTACATGCATTCTTAAATTGCTATGTGTGGCCAAATATCACCCATTAGTTTATTTTTTTTAATTTGGCATAGATTGGTGGTAAAATAGTTGCATGAAAAGAGTCAAAATACCCCAAGTTTAATACCTTAGGTTGTCTTCTTTTAATAAATATGTACATGTGAAGGGTTATTCAGGGATTCCTGACAGATATGAGTGTTACAATGTAACTTTAGTTAATTTAAAAAACAAAATGGTTTGGAAATAGCAAAGTGCTACTTGTACTTATTGCCCTATAACCTGCACACAAAAAAAAGCTATGAACATGTTAACATTGGGTATTTCTAAACTCAGGACAAAACTTAGAAACTATTTAGCACGGGTGTTTTTTGGCGGTTGTAGATGCACAGTTGATTTTGGCGGTCAAAGTTAGAAAAAGTGTATTTTTATTATGGGGATGAAGTATATGCACCTGCACCACAAACTCACCTAAATAAGCTTAACACATTCTGTAACACGTTTTGCCGCTTTGTGCTACATTGTAATTTCAGGACCCAGCATTGTGACATGCTAAAAGAACTAAACTGGTTGTCTCTGGATTCCAGACGCACCCTTCATCTTTCCAGCCTTGTGTTTACCAGCTTTCCTGGGAAGCTCCCACCCTACCTGAGCAGAATGCTCTCCCTGGCTATTCCCACCTCCTATAACCTCCGATTCAGTACTAGCACTTTATTTAGTCTACCTCAATACAAAAAGCTTCCTACAGAATTATGGAACGAACTCCTACACACTTTCAAATCTTCCCCGGGCCTAAAATACTTTAAGAGATCCCTCTCTACATACCTCAAAACAGAATGCACCTGTCATGGTTGATTATATATTTCTTATCTGTTCTATGTTAAATTTTGTATATATTGTGTATTAATATTGTTTTTGTACCCTATTGTATAAATGCAATGTTTTGTGAACCCAGGACATACTTGAAATCGAGAGAAATCTCAATATATTTTTCTTGGTAAAATATTTTATAAATAAATACTCTGGATTGGACTTAGGACATACTATAGGGTGCATTTTAGCTGGACATAACATTTGCTGTTGGGCTGAGGCCCTAGCCTATTTGCCTCCTAACAATTCCCCTGACACCAAGTAATAGTATGTTACAATATAGTTTACTTCAAAAATATTTCCACATCCTTTGGGAGAAAAGTAAGAAGACATTTCTCAATAGGTTTATTTTTTTCTCCCAAAACCAAGAGACTTTGGTGGAGAATGAGGGGATGTTGAGAGCCAAAACGACCATCTGACACAACAACATTCTAGTATTATAACGTGTTCTTTCTCATTCTGGATCTGGTACATAGTCAATGACCTGAAATTACACTGTGCCCAACTTCAAGGAATTGGTGGGAATCTAGTAGAGCAATGTTGTTAGTTCTAATATTTAGAAATGTGTTTGCAGAATTTCTATTTTACTTTTTGCATTGTCTGCCCAACATCCTATCGTAAAGACTGGATCACAGACTCACTGGATCAGTTCTCTGTGGTTTTGAGGTAGTAATAATGTAATATTTAACACCTGTCCTGGGAAATGTTTGTCTATTCCTATTGTCAAGATCTCACTTGCCACCATCCTCTTTGCTGATACAGTTAATTTGCTGCTTCTAGAACCATTCTTCTTGAGACTGTTCCCCTTGATACACTGAACAGATTTGCTGTTTTTGTGACAATTGACTCCCGATTCTCCCAATTCCGTCACTGATTATTTGGGTTTTAGTAAGTCTGATAGTTTCCTCATTTAGTTTTGATATCTCACATGTAAACGGGCTAAGTGTAGACCTGATCATAGCTGTCACATACTGATAATTGCTATTAAATCTTAAATGACTCAACGTTGCAGCTGGATTTCAAAATGTATTCAGTTAATTGAAAACTGAACTCCACATTCACACGGTGCGTCCATCATTTTGTCCACTCAAAGTGTACATATGAAAGTGATACATTATAACATGCGGACCTCTAAATAAAAAGACTGTAACACAGAAACAATGAAAGCGATGGGGAATAATACAGAGGAGAATGGGTAAGTACACACTTAAAACCAGTGAATTATACACAGCCCTAAGCAGTGTAACTATTTATGTATTGTGTGTTACATTAAAAAGAAACTATTGGCAAATAATAACCGATGCTTGCTTTGTTCTTTCCCCCCTAAAGGATAAAAGGTGATGGAGAACTATTATCTATGGTCCAACAGCAAGGCCCTCGGTTAATTTTATTTTCCCGCAGGTTATATTGTTATTTAGTACTTATATGTTAGTGCAGATGCACACAGCAGGAAGAAGTGTTATCCGTCTCTAGTAAGGTTAATTAATTACTAAAGTAAGAATTTAAAGTGAATTTCAAATTTAAGGTCAAAATAGCTTAAATAGAAATATTCTCTAACTCCACTGTTTTTCCAGTACAGTTTGGCCTTAAATTCGGAATTCACGTTGAATTCACCTTGACCTCTTACTTTAGACATTACCCTGTAAGTGTAAGTATGTAATAAATCCTCAGCACTCTGTAGTGTAAATTTCAATGATGTTTACTCAACCAACAATCCAAAGTGTGACAACATTTCAACACCCACTGGTATCTTCCTCAAGTTTAAGTTTCGGAGAAAGACACTGATGATAAGCGTTGAGAGTTTTGCTTTCTGAGTTTACAGTCTGAATAAAGTTCGCTGATATTCCCAACAATTATTTTTGTTTCACCGTTAGGATCATTCTCTAAGAAAGAGATTTTGGAAGTTTGAAGCAAAATAGATAAATTGGAAAAATTCCAGGTTGACTATTTCCTGGTTTAGTGAATAGCCATTTGTCTGCCCACTTAATTAAAGCTGTATTTTAAATTTCCACCCTTGCAAAAGGAACAAAATATATTATGAATATTAATATTAATTCCCTCGATATATATTTATACGTTGTTCCTCAAAGTGGCCTTTAAGAAAAAAAAATGCAATAAAAACATTTTTTTATGTTTCGTTCCCTTCGATTCCATAACTCTGCATGTGAATTACATTAAGAAAAAAAATAATTGAAAGAAATATGTCGACGAGACGAGAATTTCACTCTGCACTTTTGGCTTCTATTTAATTCAGACGTCCATTGTCAAAAGCTCTGTAGAAAAAAAAATATATCCTCATCCTCCAGAGTATGTGTTGTACTGCATTTTATTTTCTAAGCAGCATTGGTTGTGTTTTATCAAATATTTTGATATTTTTCTTAATATTGTATGACGGCCGTAATATACGGCAGTGGTATTCTACGTCTGTTTCTTGAGTGTTAATGAGCTTTGTGCATGTTTTTCATTAATTATGTGCCACAGCATTACAAGCCCCACTCTTTGGCACAGTATTCCATTGTGGACTCTTTATCACGAATGCCACCATCTTCAAGCCCCAGGAGCAGCTTGCCGGGATTTACTGCAGGGTCTTATTAAAGAGGTCTTTACATAGCGTGTGTGTTTACTGGCGTATGCCCAAAAGATTTCAGACTGTCAGCTTAGGGAACAAGAGGACAAATTGTGAAAATGCCGAAATGTCTACTTTGATCTGCTCGAACATAATAAAGGAGTGAGTTTGTGTTTCTGAAACCTTGGGTTGAGTCTTAGGTTACTTCATTCCACACTCCATACTTGATCAGCATGTTTTAATTACACAACCTCGAGAAAACCTTTGTTAAATCTATTTATATCAAGGCAAGCTGCCATTCCAATGAAACCGTAGGCTGCCCAAGAGAACATTTGTTTCTGATTATAAAGATTGCAAATAATTATTTACCTGGGTTTAAACTGCTTTTCACGTGAAAAAAACAAAACAAAACCATAAAACATTAACAAAAATACGTCAGTAAATGTTAAAGAGAAACTTTAAGTTCAAAAAATGCATATTTTATTTAATGCCTAGATAATTGTTTCAAAAAATATGCATGTATTACATTTGCACAAATATTTTCTAAGCCCTAAATCTTCCCTTTCATTACCTGCAGGACTACAACCCTACATTTTTCCCCCCCATCACTAACCTCCTTGCTAGGGCCAGAAAAAACAGTGAGGTTTCCAAAGCAGCTTCTCACAGAGATGATGGATGGTTTTATTGAGATTTCGGTGTGTTTATAACACTAAAATTATACTTTAGGGCTACATTAGTTCAAGTGCTAATTAATTTGTATGCGTCATTTAAAATGACAACTTGCTATATCAAGCTATTGTGAACTTAAATTCCAATGTACTAAACTAATATTACCAAGTAGAAAGAGAGTATCACTGATGGTTGTTGATTGATAGCCCAGGAAGGTAGCCCTATATACAGAAAAAAATGACTTCTCTGGAATGAAATATTTTTAAATAGAAAGGCTGTAGAGACAGACTATTTATACCATAACCACTTCAGTTAGAATACCTGATTGGTGCTTAGAGCCATCCTTTAATTATAAACCAATGGAAGGCTGACTTACTGCATAATTAAAATATTTTTCATGATATCATGCGATGCGTATTTTATGAAGTTTTGGATGCCTGTTATGAATGTAACTATATTCAGTAGCCGGGACATCACAAAGCAGTTAGCTTCCCCCGATACATGTATATACTTAATGTAATAATGAAAGAATTTTGTATGTTAAGTTGCTTCTAAATAAGTACTGTAACATTTTATACAACATTAGTGCCAGGATACAATAAAATGCCAACCATCGGAGGATAGTCAAGTTGGTATAGGAATCAAATGGATAGGCTAAGAAGACAGAATTAAAACAAATATATGGCTGGTTCTTAGTGTTGTTAACTTTAGCGAAATACCCCCAGGGTTTAAACAGAAACAATTCATACAGGTTAATGTTATGCATGGAGCAGGGTTTGCCTCTGTCACATATGAGTGCTTACAGATATTACAGGCACTCATTCTGCACTGCTAACACATCGCACAATGTTTATCTATTTATTTTAAGTTTGTTTCTGAATTTGAGAATAAAATATATTTTTCTTAAATAAACTGAACGTTTAACAGTAACTGATTTTTGTTGGTACTGCCCCACAATTGACTGGTTATACATAATGAGAAAGATCTGAATAGTTAGTTTTTTTTTTCGTGGAAAATGAGCCGCCATTGTTATAAACCAATTAACTTTTGAGTATCGCTAAGCAATGTGTGCAGTTTAATTGTGGCCTTTGTGGTATAAATGAGGACAGCGACCATTGCTATCCTTACAGGCACATCTCGTTCTCTGGAATGAATTTTTCTTTCTGTTTTATTTTATTTTTATAGTTTATATAGTATGTTTTTCTGTCCTGTACTTGCATTCCATTGTTCTCTTCACAGCATGCAGCTTGTACTTCAAGGGGAGGTTTTCCTGTCTCTGTGAATAAAAGGTGACGGGTACAAAAAATCATCCAGAAGGTTCATTTATTTCGACATGGTGTTTAGTGTTGAACAATGCAACACATTCTGTGAAAAATCACTTGGGATTGTGTTATTCTATCCTGGTCTGCAATTTAATGCTTTCTTATATCGGCCACATCTCCCTTTCTCTGGCTCTCTCTCATTGCACAGAGACACTGACATGCCATACACAAACACACAAGCATCAACGCAAGACACACAGCCTGATCAGTCCATGACAGATTTATTAGAAGCCTGGTGGTCAAACCTTGCTGCTATGTGTTGATAATCCTTTTTAAGGCCAAGAAGATATGACCATCCAGCAATGCAGTGTAATGTCATTTCGAGCCTTTTACATGTAACTGTCTACTTTACACAACGTTTTATGACTGGCATGCCCTTATCTCTTGCTTTCAGATTACGTGATACATGTATAAATCTGTCCCTCCCCCGTCCATTTCCGTAAACGTGATTTTCATTTTTTTTTTTACTGTAGAATTTTCCATTTATTCCCAAGTTTTTACTTTGTCATTCCACATTTCTTGCAGAACCTGCTCTTTAACCCTTCTGCCCCCCATCTATTTCCCTGCTTCTCTGGAGAATTGACTTATTCTTTATAGGTTTACTGCTATCATTCTGTTGTTCAGTTTGCTCTATCACCTGCTTTTCTTTTTAGATTCTTATACTTGTTCTTTTCAGTATTTAAATCCCCTTCATCTTTTCTGTTAAAACATAAACATTTTCTACAGTTGGCTATTATTTTCCATTCTTTATTTTGTTTGTATTTATTGTGCTTGTATGTGTGAGTAACCTACGCAGTCATTGCTGCATTTGGTACTGTAACAACCTTAGACATTTTATTTCAAGAATATAGACAACTCCTAACTCACATTTGTCTCGACATTTCTGAGATTTATCCCACCTCAAAATATTCAATTAGTGTTAACTAAAAGCAACAAGATTAAAAGCTAATACACAGCTGATACTTCATCAGACTTAACTATTTAAAATGTTTTATTCTGAAAGGGTTGTGAGAATTTTTTTCTGCTAGACTGGTTAATATCTTAAATAATACCCCACACACTTCTCAAAATCTTGGACTTGTGGATGGAATTATTGAATGTCCTGTCTGCATGTTACGGCTATATACTCTCGTTCTTAAGGCCTTTAAAGACAACTTTCATCAAATTTTCACTTCTATTTTTTTTTTTTTAAACGTTTATTACATTTATTGAAACGTAGTGATTTTTTTTTTAATGATGTATGTTGCCTGCGGCTGCAGGTTCACACAGAGCAAACAGAGCAATTGCACCAGCAGGCTGGTTAGTTTGAGCAGCAGTCGGTCAGATAATAGTAGAATATGACCCAACGTGGCTGCTCAATCAGATAAAAAAAGTGAAATGTTCTCGAAAACAATCAATATACACCATTAAATTTTTTTAGAAACTTATTTTCTGAAAAATGTTTCATTAAATGCAATAAACTTTAAAAATAAATAAATAAAATGTGATGACAATTGTCTTTCTACACAATTGTTTTAGGTTTCATTTTTTGTTTCGTTTCAGTTACTAGGCATCGTCTTCATCGGTTTATGTAAACTCATTAGTCTACTTATTCATACATTTCAGATTTATTTTTCTTTTTAAACATTTTACTATGAGCCTGCCAGCATTATCAAATTAATATGACATTCACCGTAATAAAATACAAAAACAGACGGCGAATCCCAGCAGAATAAAGAATAGAAAAGAGAGAAGATAGAAGGAATTCATTTTGAAAACATATTTAGCCTAATGTGCTATGTTGACTTTTTTTTTAATGTCAGCTGTAGAGTTTTGGAACTACCGGTAAATAAGAATTGCTACAGCAGTGTTTGAAAGGCTGCACTTTGTGTATGCTGGTCAAAAATGTGATCAAGTAATGGTACGTAGTTAGAAACATGTTTTTAATGACATTTTTTTTGTTTGTCTTTTGGTAAGGAATCACTGTTATATATTATATAACATAGTATATGCTTTAGGTCCTTATGTGGGCATCTTGCTATATGACCTTTGACATTAAAGAAACACTATAGCTTTAAGAATACAAACCCCTTTTCACCTGTTAAAAATAAAGAAAAAAGGTTTTACTTACTTTTTGCTTGTAACAAGACTTTCTTCGTGATGCTGTCACCTCTACCTCCTGCGACATCATCTACAAAACTGCAGTGTTTTAGATAGTAGGGTTAAAGTTACAGATCCACTGCACCGAAACCACTTCACTGAGATTAACTGGCCCGGGTACATTTAGACTTTTAAAAGGTTACTCCAACATGTTGTAGTTAACATTTATTTTAATCATTATTGTCCTATTGGACATTACTGACTTCACTCCCTCCTTCAGGGTTAAAACTAGTACTAAGATAAAGCTTTAAACTCACCTGCAATCCGGCGCTACTCAAAGCATCTTCACCACCCTCACCTCTTCTGATGTCACAGCTGCCTCATGCAGTCCAATAAAATGCCTTGTCAGACCATTTAACTGACTCAGAGTGCATGCGCATGCTCTCAGACATTAAGGGGAGGGAGATGGGCTGAATAAGGGTGGGGATTTAAAAAAAAAAAAAGCAGGGCTGCCATCAGAAATTTTGGGGCCCCTAATACAGCTCACGGTCTGGGCCCCTAGGGGCTCGCCCCCAGAGCCCGCCCTCCAAATCCCCATCCCCATGGCCTGCCTCCAAATCCCACCCCCAGGAATACACACACAGACACACGCACTGATACAAAAGGACACAGATACAGACACACACAAAGATACACACATACTGAAACAGTATGTATGCCTATATGTGTGAATGTCTGACACACACATACTGAAACAGACATACACACATATACAGACACACACACATGCATAGTGACACACAGAGACATACTGACATACACACACACACACACACACACACATGCATAAGGACATACAGACAAACACACACACTGACATATTATTATTATTATCGCCATTTATATAGCGCCAACAGATTCCGTAGCGCTTTACAATATTATGAGAGGGGGGATTTAACTATAAATAGGACAATTACAAGAAAACTTGCAGAAACGATAGGTTGAAGAGGAACCTGCTCAAGCGAGCTTACAGTCTATAGGAGGTGGGGTATAAAACACATTAGGACAGGAAATAGCAATCAAATAAGGTGGGAGTGAAGCAGAGCTTGAGGAGATAGTAAAGTGCTGCCCTTTAGGAGAGAGCAAGAGACAGGTATGTGAGGTAGAGATTACTCTGGGAGCCCATACATACATACAGAGAGACATACTGACATACATGCATACGGACAGACAGACAGACGGACATACATACACACACATGCATCTCATTTTTTCAGCCACCCTCCTGTTTCTTACCTTTTCGTTGCAGTAGGGTGGCTGGGGCTGATGGGGCCCGGTCACACTATTACACGGCTGCAGTGCTGACCGGGCCCCTGAAGATATAGGGCTCATTGGGTGGCTCTAAATGCTTGGGCCACCTGGTGGACCCTATCAACGCGCGGGCCCCGGTGCAGCTGCTCCGGTGTGAGCTCTGCCGGTACACATGGGGCCAGGGGCCGCCAGACCCGTGACAACTGTCATGATTGCGACCCCCTGATGGCTACACTGCAGGGAGGTTTTAGAAGAAAGAAGCAGGGAGGGAAGGGAGATGCACGAGTAGAAGCTCTGAATGTCTGTAACAGCGTGCTGACACAGATGTATTTTTTGCCCAGAATTGATATTAGGCAGCCCGGGCTGCATGAGTCACGTGTACGCTGGGTGTAAGTAACCCTTTAATGAACTGCAATTTACATAATTTTCGGTTATTGTCAGTCTCCCCTATCCCTGACTGAATAAAAATGGACACTTTACTGTTTCATTTTTTAGCATTATTTCCCAGTATATCAAGAGATCTGGCTCCCTCACACTCTTTCTGGTTTGTTTTTCTTTGTTTCTCTCTTCTTTATATATTGGTATCTTGATAACTCATAGGGGAATATCTGCCATTGTTCAGATCTGACTCTGGAGGTCCAATAATAACGACTCCCATCACCAACAGTCAACTATTATCTTGTTCAATTACATATATCAAAGACACACTCTGTGCACCATAACAACTTCACACATATGTTTCTCAAGCTATTTTGTGAATGAGGAATTACTGATAGTCTGAGAGCATCAGCTGACACCTCAGCCTATCAGCAGCTCGCAATCCGAGGTTGTCTGATTTACGTCTCGGACTACGGCAGAATTTGCTGGGAGGAGTGGTCAGACGCCGGATTCAACACTTTCAGATTAAAATGTTTGTTAATGCTTTAACCCATTAGGACCTCCTTACATTACAATAACTTTATCTTAAGTTGTTATGGTGCCTGGAGTATTGCTTTAATGAATAAAGCAAGTGAATCTAATTAGGCTGGGGTTTGCTATTCTGCAGAAAATATTCTCTTTTTTTTTTAAATTGTATTTTTGTTTTTAAGCGTGCCAGTTTGGACCAGATCTGCCATTTAGAACAACAAAAGTCAAAATGTTAAAACCCATCTGAGAAAAAAGATTAGAAATAATTTTTAAAAATGTGCCTTTTTGGGTTTAATTGGAAGGCTCATGCTGTTGTTACCATGATCGTAATTTGTAGTTATATATTTTAGAGTCTAACATTTGAAAAATATTCAGTTGAAATTTGCAATGTGTGAGAGCCAGCAATAAAGTGATTTGCTCTCTCGAATTGACTGAAGAGCTCACAATAAAAATGACTGTGCTGTAACCATGGAAACCCATATTGAGCTGCAACATAAGCCCTGACACTCCTTTCTGGCAGCAAAATGCCTTCACTGTATTTTCTGTCCGTTAGCTATTTAATATTAAGAGCACAATTCCTGAATGCCCATATTAATCAAAAAATTGCCAATTTCAATCTACTTTTTGCACGTATGCTAAATAAAACTGTTTCAGACTGTCAGGGTTGCCTGGCAACTGAATTATGCATAATTCCGCACAGACAGTAAAAGTACAACAAGAATTTTTTATTTCCTTTCTTTTTTGAGGGCCTTGCCAATCAACACTCATCTTCCATAATTGCTTTGCTCCATTTTGTTTGCACGTTTAAATTGAAAAGCAAAAATCTAAACTAAAATAACTGCATATACTCTGTTTGATCTAATCGACAGAATGCAGAGGTCAGTTTGACATATTAATGAATATAAACTCTTTGAGTGACAGCACTCGAAGAGTTTATTCCATTATAGTTCTGACTAATCCACTTTGTTCACATGAAGAACAGCAATTTGTCCAACGATGCACCCATTAACCCAAATGATGTAGTCACATAAAATAAACCTTTATGTTAAGCCGTGCTCCTAGAATGTAGGGATTAGTTGTCCATGGTAGTAGTGCAATGTGTGTCTTTTCTGTCTTACTAAAATTGTATTGCTTAGACTTCACAGGAGAAAAAGTCAAGTGGATATTTCGGAGTGTATGTCTACAGTCTCAGAACCAATGAACTGCAGTAATAAAGTTCGTTTTCCCCACCAGAGCAGTGGGTTGTCAATTTAATTTGTGCCCGTTTAGTCCACCCTTGGAGGGACAAATGTATATTTTCAGATACCTATCAGTGCAAGCTTAGAAACGAAGAGGGAAAAGGGATTGGAGGCGGATACAATTTTGGTACCTTACAATCCAAACTTTTCCAGGGCTAGGAAGCAACCCAAAAATAAGTAACTAATAAAACATAACCTTTAATACATATAATATAATAAAAACAGATATGTAGAGTATACAACTCACAATTGATCATAAAAAGCTAGCCAGTGGCAGGCTAACAATACCATCCAATGATAAGAAAAAGAAAAAGAAAAAGAAAAATCGAAACCAAATTATAAATCAAATTAATACAAATAAATAAAATAAATGTATTAAATTGAATTAAACAGATACTATTAAATACAAAATGACCAAGCTAGCCGAAGCTAGCCGAAGCTAGCCGAAGCTAGCCGAAGCAGGAAATAGTAGTGTGCTGCTCCGGTAAAAAAAATATAGAATTTAACAAAAAAGAAATACTAACAACCAGTGGAAACAAAGGTAGCTAAAGTGGGAATAAATAAGTATCTATGAGAGATAAACTCCTAAGAAATAGAGCACATCGAGAGGGGAAGGTAAACCGTAATCAGGGAAAGGGATAGCTAATAGCTACATATAGTTTCCTAATGTGCCTTCGAGGGCACCCCTTAAAAAATTCTAAACCCTACCCGTTCCCCCCACAACCACATAGTTGACTAGTAGAAAAAGTAAATAGAATAAATAAATAAATAATAAAATCACAGAGTGGTGGCTGTATCTATAAAGTCATAGTAAGCTGCAGCATCATCCCTAATCTCTCACTAACTGTCCCGACGCGTGTTTCGACAAATACTGTCTCTTCCAGGTGAAACGGGTACTGGTTGTTTGTGGTTTAAATCTCCCGCCACAGAAGCCGGTTTATGGAAAGAATCCACCAATCAGATTGGGGAGGGATGAAGGTAACGCTTTACTCTTTATGAGATCAAGAGTTAAAGGGACACTCCAGGCACCCAGACCACTTCTGCCCATTGGAGTGGTCTAGGTGCCAACTCCCACTACCCTTAACCCTGAAAGTGTAATTATTGCAGTTTTTATGAACTGCAATAATATCCCTGCAGGGTTAAGTCCTCCTCTAGTGGCTGTCTATCAGACAGCCACTAAAGGGGCTTCCGTGTTCTTAGAACATGAAAAGTGTTTTAAACAACGCTGGACGTCCTCACGCTATGTGAGGACCTCCAGCGTCGCCGAAATCCCCATAGGAAAGTATTGAATAATGCTTTCCTATGGGGAGGTCTAATGCGCGTGCTCGGCCATTGCCGTGCATGTGCATTAGGTCTCCCCTGCCGGCTGATGTCGGCGGGGGAGGAGAGTAGGCGCAGCCTGACCCGGTGCTGGACTCCGGTAAGTCACTGAAGGGGTTTTAACTCCTTCAGCAACTTGGGATGGTGGTGAGAGGGAGAGGGGCACTTTAAACGGTTTATAGATTGCCAGTTTGCAGAAGCTGGGCCCTTCACTAAATGGGGAAACGTCCATTCTTAATAATGACACTTGGACATATGTACAGTTAGTATATTTTACCAAATTAAATATAAAGGGCGACAATACAGTACTTGCACAATATTCGTTTTCCATTATCTTTTCTACAATCAGAAATTCTGCAAGGTCGCACTGAGCTCAGCTGTTGGAAACTGATTTTGTTCAGCCTCAGGGCTATTGCTTTGTCAGGATTGTCAGTAAAAAGGATGGATCATAAAACATCTACTGCTTACCTGAGTATAAATATAGAGGTTAAGCAGTCCACCCTGACCTCCAATTCCAGCTCTAGATATCAAATTCTACTATTATTTTTGACATGGATTGAACATCTGTGGACTTGCTGTTGCTTCTGCTCTGATCACTCTTAGTCAGCCAGGGAGCTGGAGAGTAGTTGGGGGCTCGACCTCGTCTGTCATCCACAGTGAATTGCTGCAGCCATTTCAGTACGGACAAATCACCACTCGACCATACAAGCACTGGTATAGGTAATAAGGAGATGTACTCATTGTGATCTATCAAACGTAGAGGGTGGTCTTTGATTTCTGCAGAATTCTCCAGATTTTGTGGTAAAAATCTAAGGGACTGCGCCAATACGATCTTAGCAACGTAGCTATTACAGCATTCTGACAAATACGCGCAGGGTCATTGGGAGTAAAAAAGGTACAGGGAAAACAGACATTGTTAAAGATAATTTTCTGATTGGAATGATTGGAAAATAAGGCCAGTGAGGTTTTATGCAGATGTTATCATGTGCTCAGAACCTCGGGATGCCATTATTTGCCACTAATACACATATCACAGTTGTATATCGTTATATTATTATGTGATATGTTAAAATTAAGGTTATGGCCAGGTCTAAGGATAGGGTTAAGACAAGGATTCCTTTGCTCTGTTTGCCAGGGATTCATGGTAGTTACATTCCTGGGCTACTATTTGTGTCTTCTCCTAATGTGAAACTATAGTCACCAAAACAAGCTTAGCTTGGTGTATAGATCATGTCCTTTCAATCCCAATGCTCATTTAGGAGTTAAATCACTTTTGTTTCTGTTTATGTAGCCCTAGCCACACCTCCCCTGGCTGTAACTGCATTAAAAAAAAATGTTTCACTTTCAATCAGATGTAATTTACTTTCAAAGTTTTTATCTCCTGCTTTGTTAATGGAACTTTAATCACACCCGAGTCTTCTGCAAGGTCAAGCAAGCTACTAACAGAACAGAAGATATGAAATTCTAAATTAAACAGAATGTACAATAAAGGGAGTATAAACATTAGACTACTCTTTACAGGAAGTGTTTAGGAAAGCTGTGCATATTACATGCAGGGAGGTGTGACTAGGGCTGCAACAAAGTTAATTGTGAAATGGCTGAGAATTTAGCAGTGAGGCAGCAGGGGCATTATCTATACACCAAAACTGCTTCATTAAAGGTACTCCAGGTACCAAGGCAACTTCACCTAAATTAAGTTTTCTGTGGTGCCAGGAGACCCCCGGATTGCAAAAGGTAAGTTTCCTTCCAAGCCAGTTTTGTAAAAGAGGAGACACTGATTGACTGAGAAGATCGTCTGATCACTCTCAACCAATCAGCTGCCCCCCTGCCCGGCAGCACTCAGAGATTCCTGAATCTGACATTTCAGAAGCCAGATGCTTCACCACTGGAGGCAACTTTGGGCCTAAACCATTTGAGAACAGTTTAACGCCTTGAGGTAAGAGTGCCTCCGGGGGCCTCCTGGCACCATCACAACTGCATTTAGATGAAGTTGTTTGGGTGACTATAGTGTCCCTTTATTTCTAACAGAGAGGAAAAGGGCATTCCATAGGAATGGTGCAGCCCTAGAGAATTCTTTAAGGCGAGCATCAGAGGTAGGAGTACAAACAAAGGGGTTAGATGTAGGTCTTTGGCAGAGCGTAGGGGCCTAGACGGGACATATTTGTGTATTAGTGAGGATAAGTAGGTTGGAGCAGCATTGTGTAGAGATTTGTAAGCAAGTGTCAGGATCTTAAATTGAGTCCTATATCTTACGGGAAGCCAATGGAGGGACTGACAAAGGGGGAGGCGTGGGAGGTGCGGACAAGAAGATGAGCCTCACCGCCGCATTAATGATAGACTGTAACGGGGCAAGTTGGGAACACGTAAGATCACTGAGAAGCAGATTACAGTAGTCAAGGCGAGAGAGGACACCGACGTGGACAAGAACCTTAACATCAGAGTCCAGTAAATTTGTCAGACCATTTTCTCTTGTGTGAGGGCTCCTAATGACTCTTTGTACGCCAGCTGTAGTGGATACGGTGCTTAGAGTGTCCCTTTAATTATTTTAGAGCACTGATTATATTGCTTTAGATTCCGTCTGTACGTGATACAATCTGACGGAAATGTGGAGATCAATTCTGTTTGCACCTGAGCCTGTCAGTTTATTTTCTTAGCAGCTCTAATCTCCTAAGAGTCTCTCAGGAAGGTCTGCTGGATGCTTTAGGCACGTTCTAGTGAAACCCCTGCACTACAGCTGCTATCTTTTAACTGCATTAATGCACATTACATCATGCCAGACATCTGGGACCTGTTGAAGCTGCTATTCTTCAAATTGTCACAATATGGATCAGAACGGTCACAAGAGTGCTTCACACATGTACCATCTTATTCTGGGTATTTTTATTTTAGCTCTAACTCTTTAAATAGAACGTTAAAATCCTAGGTAATCTTACCAATTTACTGTGGTTTTTTTTTACAACCATTGGATTTCTAAATTAGGCTCTTCAAAGATCTCATGCAACAAGTTCTCACACAGCATCTCTTGGTGGTAAATCTAATCTTTTTTTAATAAATCTGTTTGCAAAAACATGAAAAGAGGAGACAATGTTTCATCCCCCATTATTTTAGGGGTGAGAACAATAAATAGAGCAGTGCTATCCATTCTGTCCTGTCCCCATATGTTGTGCTATAAGATGGGATACAATGTGGAATAAGCCTGATGTCCACAATCCCCGTTTTAATTTTATTTTATTTAGTGTTTTCTTACTGGCAGGGAGACTTGTGCACAGAGGAAAAAGTTTGTTTGTCTGAATCAATTTATGCCTAAAAACAATTTGTTTCAGTCCCAGTGGGGATTTGTCCATGTGGTGTTTCAGTTTGGACAAATTTTGTCCATGCAATCGTTTTTGGAAAACCAATTCAAACAAACCAAAATAAAGCAAAATCTGGCTAATCAATTATGTATATATTTTCCAGTACACTGATATACAGTATCTCACAACATTGAGTACACCCCTCACATTTTTGGAAATATTTTATTATATCTTTTCATGTGACAACACTGAAGAAACGACACTCTGCTACAATGTAAATTAGTAAGTGTACAGCCTGTATAACAGTGTAAATTTGCTATCCCCTCAAAATAATTCAGCACAAAGCCATTATTGTCTAAACTGTTGGCAACAAAGTGAGTACACCCCTAAGTGGAAATGTCCAAATTGGGCCCAAAGTGTCAATATTTTGTGTGGCCACTATTATTTTCCAGCACTGCCTTAACTCTCATGGGCATGGAGTTCACCAGAGCTTCACAGGTTGCCACTGGAGTCCTCTTCCACTCCTCCATGATGACATCACGGAACTGGTGGATGTTGGATGTTATATACCTTGCTGACCCCCACCTCCCGTTTGAGAATGCCCCACAGATGCTAAATAGGGTTTAGGTATGGAGACATGCTTGGCCAGTCCATTACCTTTACCTTCAGCTTCTTTAGCAAGGCAGTGGTCATCTTGAAGGTGTGTTTGGGCTCGTTATCATGTTGGAATACTACCCTGCGACCCAGTCTCCGAAGGGAGGGGATCATGCTCTGCTTCAGTATGTCACAGTACATATTGCCATTCATGGTTCCCTCAATGAACTGTAGTTCCCCAGTGCCGGCAGCACTCATGCAGGCCCAGACCATAACACTCCCATGCTTGAATGTAGGCAAGACACACTTGTCTTTGTACTCCTCACCTGATTGCTGCTTGACACCATCTGAACCAAATAAGTTTATCTTGGTCTCATCGGACCACAGGACATGGTTCCAGTAATCCATGTCCTTAGTCTGCTTGTCTTCAGCAAACTGTTTGCAGTCTTTCTTGTGCATCATCTTTAGAAGAGGCTTCCTTCTGGGACGACAGCCATACAGACCAATTTGATGCAGTGTGCGGCGTATGGTCTGAGCACTGACAGGCTTACCCCCCACCCCTTCAACCTCTGCAGCAAAGCTGGCAGCTCTCATACATCTATTTCCCAAAAACAACCTCTGGATATGATGCTGAGCACATGCACTCAACTTCTACATTGTAGCAGAGTGTCATTTCTTCAGTGTTGTCACATGAAAAGATAGAATAAAATATTTACAAAAAGGCCTGACAACATGGGCCACCTGATGGACACCTTGGAAGGCGGCCGGCCGGGCCGCAAATGGTGACGGCGGTACCCGGTCGCAGGGGTACCGCCGGCTCGCACCTGCCCGCCCAGTCTATCAAAACAAAGGAAAACCCTATCGCCCACCTGGAATCCTGAAACGCCCACTAGTGGGCGGGAGGGACCAGGTTGACGACCCATGATTTACTGTGTCATCAATGTTAAATGTACAAAAAGAGGGGGTGTGAGTGGGGGTATGGCCAGGGGCAGGGCTGTTCTGTGAAATTTTAGGCGAATGTCAATTTTTCCAACTTAAATGTAATTTAGAATAAGAACAATGTATATTATTTACACAGACTGAAGTTGTAGTTTTAAAACACATTACTGGAAGTATTATTGCTGTGGAACTTACTGGGAGTATTATTGCTGTGGAGCTCTGTTATACACTCAGACATTACTGGGAGTATTATTGCTGTGGAGCTCTGGTATACACTCAGACACATAACTGGGAGTATTATTGCTGTGGAGCTCTGTTATACACTCAGACACATTACTGGGAGTATTATTGCTGTGGAGCTCTGTTATACACTCAGTCACATTACTGGGAGTATTATTGCTGTGGAGCTCTGTTATACACTCAGACACATTACTGGGAGTATTATTGCTGTGGAGCTCTGTTATACAGACACATTACTGGGAGTATTATTGCTGTGGAGCTCTGTTATACACTCAGACACATTACTGGGAGTATTATTGCTGTGGAGCTCTGTTATACACTCAGACACATTACTGGGAGTATTATTGCTGTGGAGCTCTGTTATACACTCAGACACATTACTGGGAGTATTATTGCTGTGGGGCTCTGTTATACACTCAGACACATTACTGGGAATATTATTGCTGTGGAGCTCTGTTATACACTCAGACACATTACTGGGAGTATTATTGCTGTGGAGCTCTGTGATACACTCAGACATTACTGGGAGTATTATTGCTGTGGAGCTCTGTGATACACTCAGACACATTACTGGGAGTATTATTGCTATGGAGCTATGTTACACACAGACACATTACTGGGAATATTATTGCTGTGGAGTTCTGTTATACACTCAGACATTACTGGGAGTATTATTGCCGTGGAGCTCTGTGATACACTCAGACACATTACTGGGAGTATTATTGCTGTGGAGCTCTGTTATACACTCAGACACATTACTGGGAGTATTATTGCTGTGGAGCTCTGTTATACACTCAGACACATTACTGGGAGTATTATTGCTGTGCAGCTCTGTTATACACTCACACACATTACTGGGAGTATTATTGCTGTGGAGCTCAGTTATACACTCAGACACATTACTGGGAGTATTATTGCTGTGGAGCTCTGTTATACACTCAGACGCATTACTGGGAGTATTATTGCTGTGGAGCTCTGTTATACACTCAGACACATTACTGGGAGTATTATTGCTGTGGAGCTCTGTTATACACGCAGACACATTACTGGGAGTATTATTGCTGTGGAGCTCTGTTATACGCTCAGACGCATTACTGGGAGTATTATTGCTGTGGAGCTATGTTATACACTCAGACACATTACTGGGAGTATTATTGCTGTAGAGCTCTGTTTTACACTCAGACACATTACTGGGAGTATTATTGCTGTGGAGCTCTGTTATACACTCAGACACATTACTGGGAGTATTATTACTGTGGAGCTCTGTTGCACACTCAGACACATTACTGGGAGTATTATTACTGTGGAGCTCTGTTGTACACTCAGACACATTACTGGGAGTATTATTGCTGTGGAGCTCTGTTATACACTCAGACACATTACTGGGAGTATTATTGCTGTGGAGCTCTGTTATACCCTCAGACACATTACTGGGAGTATTATTGCTGCGGGGCTCTGTTATACCCTCAGACACATTACTGGGGGTGTGTGCTGTGGGCTCAGTTATACACTCAGACACATTACTGGGAATGTGTGCTGTGGAGCTCTGTTATAAGCTCAGACACATTACTGGGAATATTATTGCTGTAGACACTGTTCATACACTCAGACACATTACTGGGGATGTTGCTGTGGACTCCTGTTATACCTCAGACACATTACTGGGGTGTGTTGCTGTGGGCTCTGTTATACCTCAGACACACATTACTGGGAGTATTATTGCTGTGGGCTCTATTTATACCTCAGGCATTACTGGAGTATTACTGCTGTGGAGCTCTGTTATACACTCAGACACATTACTGGGAGTATTATTGCTGTGGAGCTCTGTTATACACTCAGACACGTTACTGGGAGTATTATTGCTGTGGAGCACTGTTATACACTCAGACACATTACTAGGAGTATTATTGCTGTGGAGCTCTGTTATACACTCAGACACATTACTGGGAGTATTATTGCTGTGATGCTCTGTTATACACTCAGACACATTACTGGGAGTATTATTGCTGTGGAGCTCTGTTATACGCTCAGACACATTACTGGGAGTATTATTGCTGTAGAGCTCTGTTACACACTCAGACACATTACTGGGAGTATTATTGCTGTGGAGCTCAGTTATACACTCAGACACACAACAATATGGAGCTCCAAGAAAAGAAGGACATTAGAATAGAAAAGAGGGACAGAGGCATTTGGACCTAATATAGGGACTGTCCCTCCTAAATAAGAACAGGTGGGTGGTATGCCAATGGTCGATGTGTACTCTCATGTAGATGAGTTGCTGTAATTTTCTGGAATATCTCTGGAATAAATTGGCTCATGCCTCTCTAATATGAAATTTTCCAACGTGAATGATGGATATTCTCATATGTTCATCTGGTGCACCTTACGGTCATAAGCCATTCATTATAAATGACATCACATCAGCAGCCTCTTGCTCTCTCTAGGATATGGGGACAAGATATATTTTATGATGTATGATACTTGTATATGTTATTCTTAAGGTATGGTTTAATGCTGTATCGAGCATGATGGCATTTTTTAAAATGATCTTTTGTCTGAACATATGATGTTTTATGATTGGAAGTTTGTTTTTATGTTAATTGATATAATTGTATAATTAGAAATTACGTTCAAATCTGCTTAATTTGCGGTTCGTGTACACGTCTTAGGATATGTGTAATATTTGTCCTGGAGTTTGTATTATGCTGTGCACATATCTGTGTGAAGACACCGTGAGTACTATTCGTTGCCCTAATTATTAAAGGGATACTGTAGTGACAGGAATACAAAGCTGTATTCCTGGCACTACCGATCTATCTGCCTCACGCCTCCCTTTATTTACTTACCTGATCACTTACCCTTTAT
>OW240913.1:355302016-355485248 GCA_933207985.1 Pelobates cultripes
CATGCATGCATACATACATACATACATACACATACAGACAGACAGACATACACAGACATACATACACAGACATACATACATACAGACAGACATGCATACAGAAATACATGCATGCATGCATACATACATACACACATACATAGATACATACATAGACAAACATACAGACATACAGACAGCCATACATATATAGACAGACATACAGGCATACATACAGACAGACATACATAGACAGACATACAGACATACATACAGACATACATGCATGCATACATACATACATACATACATAGACAGACATACATGCATACATACATACATACACATACAGACAGACATACATAGACAGACATACATACATAGACATACATGCATACAGACATACATGCATGCATACATAGATACACAAACATACAGACATACATACATACATACATACACATACATGCAGACAGACAGACATACAGAAACACACACACACACAGCTCATTTTCCAGCCACCCTCCTGTCTCTTACCTTTTCTTTGCAGGAGGGTGGCTGGGGCTGATGGGAGTCGGTGCGGCTCCCTCTTCACTGCCTGGCTCTCCCTCTTCACTGGCGCGCGCTCCTCCCGCGCGGAATGAGCTGGGAGGAAGTGACCACTTCCTCCCAGCAGCACTTGCGGCTGCTTTTTTTTTTTTTTAAAAGGGGCCCAGTCGCGCTATACCACGGCCACAGCGCTGAACGGGCCCCTGAAGATATAGGGCCCATCGGCTGGCCCTAAGTGTGTGACAACCGTTATGGTTGTGCATAGGCTGGTGTGCATAGACATTTTGTACTTCTTTTACTATCGTGAATAGTGGCCTGCCAGCTAAACTTAGCGTCAACATTGAAAAGGAGTCTAAAATTGAATGTCAGTGAAGGTAACCTTAGCAGTACATTTTATTAGTGTGCCAACCAATGACAGCTGGCATATTCATTCCACACAAATAGTCAATTATGTTGTGTTGAGAACCAAATATAAATTTTCAAAGTGCTAAATTGGATATCTTTGCCAAACGACAATTCACCACAATTCAATATTTAGAAATGGCAAACAAGAAAGTTTGGAATCCGACTTTGCATCACATGAAGAGAGCTCGGAATCCTGTATTTAGGTTTTTTTTTAAATCTGTTTATTCAAAGGTTTTAATTCTGACATAATGAAACATCACAATTCCTTGCAAATCCAGTATTAATACAACTTAAAGTACATAGGTAAGAGGAGATCTAGTGGTGAAGGGGGGCAGTTTTAGGCCAGTATATCAAAGGGAAGATGTTGAGGATTGATCTAGTCAAGTAACGGGGGTACGATTTAGAGTTATCTGGGGGGTCTCACATCGTATGTAAATCCAGCAGAAATATTTTTCTTCAATAAAGTTTCTTAAAATATAAGGTTAAAAATAACATTTATCCTTTTGCTAGTGAATGAAAAGGGAATAAATATACAGAGACAGAATACAGCATTGATTGTTGTACCAGATGTACCACTAATCGAAATGTGCTTATATTATATTTGCCTACTTTTATTTAATGGCTAATGCATGGTGCTCAGCAGAAAACTGCTCTGACCATCTTATATGGGAAAAGATAATATACTAGACCTTAATGAACACAAAACCTTCAGTTCTCAGAGTATGTTTTATCTATTGATAATTACTGTTTGCAAATGTGTTCTTTTGTATTGTTTGGCTTTGGCATGGATGATAAATTAGTGCAATTACGGTTAGAAGCAATTATCTTTATAGGCTCATTTGGATGGTATTCAAACAAGTTAACAGACCTGCTGCTGGATGGAGGTAAACCTTTAACCTTTCAGAAACAGGTAAATATGTGAAGAAATACATTTTTGACCAAGAATTTATGGAGTACATGTTGTTCAATATCCATGTTTGAACCCTTTCCTTATCATGATGATCTGTGATGTCACAATGGGTTTAATAAGTCAGAGACCCACCCAACCCACTGGGATTCCAAGGGCTTGGATTAAACATATATTGGGCTAGCTAGCTTCTAATAAAGTTTTTTTGCTTTAGCAAAAATGCTATAAAGAAGTTGACTGACTGAAACTATTACTTCATGTAAAATGTATTTTTTTTATCTTGAAATAGCCACTAAAGTTTAAAGATTTATTGTAGAACTGTCACTTCTCTGCAATGTGACAGTTCCTTGTTCCCTTACCCCAGTACGGGTTACTGAAGCATTTATTGGGGCAATAGAAGTAAGTAAAATAAATGCAATTACAGTCCTCCCACTTGTCCCGAATTTAGAGTCACTACGGAATTGTCCCCAAAGAGTGTAGCACAAATCTCTCATTAGACGCACTAGGACCATGCAGAGTGTGGGCTGGCCTGTCTGATTGGCAGAAAGCCTTGCATGTGTGGATCTGCCAGTTCTTTGGACAGACCCAACCCCATTGCATTCAGGTTCACCCGCCATTTTTGCAGCGAATGGAGAGATTTTGCTGGCGAGTATCAATTAAAAACAATAGGGCTTGAACAGGAACTTTCTTTAGATACCTGGGTGAGTATGAGTGCGCCCAAATTATCATGGGAAAGGGGACATCTTTGCCCCAATATTTATGTAAGGAGCACAGTTTGTGATAATGTTTGTTTGTTAAGTGTCCCTTTAAAAGGGAAATAAAGAAAATTCAAAGGATTTAAAAGAAAAGTTATTGGTGAATCTGTAATTGTTACGGTGCTTTGAGTGTCCCTTTAAGCCAAAGTAAATTTTTAAAATGCATTTTTAAAACTCACTTGGCATTTTTGAGAAATGTACATCCCTCGGTGAGTTTCTTTAATGAAAAGTTGAGGTAGAGCAGCTCTTGTGATTGTTTCACTCACTCCTCCTTTAGTGAGTAATGCATTGCTGTACTTAATAAATGTTATAGGACAGCTGTTGCAAAGCCGATGGATTATAGGAATTGTAGTCTGGCAAAACCTGGGCCATTCTCTGTTAAATTCCCGACAAGTCACACTTGTGAGAATAACCCTGCAATTGTCTTTCACTACTAATGATGGGGAACAAAAATCTACTTACCTTAAAAAGTAGATCTTAAAAAAAAAAAAAATTAAATTTTTGCAGAACGATGCAAAAGTTATGTTTACATGTCTTTTGTCCGCTTAAAAAGCATCAGAGATTTCTAAATGGGTTTCTAAAATGCATGCAGCCTCTCCACTGAATCAGAAGGTATCGTGTTCTCTGTGTGAAACATGCAACTTTAGAAAAACTATGACGGCATTATCCTATTGAATTTTAAAAAAATGTTGTGGATTTTTGAACAGTTTGGCTTAGACTGAACATTAGCCCATAAAATAATATTTAAAGGAATACTCTGGGCACCATAAAAACTTAACTTCAATACTCTTACCATATCACAGGCGCACAGTGGAAAACTTCAGCTTTAAAGCCAGGTTCGGAGTATGTGGCAGAGGGGCCTGGAGTATGGGTGCCGTTGGCTAATGGCCTCACTCCTTGAGACCTCCAGGAACCATAATGACTTCATAGTGCCTGGAGTTTGCATTCAAGGTTTAAGAGGTAGATCATGAATTGCTTTAGAACTTCAGCATACTTATAGCAGCACTGTCATGTAATTTCCTTTTTCACTTTATTTATAGTTAATATCTTTTTCTTTGAAATTTGTTGTGCTTTGTCCATGATGTCTGCTGTTTGCCCTTAGGTTGGATTCACCTGACCTATGGATTGTGGCTAAATTATATTATGTGAAACAGAACATTGCTTAATCACCGCCCATCGCCAAAGATCATATTCCACATAAGAAAATTACTTTTTCTTATGTAACAAAAGAAAAGAAAGGTACAAATAAAAATGAGAGGAAATAGTAAAACAAAAATGATTAATTAAAAAAACAAAAAAATTGTGTCTTTAATGCTGGCAAAGTATAATGGGAGCTGTAGTTCTGCTGAAGGTCGTAAGGACCACCACTGAAGCGTATAGCAATCTTATCGCTCTCTAGTTCTGAGGTTTTTTAAAGTTTTTATAAGTTGAGAGTGGAGCTATGATCACATCGTCTTGTAAATCGTGGCAGTTTCTAATAAAATATAATTGCCTAAAATTGTCAAATGTTTACTAGACTTGTGCAGGTTTTGATAAAGTTACCATTCTGCTATCTTTATTACCTTCCCTCTGAGTTTATAGACACGTGATTATAAAATATCAAAGTCCATCTAAGTAATCTATACCCTAACTCGTATTTGTAAATCTGTCAGCATGAAATAAATTATTCGTTATAACAATCCCATTAAAGATCAATGATATTTAATGTCATCATCACAATCTAAACCCTACAAACCCTATGTAGCATGGAATACGTTGAATATTCAGCAATAGCAGTTGTTTTCAGGCCTGATATCTTTCAAAGAGCCAGTGCTTTGCTTTTTAAAAAATATATGTTTCATATATAAAATAACTCTCCAAGCACCAAAACCACAACAGCTTGATGAGCACCACTACCCCCAGTTTTAAGGAGACAAACCATTTTTGCATTCTTTTACTTCTTACCAGGGGGCTATAGGCAGCCGCAAGCTCCATTCACTAATGCTGGAATGTCCGTGAGCTTTCCTCCAACCCATTGGCTGAAAACAAAAGTAGGGGAAGTGGGGAGTGGGTAAAAAGTCAAAGCGTGACACAAGACATAATAAGGTTAACAACCAAGCAGTGTAATGTGCACACAGTACAAAACAAACACTCTCCTTATTAACAATACGGATGCATAATGATGGAGCAGATAGATATCTAATAAAAAGAGGAACTGTGAGATCTTATAATGTAGCATATATCTCACAATATAGTAAAAAAGGGCTGATAATAAGAACCACTAATGTGGTCCAGAGCCATGGACATGTTCTATATAGACAATGTAGAGGTGTACAGATGTGCCCCCATCACGTGCCCAGATAGGAAAAGTAAACAGGAACCAGGCAGGACTGTGCCAGAAAAACGGTAGTGATAGAGCAAATCTAATATATAGTATCTCACCATTGGCTGACCCTAACCGGCACAAAGTGTTTTAACTGAGCAGTCTTCCTCAGGAATATCTCTATGGTTATGGTTCTTGGAATTCTTTTTTTAACGTGACACTTTAAGCAACATAACCACTACAGCTAGCATACGTAATTGTGTTGCCTACAGTGTTGTAAAACCATCCACCAATTTAACGTCAAACCATTGACTTTTTGACAAAAACCATGACTTCTCCCCAGAACCCATAGAAGACCTCCTCCATGGCCACAGTGCTAATACAGAATTAACACTTTCACATTATCAATATGTCAACTTACTAAATACAGCATTGATTAGCTGATAAATCTGGGTTAACCCACACCAAGCAGTCTCAGCTAATCACCACTCTCCAGGTTACACAAAATCGACACTGACGATGCTGATGTATTAATTGCTCATTATCACATGTCTGATGAAGGGTCAGATTCTGGGTGCTGGGAAGAACATTTATTTCCAAACATTGTTAAACTGTTTGATATTAACCCAATGGACAGTGCCTGGACAATTTAGGCAACATAATGGCTAACCAGAGAATGTAGTCATTATGTTGTTTATAGTACCCGCTAAAGACTACTTTGTTATGACACAATTATTCCTTCATTGGTCCTTAAGGGACTATACATGGGAACTCTGAGGAGATCACCTGGAGTTTATGGTTTTCCATGGAAGATCTAGGGTTCTTGCTATAACAAATCTTCTCTAAGCTGAGAGCCTTATTTTATTTTGTCCACTCTCTAACTGTTTCTAGCCTTCCAACCATTCTTGGACACACAACTTTGTTTCTCTGTTGATGACAGACCTTGTTTGTGATTGTAAATCGTTGTTTTGTTCTTTGTCTAAATGGTAGCCATGCTTCATATACTTAAAGGAACACTATAGTGTCAGGATTACAAGTGTGTAGTCCTGACCCTTTAGTGTTAAAAACACTATTCAGGTTCCCCCCTTTCCCTTTAAATAGTGTTCAAACTTACCTGGCTCCACTTCCTTGCCTGAGATCATCAGAATTGACAACATCAGCTAATCCAATGCCTTTCCATGGGAAAACATTGTGAGGCTAATGTGCATGTGTGGCAAAACGCTGTATTGCACCAATCAGCATCTCCTCATTAATGTATCTCTATGGGGAAAGTTCAGTGCCTCCATGCAGAATGTGGAGATGGTGAACATCAGTATTGCATGTTGTGCAGCACTGACCCAGGAAGCACCTCTAGTGGCTACCTAAGTGACTGCCACTGGAGGTGTCGCTAGGCAGCAATGTAGACACTGCCTTTTCTCTGTATAGACTGTATTTACATGAAAATGCCTGCAGGGACAGGCTATAGACACCAGAACAACTACATAAACAGAAAATAGATACATGAAGCTGTAGTTGTTCTGGTGACGATAGTGTCTCTTTAAACTACGTTTCACACATAACTTTCCATCATACCACAAAGCTCAGTTCTAGTGTTCTATTTTGGAATGTGTTTATTAGTGAAGGTGTTAATGTCACAATGTATCAGACAATGGTGGAGTGTCACATTGCTCGATAATATTGCAGTTCTGAAATTCCAAATCAATTAAAATTATATGAAACAATACCTACCGTGTGATCCTTTAATTACTTTTAACAAGTGTTTTGTCAAGTTTACACTTTTATTTCTGAAGTGTACAATTTCTGATTTGATTTATTATATTCACATTCCAGATATCAGTAATTTACTCCTGAGTTTTATCCTACCAACTGGTAACTCAGTTCATTGACTATGAGATAAACCCAAGGTTAACGAGTTCAGACCCTGTATAGTGATGATACATGGATTAGCGTCCAGACAATACACCTTTCTGAATAGGTGGAACCCTGACTGACGTGGACTGAGTACAATCCTTAAATGCCCTGAAGGGGATCACTCACTCAAAGCAGAAATTAGGGGTTTTTCAGTGCTTTTTATGAGCCGATTGCGTCAATAGCCATACGAGCTTCCTGCATCCAAATGCTTCTCTATAAGAATGACTATATTGGCCAGAATATCATCACTAGTCTCTTAGGGTGGGAGTGAAGCTCTGATTAGAAAATTGTTGTCGCTTGATTAGAGATAAACACATTTTTTTAGGACACAGTTGGAGTATTCTTTTTTAAAATCTAAAATAAAAAGAGCACTCCAACTTCAGAAATAAATGCATAGAATTCTATATTGGAGTGTTCCTCTAATGCATTTTAGAGGCAATGCACAAATAATTATTCCAATGTTAGTATACATATATGTATATTTAATGTATCTGTTTTAAGTTCTTGTATTTGCCTGATATGCCCAGGATTTACAGGTTCTGTTAATGAACTCTCAATACCACAAAGGTGGTTAAGCCATTCCCTACGATATGCTTAATTCTTTAAACCTCAGGTGTTTCTCGCAGTCGTAGTTAAGCTGTTAGTTGTCTGCTGTAGGTATACAATGGTTTCTCTTAACCCTTTGCTGTGGTTAATGTGATCTCTCAGTATGATCTGGTATGTATTAGAGTGAGCACTATATTATGCTCAATATCTAAAGATTTGGACAGAAAAGTAGCAAGTGAAAGTTTCTGCTTTGATATCAGAAGGATATTTAAGACTGGATTCAGTGACACAGTGACAGGACACGGATGTAGGATATTTAACTAACACAGAGCATAACGGTCTCCATGTTGCTTAAATAACAGGCGTTTGTATCTTCTATAGATAGCAAATTGCTTAGTATTACATTATATCTGTTAGTTATTATGCAGCTTTGAAAAAGGAAACGTCTAGTATTAGAATACATAGAAGACGTTTAAGACGAAATTAACTTGTTGACTCAAAAAAAAATTGTACGTGACAAATGCTAATGAGGGGGCATTTCTAACTGGCTATGTATATCTGTGTAACCTATCAACGTTGATGGAAACTTTCATATAATCAGAACAAACAACACTTTGCTAACAGGATGCATGTTTTCATTGCTGTGACATTACTGGTGGAGGTCTGAAAGAGTTAAACGAAGACTTAGAAAAGTTATCCTCCTGATGATTTTTTAAATGTTACTTGTGAAAGGGACCTCCTGGCTCTACAACCTGTTCAGTTAGTGTAGGTTGTTATGGTGATTGGACTGTCCCTTCAATAGGAGTGACTTTTAAAGCTCAATCGATAACCGGTTTTTAACCTTTTATATTACTATTTCTACTTTATGGTCTATCGACAATTTACATTCAAAAGGATCTTCGAACAAAGGGCTCCTAATACCATTTAAGTATTTATAGTTAGAAAAGTGTGCTGTTTATTTTCACTTCATGGAAAAATATTTACTTTGTATTAACCTTCGTTTTTCATCTTTTAGATGGCTGTATAACTCCTACAATGCTCAGGACCCAATTATTGTTAAATCTGTGTGCTGTTAGGGTCTGGGAAATATATCTACTCATCATTGAGAGATTTATATTATGATTAATAGATTAATAGATTTTATGTCAGGACACAGAGGCTCATATTTCGCATTTAACTCTTTCTTTACTTACACAGCAGCAACGAGAAAACACAAAATAAACACAATGTATACAGTGTTCCATATACCTCTCCCACCAGGACATCAGCCATGTAAAACCCCAGGAGAAATCCTGACGTTCCATCAAAACCATGTAATTTTCCTTGTTTGTGTCAAGATCTCCAACAAATTTACCCTATTTTGTGAGAATACAATATAAATACATTAAATTAACATTTTAGACCACTAGGTCATTCACAGTTTTGTGTCACAAATTGTGTCTTGTTATATTTTCGAGGGGCACATGTAAGCCTTGTCTTTTTCATGTTGCACTTAGAATGAGCTTTTTTCGTTCTTTTCAGCTATATAAATCCTCTTCTGGAAGTATTTTTGTGCAGGTTCAAGGTTATCCGATAATTTTAACGTATCGTAGTATGGACAGCGCTTTATAAATAACGTATTATAATAATAATAAAGGTAAATCAGAAATCAGAAAGGGGGGAAGTACAGGAAGAGATTGAATGGGAAGAGGAAGATGGATCAGATTTGAAAGGATTTGTTAATGAATAGAGCAAAAAAATAAGTAAAAGAAAGGTAACGAGATAGGATAGGAGAAAGTGAAACTGAATGGGGAGAGGAGGGGGAATGAATGTTAAGGTAAATGGAATAAGGGACGCACTAGAAGGAATGGAAGAATAAAATAGAGATGGAAGGTGGTGTGCTAAGGAAAGATATGGGATGATAGAATAGGGTGGGAAGAGAAAGCTGCAATAGGTGGAGAAATGAGGAGATGGAATAAGGAGGGAGTGAATAAAAAGGGTTAGATAGAATGAGGATGGAGTGGGAAATTAAAAGAGGAGGGAAAATGGAGAAATAATGAAGAGCAGATAAGTTGAGGGAGATTGAATGAAGGGAGCTGGAGAGAAAGGGATTTTGATTAATGTGGTAGGGAAAAGATAAGATTAGGCTGATGCTGGTATGAAAAAATAGCATAACAAGAGTTTCTGGTAAAAAAGCATTGCTGGGTATAAATATATTAGAGCAGTGTGAAGAAAAATAGCCAAAGTAGAGGGGTAAGGCGTTGCCGAGATCTTCATGACGAGTTTAGGTAAGATAGGGGGAGGCCTTGCTGAGAACTTCATGATGGGTCTAGGGTAAGATAGAGGGGGCCTTGCTGAGATCTTCATGATGGGCCTAGGGTAAGATAGAGGGGGACATTCATGAGAACTTCATGATGGGTCTAGGGTAAGATAGAAGGGGCCTTACCGAGAACTTCATGATAAGTTTAGGGTAAGATAGAGGGGGCCTTGCCGAGATCTTCATGATGAGTCTAGAGTAAGATAGAGGGGGCCTTGCTGAGATCTTCATGAGGAGTCTAGGATAAGATAGAGGGGGCCATGCAGAGGTCTTTATGACAGGTCTACGAGGTCTGTTTCTGTGCTGCAGTGAGTGGAACATTGTCTATGAATCAAGCTTCATGATGAGTCTAGAGTAAGATAGAGGGGGTTTTGCAGAAATGTTCATGAGGAGTCTAGTGTAAGATAGAGGGGGCTTACAGATATCTTCATGATGAGTCTAGGGTAATAATGAGGGGCCTTACGTGAGATCTTCATGATGAGTCTAGCGTAAGATAGAGGGGGCCTTGTTGAGATTTTCATGAGGAATCTAGGGTAAGATAGAGAGGGCCTTGCCAAGAGCTTCATGAGGAGTCTAGGATAAGATAGAGGGGGCCTTGGAAAGATCTTCAAGATAAGTCTTGGTTCAGGGGTGCCCAAAATGTAGATCCTCAGATGTTTGAAAATGACAGCTTCCATGATGCTTTGTCATTTTAAAGGCATTCTAAAAGCATGCAAATAATCATAGGAGTTGTAGTTTTAAAACATCCGAGGATCTACATTTTGGGCACCCCTGAACCAAGACTTATCATGAAGATCTTGGCAATGCCCCCTCTATTTTACCCTAGACTCCTCATGAAGGTCTCTGCAAGGCCCCCTCTATCTTACCCTAGATTCATCATGAAGGCCTTAGCAAGGTTCCCTCTATCTTACCCTAGGCTCATCATGAATATTTCAGCATGGCCCCTCTATCTTACCCTAGACTAAGGGTACCCAAAAGGTAGATCCCCAGGTGTTGTAGAACTACAGTTTTTATGATGCTTTGCCATTCTAAAAGCATGCAAATAATCATAGGAGTTGTAGTTCTACAACAACTGGGGATCTACCTTTTGGGCACCCTTAGTCTGGGGGTAAGATAGAGGGGCCATGCTGAGATATTCATGATGAGTCTAGGGTAAGATAGAGGGAACCTTGCTGAGATCTTCATGACTGGTCTAGAATAAGATTGAGGGGGCCTTCCTGAGATCTGTATGAGTAGTCTAGGATAAGATAGAGGGGGGCTTGCTGAGATCTTCAATGGACAGAATTTTTGTTATGATAAGCAATAAATAAAGAGATGTGTGTAAGTGGAGCACACAGAGCGTACATATGTTTTTTGGAGCTTTGGATATCTGAAAAAATATTTTGATATTCTCTAGGTGAGGCAAAACTACACAATTGTGCTAGTCTTATTGAACCGCTCTCCCTGCCCCATCAGGTTGGCTCCAGACCAAACATGCTCTAAAGCACTGGCTCAAATTACACTCACAAATTCATTCTTTTTGCAATTTTCTTTTTTTTCAGTGTCGTTACTGTTAGCATTCTGGGATTAAGTGACACATAGAACAGTTTAGTAGAGAAATATGAGTACTGACAGATCCTGTTCTGTGACAGCTAACTTGAAGCATTGAGAAGTCGTAACATGCCACAAGACTCGCCCAACCTTTTGTCATCTCAGATTTGCAGAGAGGGCTTATGTTCAGAGAGACGAGGTCTGTTTCTGTGCTGCAATGAGTGGAACATTGTCTATGAATCAAGCTCAGTCCTGTCAGTTATAAGGCAGAGGCTTCGTTTCTGCACACCGGAATAATCAATACTTCTTAAAGAAGGTTAACAGACCATGGCTAAATTAGCTTTCACCTATCTCAGAGGTTTTTTCAAATTATTATATTTTACGTAGCCTCCTGACTGGGCAGGTCCAGATATGTATGGGGATGCACTGCTGTTTGAGTAACGTCTGCTGTTTTTTTAAATAAAAGATTACATCTAATGTGAATAATTGCCCTTTAGAACTAAGTACTTAGATCTTTCACCACTTCATTGTTTTCATTCTGGAGCTAATTACTCAAGGGCCAGACTCTGGTTCCCATTAAAACCCCCCAGTTTTAAACAAGCAAAATGCAGTGTGTTGAGAATTAGAAGTTTTCCATAGCCCCTTTTCAAGCATCCTTTCAGAAAGTGCACTTTTAATTAATGGCCCTTTTACCTGTTTCTAGTTGATTTCTCCCAGAGACCTATTCAATAAACTCAATTCACTGCTCTTTGTGCCCCATGTGTTTCTGATGATTTCAAAGCAGACCCTTAAACCTTCATCTTTTAACTTGTCTCGAAAGGACAGAAACATACTGAATGTATTCATATTATCCACGTTCAGACAAAAGGATATTTTGAGACTGTTGCCAGGATTTACAAAGCCTCAGAATGGATCTGCTTTGACTTAAATTAACCTTTGTTAGGGCTTTACCAACCTTCCAGCCCTCTCTTTTAATTGCACAGATACTTATTCCTGGCAAATGAAAATGTGTAATTATTGATACCTAATTTAAATATTTACAGGGTATAGTGTACTTCATAGGATTACTTTGGTCCTTGTTGATACAAAGAGGTCTCTGTGACAACAAAAACTAGGGAGAAAGAGCTTTGTTCCTTTGTGAATATAATAGCCATAATTTGTCAGCTGTAAATTAATGGAAAGAAATAGACTACAATAACATCTTTAGATATACACAGGTCATTCTTTTAATAATTCCCAGCATTGGAAAGAATTAATTGGGAGAGAAGGAGGATGGATGTGGAATGGGGGCCTGCTAATTTTTTAAAGTGTGTCTCAGAATACGTGTACTTGGGAATGTCTGTAAAGATTTTGTGTCACTCATGTGCCTATGGGCTTGGTTGATAGCAATCCATGCTAGCCATCCAGCTAGGGTTCCCACATGATCCCCCGCAGGTAAAATGCATTATATTTGAATTTGTTTCTGGTGTCGCCAAAAATAGGACTTTAGCGAAAACAGTCAGTGGCAGGTAGTACTGCTGGTATTTTAATAAATGGGGATAGTGAACATCGTTCCGCAAGAACACCTGGAAGACAGATTAGCAATGCTTTAGACATTGTCAGCATCATATTTGGCTAATTTTCATTAATGATTGTGGATATGTTTCATTATTAGTCTTGGAAACATTTTGCTCGGACAACATTTATTGCTGGTTTACAAGAAGCCAGTCTAAATCAGAAAGGTGCAGAAACTGGGAGAAAGAGATTCAGCATGACAGACTCCTGCTAACCCATAGAAATATGTTGATTGAATAATAATTTTTTTTTTAAACTTCCTTATTATTACATTGGTGGCACAGAGAGTGGACTTTGGTTAACAGAACTGTCAGTGCTTGTTAAACCACTTTAAACTGGGTTGTCAGAAAGCAGAGAATCTGTAGCCACAGCCTTCTAGAACAATATATATATATTCTCTAATATATCTGTCTCTCTCTCGCTCGCTGTCTGTCTGTCTGTCTCTCTCTCGCTGTCTGTCTGTCTGTCTCTCTCTCTCTGGCTGTCTGTCTCTCTTTCTCTGTCTCGCTGTCTGTCTCTCTGTCTATCTCTCTCTCCATCTATCTGTCTCTCTGTCTCGCTGTCTATCATCTATCTTTATGGCTGTGTGTTCGTCCGACTGTCCTTACATATGATTGTCAGGTTGATTGATATTACTTAAGAAATACATTAATGTAAATTAGAGAACAATACGTTTATCTGTTGTCTGGATTAGACTAGTCCTGGTTTAGCTAGTCTTGTACTATACTACTTTCTATTTTAAAGAGGTTGTCAGCCTTTCCATTAGTGTACGTTTGCTGTCAGCATTTATAGGTGTACAGTTGATTTGAATCCATGAACAGTGAAAATAAAGGCTTAATTAGGAAATAAACTCATGGCAGAGAATCTCAGACATTTGCCCAAATGGTTAAAAAGTAATCTTTGACTGCACAAAGGCAATGTATTTTTTATCATCTTGTCTTAAAATGCTGATACTTCGCAAATACAACAGTATCAGGTGCTATAAATTACTATTGATTTCAAACTGCCTCAGCCCCTTCAGATTCTATTTGTTTTCAAAAAAATAGATACTGAAACAAGTAAATACATATGTTTCAGTAAACATCATACACTTTCTGTTCCAAATGAGACTGTTAAAGGAACAAGTGAAAAATGAGTTGAAAAACCTGATAAGACCACAAGATTTGAGGGACTAGAATATTTCTGCCATACCTGCCAGATATATCAGATTTGGTGGGATAGGCCCGATTTGGGATGTGTGTCCATGTATCTCAGATTCTGTAGTCTGGCTTCCCACCAAAAATAAATCACTGGAACGTCCTAGTACACCTGCACCAACTATGAAGACCGTTTACAGGCATTACAGTCCGTACACGTATGTACCCGCAGCCCTCTGTACACGTAACATGATGGCTTTCTTCCCCGCATTCCTTTCCCTTGCATTGTGCTGGGCTGATTGGTTTTTATGCACTGGGACATGGTATATTTCATTGGTATTGTCCACTGCAAGGTCCTGCAGCCCAGTGTAAAGGACAAGAGATAAACAGGAATGTGTAGTTTTCTTGCTCCCTTGCCAAGCTCCCATTAGACAAGGGTATTATAACTTCATTGTGGTGGGTCAGCACTGTTGGGTAGGGCACTCAGTGCTGTAGCCCACTGCACAGTTAGACCCTGTAGTGGGAAGTGTAGGACACTCAGTGCTGTAGCCCACAGCACAGTTAGACCCTGTAGTGGGAAGTGTAGGACACTCAGTGCTGTAGCCCACTGCACAGTTAGACCCTGTAGTGGGAAGTGTAGGACACTCAGTGCTGTAGCCCACTGCACAGTTAGACCCTGTAGTGGGAAGGGCAGGACACTCAGTGCTGTAGCCCACTGTACAGTTAGACCCTGTAGTGGGAAGTGTGGGAACATGGCCACAATGTGTTCTCACCGGTCTATAGGCTTAGTGGACCAGATGTGGTCCATGGGTTGTAGATCTAACACCTCAGGACTTTCATAAAGAAGCCTTGTTTGAGACTACGCGCTTTGTGTTAGGGTAACAGGCAAACTTGCCCATCCATAAAAAAGCTCTAATATGAGAAGAATGGCCTCCCCTAACCATGAGTGCATGTAATGATACATTCACACTTTTATCTGTTGCCCCCCAGGATGGCTATGAGGGCACCACTCCCTGTTCTAGACTAGCTTTGGGAGGTATACATATTATTAAAGGATCTATTACAATGCTAGATTTTAGAAAGCCCAAATGACACAGCACTTATGGCATTGACAGAGTGACACATTCTCTGTTTCCCAATATCGTGCTACTCAATGTGGAGTGATTTTTCACTGTGTCCATTTTTCAGATTCCTGGAGCCTCTCTGAAAATACATGGGTATTTGCTGTTTTAGATAACATAACAAATGCGAGCGGATAAAAGGCACTATTGACAAGCGGTTAAAATCTCTGGGTTCCATGCAGTCACCAGGGTGTGCTGTAACACAAATAATCTGCTCTCCTTCGTGGCTCCAACCAAGGCTGGCAACTTGCTTTCCTGGCTGCCTAGCGACTGCAGATTTTTTTTCTCTTTTCCACCACATTGCTTCTCCGTCACCTGGGAGATATACTAAATTCCCATGTTATTTTCTTTGTGTGTTACACTATGCTTCTGGGGCACTCATGTGAATGAATGAGCGTTTTTGGCTTGTTAGCAGGGATCCCAAACTGCTAAATAGTACTATGTTGTCAAGCATTGTCATGCTGCCAGCCCAAGCATTATTGGGATCTACAAGACATCGGTATGGGGCTTAATAAACAGTGTTTAATTAAAACTCACCACTCCTTGCCCACGCTGGCCAGCAATGTTTACTGAGCTGAAAAGCAACCTTCGTCTACAAAGAATGAGGTAAAGCAGATTCTTACTTCCTGTACTGATGTATGAGAACACGTCTCGTGTTTCTTGTCTGCTGTTAGAACACACAAACACATGTGTTAATATGTGACTGTGCCACCTACCAGTGCTTCTATTGGCTGTTACCTACACCACCAAGCATCCCACATTACAACTGTGTTTTTTTTAGTACTTCACCCCTTAATTTAGCTGACAGTCTAACATAGGCAGTCACAATTACTGTAGTGGCAATGCTGGCTAGAGTGCTCTGGCATGAATAATATCCCGGAGCCACTCCCAGCACTCTCAGTCAATCACCAACGTCTCAGTTAAATGGATTTGACTATGATAATGTAAAAGTGTAAAGGAGGGTTCGGTCTCTGGGGTGCTTGAAAAACCATGGCAGCTGACACATTGATTCAGTTGGTGAGATGGTCCTGACATTGTGCTACTGACATACAGGAGGTCTCTGGTCACTCCATAAATTTAAAACATCCGTCCAAGCATCATTACAGCTTACATAAATAATGGTGCATAGAGCACTCTCAGCTGTCTCGCAGTTCGTAGAGAGTCTCAGACCTGCAGCAATTTGTAATGATCACACAGGTAAACGACAGCCCTTAGAGCTGACAATCATACAGCAACAATGAGAGTTTCCTCATTTTACATACAATGTCTGCATGCACAACTTCTCTCTACCCAGGACTGTGTATGTACTGAGTGAGTTTCTTCTGAGAGCTGCACCAATCCTAGCTCAGCAAACAGTAAACTTGCCAATGTGTAAACGACGTATAATAGCCGCCATATGGCTGCAATCAGATTACAGATCATCCTAAGAGATGAATAAAACTGTTTTGGGTACAAACTACTTATCCTTTTAACCCCTGCTGTGCAGAGGTTTGTGCGATAATAGTCTGCTCTAGATGGAGGAGAAGGATGTGAACGAGCTGCTTCAAGGAAAACTTTGAAGATGACTACATTTTTTTCTCGTTATTGTTTTTAACCACATATTTTCCCTTTCGTGTCTGTCATGAATCTCTTTCTGATTTTTTGCTTCTTTCTCCATTCTCTAAAAGAGAACCAAAATGACAAGTCAGAACAAAATATTTTGATTTGTCCGTCCTTTCTTAGCTTCTCTAATAATAATTAGAATGGCCAAAACCCTCCATATAGGACGACATTCACCCATCCCGTTCATCGTGTACACTAACTTACTAGAACATCTTATCTGGTCAAGAGATGACACACATAGCTCCATGGGAACATCAAAACCCCAGAACCAGCCATTGTCAACATCTACTGCTTCAAAGACCTCCAAGACAGGACGACATCTCCTCCAACTTAATCCATGTAAAACTGAGATGATCATCCACATCCTGCCACCAAAAACATCCTCCCAACAAGCTTGTCCTGGCTGCACAAGCAACAATGAATTACCTAACAATGTTTTATCCATCTTAAGTTACGCAGATAAACATTGGGTCATTAATTGTTGCAGGTAAATGGCGAAGGTGCAATGGCTCTGTTGTGCACACCTGTACATCTCACCTGTACATCTCCATTGACTAGGCCATCTCTTGGTGCACTGCTCACCAATGAGAATTTGAGAAACTTGCAAATACAAGCTATGTTTGGAAATGAAAAACAAGTGATTGATTCTTGCAAAAAAACTATCTTAAATGGATCATAGAAAAACAGCAGTAAAATTCTACCATGTTGATCTGTCAGGTGTATTTTGTGTCCCTTTGATTAAATATAAATACCACTTTACAGTAATGTAATATAATAGATGTGACGCCCATCTAGATTTTGCATTTCTGTTTTCTTAGCAAATGGGTATCAGTATATCTCTTTGTCGTTGTTGTTGCAAATAAGGGTTTAAAGGATAGAGTCTCTGGCATTGCATTGTGTCTCTCTGTAGACACTCAGAGATACCCCAGTGGGCAATATTATAGGAAAGTGACAATGATTATGTGCAGGTTTTGTTCCTGTGAATTACAGAGTGACAGTGATTAGCTCTTTGGCTGAAAATTAGGGAATGATGTCACGACAAGAAACGAGCAAACATAATATTTCCACTGTATTAAAAGATGAGCACTCGGAAGCATATTGTAAAGCACAGTCACAGCGCGCCTATTCTTTGTAAGTAAAGAGACAAAACGCCCCCTTCTTTCACTGTGCTTCTTTGATTGCTTTAACCAAAGCTTTAACTGCTGATCAGCCTACAGTATTTTGCTTCCTCCTGCCTGTAAACATATTGCATTATCAAAATACAGGAAATAACTTATATATAGTGTTCTGTCCAGTCTGAGACTTTCGATTTTTTTTGAAAACTTATGGCCCTCCAAAAATAATGCTGTTAATAATAAAGTCTCATAGCCAATAATCTGTTAGGTATTATGGAATGAGGGACAAAAGCATTTTGACAATGAGTGCTGCAGGCCTGTAATCACAGCCACTGCGGTAACCATACCGGAATAGACAGAAGTAACCCTAAAGCATACCTCCTAAATGCCTCGAAGTTGGCATGACAGTCATAAATTACAGGACACATCATTTAGTGTGCACTCGTTCGCACAACAACTACTTCAGCATTTTATTATTATCAGCATTTTCATAGCGCCAACAAATTCTGCAGCTCTTTATGTTTATAAAATGGGTATATGTGACAACAGCCTAAAGCAGAGACAAGAAGGCCTTGCTCAAATGAGCTTACCATCTATGAGATTGTGAGCTCTTCTGCAATGCTTTAAACATGATCCTTGCATGCAGGGCTTTTAATGTGGCATACGTAAATGGCACAACCCATGTTCCTTCTGCGGCCCCAAATAAGCTCAGCTAACGTTGAGCAGTGTGTATTACAAATAGCTGCAGAGATGTATGCGAATTTCCACAAGTACCGTACCTGTGGACACTGATTGGTAGGAACCAGCTGTTTATGTGTCTCGAGGCAATGAAGTGCAGCATATCTGTCCATCAAGACTGCCAATGAGGCCTGCAGATACAAAGAGCACTGCTAAACCACTCTTGGACTGTGCAGATAAGCTTTGGAATAAGTGTGTAACCAAGCAAGTTTAATGATGTGCTTTTGTGTCACGGTTTTGAGGGCCTTAGTTTTGTCTAGTTCCCCTGAAAACTGCAACTCCAATGGAGAAACAACTCGAGGAGGTGGAGATCCAATACAGAGACAGCCTGAAGACATGCTTTACACATATCCTATACAAGGAACACAAGTGTTTATGGTTCTTGGGATGTCCCTTTAATTCCGTCTGACAATAAAAGAGTTATTGTTTTGTTTGTGTGTGCGTGTTTTTTTTTTTTTATTGTAAAATCAATATCGAAGGCTAGGCGACTTGCAGATGGTAGAGACAATGATTTACACAGCTTCATCCAGAAATCTAGTTTTTTTGAGATAAGGTGTCTGGCTGTTTATAGAGCTCTGCACCCATCATCTTGTCACATTCAACATTCAGATAACAACTGTCACTTGGTTGAAAAATAGCCGAATGAATGGCCAGCAGAATCTCAATGTTTAACTTTTTATGGATCCGTGATAGCAATGTAATGACTGATACATTGTGATCACAGAGAGTTCACAATTCTGACCAGTAAAGTTTTTCAAGAACACTAACTATAAGTATGTACTGTGCACTATGCTGGTACAAGCATGAGAACGATTATTCTTTATTTGAGCGCAGCCGAGTGGCGTTATAATTGAATTGATGCAATCAAGATTTTTACCACTAAATCCTGGGGTGTCAAATACCTGTGTGGAGTTTCTAATGCATTACATAGTGGAGTGGTTTGAATGGATTATATACTGTATAATGTATTGAATCCCCAGGACTGCTTTTGAAAGAATTCTTTAGACATATTCTATAAAATGTGCACACAATGTAAATTGTGGTATTTGTTTAAATGAATGTATCAAAATATATTTCCATTGAATGTTTCTCCAAATAGATTTCATAGCTTTAAGTACAATTCCACAAAAATAAAATATACATAAAGAAAAATATATTTATGTTATTTTATTAAGTGAAACATTTTTTTCCGAATTTTAAGTAAAGGTAAGTAAAACAAAAAAGAAAATATAAAAAATGGAAGTAAAAGAGTGATCACGGCATTTTAAATAGCCCCTAACTATAGACTTTAACCGTACATGTGTTATTTCGTTGGGGGTATCTTACCACATTGGTTTACATATGTTCCAACTGCCCTGTTTCCTAGGGTATTTTGATTTTTTACTCTCTTCCTGCCATACCTGATCACTAAAAAGCACATTATAAGCATGCCTTTATAGTTTATACGCACTAGCTCATACAGTATTGAAATAGCAGTGCTGTACACGTGGGCCATTTGATTGGCCGTTTACCTTTTCCAGCCATCTTCTGACACTAGTGATGTGCTTTGCATCTCTGACACTTCCCTACTCTGGCCCTGTCCTCATCCCAATTTCTTACCTTCCAGTGTTGGATGTATACAATCACTATGAACCACCTACCTCTGTTTACCCCAAACCTAAATGGAAACATCAATACTTTCTTCTTTGTTGTAACATAGTAACTGGCAGAGAATAAAATGAGACTCAAGTATATTAAGTTCAACCATCTACACATTTGTTTCTGCAGTTGACCCCCTGCCCCCCAAAAAAACAGTTAAAAACCATTGCCAATTGTACCACGAAGAGGGGAAAAATCATTCTTCTTCTAGTAACTCCGAGCTATTCTGAATTTAGCGTCACCAGGATGTAGCATAAACGATATTGGACATTTGTGAACTCAATATTGGGCGTCACCACTTAAAACTGGTACTGATATGGTGCATTTTGGGGTTTTTAATGCATTTTACACAGTGAAATCCTATCTTGGCCATCATATTAAATAATCAGGATGATCATGTTCATGATTCTCATATAGTCTATTGTTTTCAATCCAGCTACCCGGAGAGTTCCTTTAGGACTATGTTTCAAAACTGAACGGAATTAAAAAATATCTTATGATCGTGTTTTTTTAAAACTGATGTTTTATGGGTCAAAGGTGACCTGCTGTAGGACTGGGAAAATGGATAAAACAATAATTAAAGAAAGCATTCGCAGTTCAGTTTTTTTCCCTTTAACCTGCTGCTCCGATTGATTCACGGGGATCCAGGTTAGTTGTGCGCTGTGCGGACTGATCATTCCGTGAGCTGAATACACACATCATTTTGTCTTTTTGATCTACAGAAATGTTTGCTTCGATAGCTCCTGGTGTCCAGTACCATATCTGTTCATCGCATGCTTGTGTCGGTTAGTGTGTAATGCCTTCTCTTTTGGATTTAATGAGTTAAAGGATAGTCCAAGGAGGAATTCACAGCAAGCCAGAAGCATTCCGCACACTGGTTTTATGTATTGTATTGATAATGGAGTAAAAAGTTATGCATGAAATGGCACATTTTACCGTACTCTCTGTATCTTACAATGTGTGTGATTGTATCACAGAGCTCTATTGCTTAAAACACACCACACAATGCTGGGTGTATAAATGTATCTACATCTCCTTACCAATAAAACCTGTAGTTTAGTGCTATGTGTATAAGCGTATCACAGCGCTCCGTACCAATAATACCTGTAGCTTAGTGCTATGTGGATGAGCGTATCACAGCGCTCCGTACCAATAATACCTGTAGTTTAGTGCTATGTGGATGAGCGTATCACAGAGCTCCATACCAATAATACCTGTAGTTTAGTGCTATGTGTATAAGCGTATCACAGAGCTCCGTACCAATAATACCTGTAGTTTAGTGCTATGTGGATGAGAGTATCACAGAGCTCCGTACCAATAATACCTATAGCTTAGTGCTATGTGTATAAGCGTATCACAGAGCTCCGTACCAATAATACCTGTAGTTTAGTGCTATGTGGATGAGAGTATCACAGAGCTCCGTACCAATAATACCTATAGCTTAGTGCTATGTGTATAAGCGTATCACAGAGCTCCGTACCAATAATACCTATAGCTTAGTGCTATGTGTATAAGCGTATCACAGCGCTCCGTACCAATAATACCTGTAGTTTAGTGCTATGTGTATGAGCGTATCACAGAGCTCCGTACCAATAATACCTGTAGTTTAGTGCTATGTGGATGAGCGTATCACAGAGCTCCATACCAATAATACCTGTAGTTTAGTGCTATGTGTATAAGCGTATCACAGAGCTCCGTACCAATAATACCTGTAGTTTAGTGCTATGTGTATAAGCGTATCACAGAGCTCCGTACCAATAATACCTGTAGTTTAGTGCTATGTGGATGAGCGTATCACAGCGCTCCGTACCAATAATACCTGTAGTTTAGTGCTATGTGGATGAGCGTATCACAGAGCTCCATACCAATAATACCTGTAGTTTAGTGCTATGTGGATGAGAGTATCACAGAGCTCCGTACCAATAATACCTATAGCTTAGTGCTATGTGTATAAGCGTATCACAGAGCTCCGTACCAATAATACCTGTAGTTTAGTGCTATGTGGATGAGAGTATCACAGAGCTCCGTACCAATAATACCTATAGCTTAGTGCTATGTGTATAAGCGTATCACAGAGCTCCGTACCAATAATACCTATAGCTTAGTGCTATGTGTATAAGCATATCACAGCGCTCCGTACCAATAATACCTGTAGTTTAGTGCTATGTGTATGAGCGTATCACAGAGCTCCGTACCAATAATACCTGTAGTTTAGTGCTATGTGGATGAGCGTATCACAGAGCTCCATACCAATAATACCAGTAGTTTAGTGCTATGTGTATAAGCGTATCACAGAGCTCCGTACCAATAATACCTGTAGTTTAGTGCTATGTGTATGAGCGTGTCACAGAGCTCCCTACCAATAATACCTGTAGCTTAGTGCTATGTGTATGAGCGTGTCACAGAGCTCCCTACCAATAATACCTGTAGTTTAGTGCTATGTGTATGAGCGTATCACAGAGCTCCATACCAATAATACCTGTAGCTTAGTGCTATGTGTATGAGCTATCACAGAGCTCCATACCAATAAAACCTGTAGTTTAGTGCTATGTGGATGAGCGTATCACAGAGCTCCGTACCAATAATACCTGTAGTTTAGTGCTATGTGTATGAGCGTGTCACAGAGCTCCATACCAATAATACCTGTAGCTTAGTGCTATGTGTATGAGCTATCACAGAGCTCCATACCAATAAAACCTGTAGTTTAGTGCTATGTGTATGAGCGTATCACAGAGCTCCATACCAATAAAACCTGTAGTTTAGTGCTATGTGGATGAGCGTATCACAGAGCTCCGTACCAATAAAACCTGTAGTTTAGTGCTATGTGTATGAGCGTGTCACAGAGCTCCGTACCAATAATACCTGTAGTTTAGTGCTATGTGTATGAGCGTGTCACAGAGCTCACCAATAATACCTGTAGTTTAGTGCTCGTATCACATCCACATCATTAGTGAAGTGTTTAAGTCATCGAATGGAAGGGGAAGCACCTCACCTTATGTATGAAAGGAACAGTGCTTGGTTAAATGTTTAGCTACCCAGCCACCCTCAGATTGGATATAAGAGGTGCTTAAAGCTCTGTCTCCATGGATGAGATTATCATTCTTGATGATTTTAGCAATCCAATAGTTTCCCAGAGGAAAGTATTGGGAGGCCCTTGTGATGCGCCAATCAGCATCTGCCCATAGAGATTCAATGGGGAGCTGTCGCACACTGCGCAGCACTGGAATAGAAAGCACCTAGCACTCAGACAGACACTAGATGTTTTACTAGGCACCAATGTAAATATTGCCTTTATTCTATAAAAGCAGCATTTACAGCGCTCAGCCTGCGGGGACAAGGTACAGGCACCAGAACCGCTACATTACGCTGTAGTGTTACTAGTGACTATAGTGTCCCTTTAAGTTGCTCTAATGCAAATGAACACATTTAATAGAGCAATATATTTGTCTGAGCATCATGGGAAATGTAGTCCACAATATATCCAGTGCCATATGTTAGCATTCAATACCATTGTATCGTTATTCCCACATTAATGTGACTTTTAAGGAATCCAACTCTCTTCATAATGTTCTAATGTTCACCTTTTATAAATGTTTCATTTATTAGCATGTCAGTCTTTATCTCACGTTTTTAATTTTGTTTTTTTTTTCACAACCTGTGGCATAGTCCTGGTAATGGTCCTCTTATATATAAAAGGAGTTATCACGTTTTTTTAATCATTTCTTTTAGCCCTTGTACTAATACTAACTAGCAACGTACCTGTGCCTGGGAGACAAGGAGAAAAATAGAGCTTGCCCATATCAGCCTGTTTAAAACGGGAGCATGTGAAGTGTTTTATGTGTTCTGCCTTTCTAATGACTATATTAAGACTCTGCTCTTACTGTTTCCCTCTCCAGTTGTCTCTTCTGGTATTTTTCCCTGTGTACTGTAGCACTCAATTCATACAAAGGTTCTGATTAAGTATCCTAACAGTACCCTAGTTGCACCAGATAAATGTACTTTTCCCTTTACGTAGGGAAAGCGTTGTTGATCTGCAAAGATAAAGGCTAGCCTTGTTTTGTACCATGCAGAGAAAATATGAGCCTTTAAAGAACGCTTCACCCCACCTTTTCTGCAAGCGGTGTTTACATCAGCACAGGGCACAGACAGAATCTGCAATACATTCCTATAATAATGATCAGCTTTTTTCTTATTCAGCATTTTTCTACAGACGAAAACCTGAAGTGCTTGTAAATACTCTCTTGGATTTAACCGAATTGCAGTAGTAGATATATATTCTGTAGTGTAACTTTTTTTATTTTCCAGTAAAATTCATTGTGCTCTCCCTACTGTCCCGCTCTTGGTGAGACAGTCCTGATTTCAGGATCCTGTCCCTCCATCCTGATTTAGTTCCCTGGTGTCCTTGGACTGTTCTCGGGGAGCACAGTGCAAACGCTTCATTAGGTGTGCTTACACTCTCCAGCAGGCTCTAAGACCATGTGGGGAGTGCTTCAGCTGAGCTCTCTGCTCTGTCTTGAAAGTAGGGGCTGGCTGGACAGGGGCGTGCTGGACGCCAGGCTGACACGTCCCCTTCAATAGACGGGCATGGCCACTTATCGGGCTGGCTCGCCCTATTGTGGGTATTGTGACTGATACAAATGGCATCACTGGCAAAACCCACCCATCAAGATTACATACCTCTCAATGTTGTTAGATATGCAAAACTAATGTTCTAGAGTAATGGCTGTCTAGACATTTTTAGACGTTTTTTACATATTTTTCTGGGATGCGGAGTCTTCTATGACTGATTGTTTTGTTCATTTGCAATAACAATATTACAATATTTAACCAGGAAAGGTAGCGTACATTTAGCATATCTCTACAGCCCTCCCTACTGCCCCGCTCCAGAAAGCCTGTCTAGGTCTGATCTCCAGGGTTAGTATACCTGGTTATTGTGTATTCACTTTTTGACTGATCTTTGTAAGAAACTAAAATGTTATATAGTTTTACAAGTTTGATCCTGTTGTTTTAACATAGTAGCCCTTATTGAACATTGATTTTCCAAAATGTTGCAAGGATCCTTTTTTGCTGCCTAAAGGAATACTTTAAGCACCATAACCACTACAGTGTGCTGTAGTGGTTATGGTGCCAGGAGTGCAATGGTCCCCCCTCCATTTGTAAGTAGTCAAACCATTTAGATTGGTTTAACTTCTTAATTGGAATCCACTGGACATTGCTTTCCATCTCCACTACAGCTACAGGAGAATCGGAAACTCCTGCATCGGGTTCATCCCAGTGAAGATGAGGACAGGGCTCAGTACAGACCAGACAATTCCATCCAGATGGATCTGGAAACCATTTGTTTATGTATGTAGTTTGCTATGTACACAGGGGCATACTGAAATAGGGAAGCACTCTCTCTTCACATTGTTGCACCCCAAGTTTGAAGCTCAGAATGATCTAGATTGTAAATGTATATTGTCATACTAATGTGTCCATTTTTTGGAAACAGAGACCTTGTTCAAATCATGAAAAAATTAGCTCAAGACCATCAATCCATTCCCTCTCCACAAAGGGGAACATTATACCTCAAGGCTGATGCTTTGAATTATAAAAGGTGAATTTAGTGCTGTGATTGGCTATATAATGGAATCCCAGTTCATGAGGTTCTCATCACACATCTACTGATGTTGCGTAGAGTTTGGTAGTGAGGACTGATGATTTATACATGCAATGTTGTTGTGTGGCCTACCTCTACATGCCTGAGCTGTTGTCCCTTTCTAGATATTCCCACGTCAGAATAACAACAATTACAGTGGTCCAGAAATGTGACTCGTTGCATCATAGGATGATGGTATATTGAATGTAACACAACTCCTCAGTACAGGCCATTCTAGTGATACTTAAAGTGTCTTTATACAAAATGTTTGTTTTTTTTAATTCTTTATTTTTGTTGCATGTGAGGTACCCCAAAGGCAGTCCTCTAGCGCATTATGAACATTTGAACATGGAGGTATATAGTAGATCTAGCACATTTTCGGTAAGGATATAAACAGTATAGAGTTACTTTGCTTCGGTATTTTCATAACATAAAATAACATCGCTTTACTTTCTAGACAGGAGATTATTATGCTGTGTCTAAAACTAATCAGGCAATGGGTAAGTAGCCACTGGAATCTCATTTGAACAAGAGTGACTTCATATGATCGTTCTGGTATGTGGCCGGGGGGTTTAGGCTTCATGGGGTATGCTGTAGAGATCAACATCTGGGTGGTTAGTGAGTGTAATGGCTAAGTGTGTGCTGAGTTCAGGCAAAAAGAAAAGTAAAAGTCTGCATTAACCCCTTCAGACCTGAGCGAGCGTGGCCTCGTTGTATCCTGGTCAGGTAGAGCAGTACCCGGGGTGATAAGGTATGGCTCTTGTGAGGTTGTATAGTGGATGTTTCAGCCTAAGCCCATTATTGGGAAGTCCCGGTTATTGCCATTGTGAGTCCCTCCTTTGGAGCCCCTGGGCATGGTGTCCCTACGCTGGGAGTCAGCTCCGGTCGTACCTTGGGGGGGGTGCAGCCCCACAGACCATTGTGTTGCAGCGTTGGCGGTAGTGAGCTGGATCATGCTGCATTGGGTTTTAATACCAGCACGTGTAGCTTGTATGGTACCATTCCTGGTAGTCTTGCTGTCGCAGGCTGGAGCTTGTGAGTTGGTGAGGTTGGCGTAAAGGTCGGAGGTCTCCAGTGCCCCAGGTGTTGGACAGATCGGGTGTCGCCTGAGGGACATGTCGCCGTTTCCCGCCCTCTTGTCTTTCTGCACCATCTCCGTCAGGGGGTTGGGGGGGGCGCTCTGGTGGTTCCTGGCGGGAATCCGCACAGGTGTCGCCAGGTTGCCGGGCGGACCCATGCTGCCGCCACTCTCCTCGCTAGCCTGAAGGCTCAGACCCTGGCACGGAGCTTTGTCCAGAGGTTTACGCAGAGCTGGTCAAAGAATGCCAAGGTGTGTTTGGGCGGCTTGATATGGGTGCTCCGAGTCGCAGGTCGTGCCTGTGCCACTATCTTGAGCGTGCCCTGGCAGTTTTGCCTCACCACAGGTTTTGTCACTTGTTTGCTTTGCTTTGCGGGGGTAGTCACCCCCAGCGAGGACCGGGATATCCCCCACCGGTCCAGAGGGGGGGGAAGGGTAGCAGGGCAGCCTTTGATTCTTGCTTGCGAGCGGGTCCCGTGCCGGGTGATCGTCCGCCTACCCCAGGCTTTAGGCTCCGCTCCAGTTTAGGCCTCATGGCCGATTCAAGCGCTCGTGCTGTATTTTGTTGCGGGACAGGTACCATTACGTTCCTTGCGGGGCCTGCTTCGTTTCCCGGGCACCATGTGCTGCTGACATTGGTTGGTTGTACAGGATTAGTGTTTTTATGGCCGTTGGTGCCGGAGCTTTCAGAGAGCACGTCTGGCCATCTTGGCAGTCAGGCCCGCCCCTATACAAAATGGTTTTATTAACTAACGAACCCTATTGTTCTTATATTTATAGTGTGTAGTGTATATGAAAAGTGATCTTTAGAACTTTAGAAAATAAATATCATTTGACTCAGACTTCTGGTTTACTCTGGAAACCTCAATGACAGTGGGGAAAAAATGAATTAGTAATGTGAGATTTCAGAGTTTTAAAAAATATATTTTTTTTATGGTGCTCTGCTCAGCTGTATAGAGCCATTCCCCAAAGTCCTGATTTCACCTCTGCATACATGGTTGTTTGGGGAATGCTGAAATACATATTAATCTGCCAAAACATTTTATAGAGTTGAGCCATTCTTAAAGGACCACTATAGTGCCAGGAAAACAAACTCGGTTTCCTGGCACTATAGGGTCTTTAGGTCCCCCCCACTCTCAGGGTGCCACTCCCACTAGGCTGAAGGGGGCTGAAGGGGTTAAACACTTACCTTTCTCCAGCGTCGGACTCCCTCGACGCTGGGGAACTCTCCTCCCTCAGCCGACGTCGGTGCCGAATGCGCATGTGCAGCAACAGCCGCGTGCGCATTCAAACAGTCCAAAGGAAAGCATTACTCAATACTTTCCTATGGACAGCAGTGTGTTCTCACTGTGATTTTCACAGTGAGAAGCGCGGAAGCGCCTCTAGCGGCTGTCAATGAGACAGTCACTAGAGGCTGGATTAACCCTATTGTAAACATAGCAGTTTCTGAAGTGGTCTGGGTGCCTATAGTGGTCCTTTAAAGTTAAATTAAATAGTAAGATATTTTCATGTAATTTTCTGTTCTTTTCAATTCTCAGCATATATCCAGGTTCGGATTCTTTTATACAATGTTTATAATTTGCTGCATGCCTTTATAATGAACTAAAGATTTAATTCCATAAACACGATTATGGTCTTACATGGGTAATGTTTATTACAATAAACATTCTGGAAATCTATACCCGGTTCTGTTTAGGAAATATTTGATTGTGTTTATGCATTTCAGTTTTTGCTTAGTCTGTGTTCAACGTGTACATTGTTAGCGTGCTGCCAAAGGGCATTGTGGTCGCATTGTTATGGCTCCATGAATGTGCAATCCCATTTCAATGGCATTAATCTTTGTTTCTTTCAGTATTAGGTCACTACTGTTACTGGCTGTCCTGCTGCATTAACTCCAGGGCCAAGCCACTAAATACTCGATAAATAATAGTTGGCCAACGGCGTTCCGTGTTCCTGACTGACTGATAAATATAATTCCCACCACAATTCTAATGAAATGCTGGCTGGAGGTTATGGAAATTGTGGTGTAACACAATGCTGAGGACACTAAACATTTCAATGAAGTAATTGTATCTAGAATTATTTCTTAGTGGAACACTTCAAGCACTGTAACCACTGGAATGCACTGCAGTGGTTATGGTGCCAGGAGTACCCTGATCCCACACCTTCTAATTGTAAATAGTAAACATGTTTTAGAATGGGTTAACTTCTTGACTGGGGCCCGCTGGTCACCACTCTCTGCCTTCCTCATTCAGACTTTAATGGAGGTAGTAAGTGGTGCTAGCAGTCCACAGATAAAAGTTGAAAAAAGTCAAACTGTTCTGAAGCGATTCGGCACTCATAATATAGCGCCATAGCCATTACAATGGGCTGTGGTGTGCATGGTGTTTACAGCAAACTCATTTTAATGGCATTATAGGGTCATTAGGTCCCCCCCACCCTCAGGGTCCCCCTCCCGCTGGGCTGAAGGGGCTAAAACCCCTTCAGTCACTTACCTTTCTCCAGCGCCGTGCTCCCTCAGCGCTGGTGACCTATCCTCCTCCTGCCGACGTCAGCGGCGAATGCGCATGCACTCATTCAAATTGCCCATAGGAAAGCATTACTCAATGCTTTCCTATGGACGTCAGCATCTTCTCACTGTGATTTTCACAGTGAGAATCACGGAAGCGGCCTCTAGTGGCTGTCAGGAGGCTGGATTAACTGGATTAACCCTGCAATGTTTCTCTGAAACTGCTATGTTTTCAGCTGCAGGGTTAAAACCTGGGGAACCTGGCACCCAGACCACTTCATTGAGCTGAAGTGGTCTGGGTGCCTATAGTGGTCCGTTAAGCTGGTTTTGCTAAATAGTTTTCTGTTTTTCCTTTTTGGCCTTGTTACATTTCTTTAAGGTTATCTTATCACCCTATCAGGGCTGATTTTTAATTTCCCCACGTATTGTTACAGTAACCACTTCATACTTTTACTTAAACTGAAACCTGTTTCTCTGCATATGGTGTTCCAATAAACTCCTTCACCATCAAGTCAGTCTCAGCAAACTATCAGTAGGACTGAGACGCCCATATTCTTTACCAACTGCCAGAGAATCAGGAGAGATGCAGTTCACCAACAGTTTGAATGCCGCAGGCTCTGCCTCAGTCAACGGAGAATATAAAATCTACATCCTTCAGGTATATTGCTTCCCCTGCATAGAGTCTTTTAGGCAATCCTTTTCCATGTTTGACAGTTTATATAGAGTCAAGGCTAGCACTCCTTGGCACACTCAGCTGAGATTAATATCTTGAGCCTCCATTCATCATACTTTCCATTCTGTCACGAGAGCTCTCCTCGCTCAGATAGGCTTTGTGTCAGCAGGGAAATGGATAATTGTATGTCCCTCTCTATCCTATAATGTTGGTTCTTTATCAAAATGTATTCGTTAGAATTTCAGATTAACTGGCTCTCATTGTGCTGGTTCAATCCCCTGTTAACACCTTCTGTACCCCCGGAACATTTAGTCTTTCTACGGTTCGAAGAAAGAATAATGTAAAATGAGAATGGTGTAAATGAAGTCAGATTAGCTGTCAGATACATACAGGGTCCAGGGAAAAACTGTATCTTTTTATTAGATATAATGTGAAAATCTGTATTTTTGTAGATGGTGTAATTCCAAAAATCACTGAGCTGAAAAATCCAAATAGGAAGAAAAATCCCAATCTTTATGGAAAGATTTCATGAAAAAAAAGAATTAATATTCTCTATTTATTCTCTGTCTATCCATCCATCCATCCAGCTCAATTGAAGTGACTTTTAGGAACAAGAAAGGTGGACCTCAGCTGAATATTATGAAGAATTACAGCCAGATAAGGACTTGGATCCACCCATGTAGCCACCAATGAACGGAGGATTAGCCCTATATATAGTTGAACTCTGGGGAGGGTAGCCATGCTGCCATTCCCTTTTGGGGATATTTAGGTTTTATGTTGTGTTTTATTTATTTGTGATTTATTGTATTTATTGTTTGGTTCCTGAAGAAGTCCTGTATTGGATGGACCATGTAGGTCGGACCTTTTTTTCTGTTTTTAATTTATGTTGAATTTGAAAACAAAGCAGTTTTTTGGATACCCTGAGTCCTGGAGAATTATCCCTGGTGTGGAACCCAAAAAGGGAGCAGGAGTAGAAAGAGATCCTTGGATAACCCCCCAAATATCTAAGGGGAGGCACGGGAGGTGATTGAATTACCATCCATTCTGTGAGTGCATTTCACGCTGTGCAGTGCTTTAATTTGTTTTAATTAATTATTTTGTTTCTCTGTGTACATATTTAGTTTCATATTTATCCATATGTCTGCTTAGCTCATCTGAATGTCTTCCATACAAAATATCCTGGGAAACTATTCGAACGAACCATATTTTGCGCAAGTAAGAAAAAGAAATAGAGGGAAAAAGAGGAGGTGCTGAACAAATATCTATATTTGTATATTCCATATATATTTCTTAAATATATAAATATAGATTTATTTCTTTTTTGCTGTTTCTTCTTTTTTCCCTATATTATTCGCTTCTTATTTGATCTGTGAATTAAAATGAACATTTTGGGGCTGTCCCCCAGCCATCAATCATCTTTTTTCCATCAACCATCTCTTTTTTCGGCGTCACAGACGGAACCCGGTAATCACGAATCATACGAACATGTTTGTCCATTGCACAAGTTGTTTGTTCAGTTACAAACCAATATCACGCTTTGGAGTTGCGGAATTCGGACGACCCACCAGTTGGCCTAAATTAGGACAGATTGCAATTGGGCCAAAAACGAATGCACAATTCTTATAAACAGACATGCTTCCTATGTATTTATTGGTCCCTACTGTGTATTATTTCTACAAAACTCATTTTATACATGTTATGTAGCCCATTTTATCACACTAGATGATATTTGTAAAGGTATTACTCAATCCTGCCATGCCTACAATGGACATATATATATATATATAATACTTAATTTAGAAACAAGTAGAGATCAGAACATTGCTCATAAGGGCTTGTATAGAGCTCTGAATTATTAAAGGGGGCGTATGGATAGTGTTGGCAGTTTTGCTAGGCAATGCATAGATAGGGAAACAGACCATTTTAAAATGTTTTTTTTCTCCATCTGTGAAACATTTCTTTGGCATAGACTCCGTTAGAAAAAAAACAGGCTAGTTCTCTATCCCAAAAAATGCATCTCTCCAAAAATCTAGCAATCTACTATTAAGCTCAGTGCCAAGAGGACTATGTTAAGTTGGTGAGACAGACCCCCCTGGCTAGTGGCGTGGGATATATCAGCAGTGATGCCCCCTCAAGGACCTGCCCACTCTTTCCTGATTCTCCCATGCTGGGTGGTATGGTTAAGGCTACAACTGTAGCAAGCTGCTGGGTTCAATTAATATCAAGAGAAGTCAGCAACTTCTAGACTTGATCAGTCTGTTTCAAATGTATCGTGATTTGTCCCAAATTGCGATCAATGAATCATATGAATTTATGAATTCTAAATTGCCATATGACTGAATGACAAACACAAACGTAAAAGGTATGAACAAACTGTTTGTTTGTTTTGTGATTCATAGTTCCAAGAGGTCAAGAAATGATTAATGGGAATACATCAGGATTGTAATGGTTTGGGGACAGTGTACTGAAAAATACATAAATACTAATAGTATTATGTAAATATAATACAGTACACTAACTGGCCAATTTTTGTACCAGTTTGGTTCACCCAAATATTTTTCCTAAAACGATCGCATGGACAAATTCATCCTAAGCGTAAAGCCACATGGACAAATCCCGAATCGACTGAAACAAATGTATTTTTCTGGAAAAATTATATGGTCGAACCAAATGTTTTTGTCATGCACAAGTCTAGTAGTTATCATGTTTGGAGCAGAGTAGAAAACCCTTCTCCTCATTGAAGTCAATATGGGCCTCGTTTTAGCTGGGCTTTGCGAAAGTATGTAACCCCTTACCCTAATCTGTTTTATCTGTCCTGTTCTCACAGATTGTCATAACAAATATCAGAATCTAAAATGTATATTTAGCAGTGGCTGGATCTGGAATTGCCTAGGTGGCAAAGAGACTTTTAATGAGGTTTATTCAAACTATTTTATCAGAAGCCAATTATTTTTTTCTTGCAAAATCTCAGATAAAACAATAAACCAGCAGTAAGCTTGTTTAGCCAATGTCTAAGAAGACTGTGATTAGACAGAACTCTTCTTTGTTCTGTGTTTAATCCTATTAAGACTTCTAAATAGATGTTTTATCTGATTAGGTCTTCTAGAACCACGACGAGAGCATAGCGATTCTGTTTTGCAGCCCATGTCGCCCCGCTGGATAAAGAATCCTTTGGTAGAATTTAGGAATATTGATGATTTAAAGGTGCATATTGGTTTCCAAATAATTATCATCTCTATTTAATCCATTCATGTATTTGTCTTTAAACCTTCAATTCATGTTTAGTGTGATCAAATAGAACATTGTAGCTAGATGAAGCTGAGATGGGATAACGCAGTGGTTAGTTCTCCAATAACAGTCTAAGCGTCACAGTTTTGATTTTTGGCAAAGTCAAACATGCTAATGAGGTGTATCAATGAACAGGGTAGTAATAATAATAATATATGTCTAGTAACTTCTAAATATATCCTTAGTTAAAGACTTTGATATAATCATTTTTCTATATGACTCAAACAAGAATGTAGATTTATTCATACCCAGAGTCAAACAGTGGCGCAAAAAAATGTTGTAGAAACTTGGACCGTTATGGGGATCTTGGTCTTTTGTAATTATTAGTTACCGTATTTGTATCCTCTGTACTGTATCCTACCGTACTGGGTCCCGGCAGGTTGCTGGGCCCTTCTGCCTTGCTCCTGTTCAACTACTCAGTGGTTAAAATCTATCTTAAAGAGTTTATCCTCTTATTGGTATTTACTGTAATTCTTTCATTAATATTACTCGAAACCTATTTTTATTGTTGTTCAACTGTTCAATCTCAGTATACCTGTGAGGTGGGAACTTCAGATTCCTTGTAATGCTCTCTCTTCTGAAGCATTCCACTCCAGCTGTAACTGTATCCATGCAATTGCATTTCAAACAAAGATATTGCTATATTACAACCCTTGCAGAGGAAGGCGCACTCCCAACTTCAGCATTGAGTTGTTTAAAAGTGCTAATTTGTACAGTATATTTTAAATATTCTACTATTTATTTATGATACAAGTGTTTAGTGGATGTATATTGTGAGTACAATGTTTGTGCTGGAAACTCACGTCAGGCCACATTGCATGTGGTTAATATTATTTTGTGCCATAAGGACGGCAGGTGTTGTGAGCCAAAGTCTTGTTGAAGATTAAGGAGGGGAACAAGCCTCAGCTTTAGTCTTTTGTAATAAAATTCGTAATGTGAAGCTTTGCTGAATGCCACCGTTCCCTATGGGGTTGTTTATAATTGCTTACTCATTAAACTGTTCAGCATGTTTTATTTCAAAGACAAGCTCTCAATATATGGAGCTTTTTTGCAAATGACATTAGTATTTGGCTTCTTTAAAACACATTAAATCATTCATTAAACAGAGAACATACTCATTTCTGTTTCACGTAGAAGAAAGAGTCCCCCAAATGTTTGTACAATGATGTATTTGTACATGCAGCAGTGAGAGGTACCAGCAAGGGACTGATTTTGGTGAGAACTTTGATCATTCTACGTACACACAAAAAAGAAAATACCCAAAAAAGTAACAGTTAATTTTTGTCTTCTAAAAGGTAAAACCTTTCGTATATACATTATAGATACCATGAAAGGTTGTACTCGGAATGCTTATATAACTAGATTTGCCACAAGGCTGCCTTCGTGATGATACTTTAATGGTTTTAGTTTACTGGACATGGGATTGTTATGAAGGTATCAGAGAATTTGGGGCCAAAATAAACCAAACTTAAACCAAAGTGCACAAATTCTCCATCTTTGCAATTTTCCAGCTCAAGTATATTAAGCCTAAGTGTTACAACTGCCAACTCTAGTATGTAACCTGCATTTGTAAAGAAAATTATTTACCCCTCAAGTGTTTCTTGAGGGCTCATTTCCTGCTATTTCTCTTTGCTTTTCCAGAAACATAGATTGTGTATGTAGTTTAATTCATTATAGGCAAATAGATCTGTATTAAGCAATTAGCACGGTCTATAAATCTTTTCAAGCTGGGCTGCACATGCTCGTGTAAGCAGACTTACAGTTCTAGAAATTACAGTGTGCTGTGTCAGAGTGCTCGGAATGAGGACAGCTCACCAGGGCTGTCTAAATCAGCCCTGATGAGCGGTCTTGGATCATACCAATGTGGATAAATGGATTAGAATAGGAAACAGAAAGCTGTTGTTAACCACATTGTGATGAGCATGATTTATATTATTCAGTGACTGGTACGGTGGTATCAATTAAAGCAACGCTTTCACTAATAATGTACATTTAACACATTTCTTGCTTATTAGAAGTTGAACTGCTTCATAATAATGTTTAAAAAGAAATGCAAGATGACTCCTTTGAGTGAGACTTCTTTTAGGCCAAGCACTTATAACACCTTTTCTATACCAATGTGTAAATACATTATATTTATTGCGTCCATCCCAGAAATTCTGTTATTGTTCGTCTTTGAAGGAGATTGGGTGCCAATCCAGCTTTGCTCCCAAGGAAACTTATTTTAATGCGTTTGATTAGATAAAAACTGTGCATGACAAATGGTTGGTGACAAGTAGTATCACACATTTATCCCTGATACAATCCCAGTAATCCCCAATATTTGTCTTTATCTAACTGATTAAAAGATTAAAACTGATTGACATGAGCGCTTATAATTGACGATGCATACTTGTCAGTAAGGGTATTTCAGTATATCAGTAAAGTACATGTGGTAGGCACAGGGCCGGCACACCCATAAGGCGGCACAGGCACAACTGTAAGGCGACATAGGCACCTTAGGGCATACTGACTGTAGTGTGGCCATCGCGCATGGACTGTGGTAGGAGATCTTCTGTATCCTCTACCTGGTATCTCACTGACGGCAATGAACAGCTTCTTGTCAGACCTGGCAGAGGAGACCGTAGTCCGCACGACCATGCAACAGGGAGGAAAGCAGGCACAGGAGTGGAGAGGTGTAATAAACCACACAAGGAGTAGGGTGGAAATAAAGGGGATGGGAAGAAAGAAACACACAGAGGGACTTGGTAGAGGAAAAAAACACAGAGGGACTAAGGGGAGAAAAGAGTCACACAGAGGGTAGGGGGAGAAAGAGACAGACAGAGAAGCTGGAAGAGAAAGAGACATGGGAAGAGACACACAGAGGAGCTGGAAAGGGGAGAAATAGACACACAAAAGGGACTTGAGGTAAGAGGCACAAAGAAATGGGCTGGGTAAGAGGCACATAAAAGGGGCTGTGGTAGAAAGAGATGGATAAATGGGCTAGGGGAGGGGAAAAGAGACATGTAAAGGGGCTGAAAGGAAGAGACACTCAGGGGGTCTTGATAGAAGACACACAGGGGCAGGGGAAGGGAAAAATAGACACATAACAGGGCTGGGGAAGGGTAGAAAGAGACACACAATGGAGCTGGGGTAGAAAGAAATACACAAAGGTGCTGAGGGGAGAGATGCACACAAGGACCTTGGGGGAGAAAGAGACACACAAAGGAGCTGTGGAGGAGTTAAAGACACATAAAAGGGCTGGGGAAGAAGTAAGATGCTGGGAAGAGTAAGAGACACACAAAGGGGACAAATAGTGGGGTATTATACACTAAATGGGGTAAGACATTCAAAAAGGGGTTTATGATGCAACACAGGTGAAGATGCATTGTTTTGGGAAGAGGTACCCAAAGATTTTTGCACTGGCCCTGGGTAGGCAAAGTCCTTGTCACATGTACAATACTAACCAGTAGCATTAATGTGGTAGGAAATATTATTGTCATGGTTACATTACCATAACCAGTAAAGTACTTATTGTTACCAGTGAAAATCAGTATTTGTGATAGTCAAATTTATCATCACGGTTACAATAATAACCAATAACCAATAACCAATAAAGTTGTGAGGCAAAAGTAATCATTATGGCTACAATTAATGGTCATGGCTACAATAATAATCAGTAAAATCGTGAGATTGGAAAATGAATGGTCATGGCTACGATGATAATCAGTAAAGTCGTGAGATTGTAAAATCAATCATCATGGATATACTAATGACCAGTTAGATCGTCGTAACCATGTAATGCTGTTTTTTTAGACATGCTTTCCTTTGAATTTATATAACAATATGTTTAATCTAGATTCTTTGTTTGCATTTTTCCATTTCTTGGTTTTGTATTTGAGATTTTCTGCGATGAATGCTGAATTATTTTGATTCCGCCCCATGGAGACTAAGCTCACAAATTGCCAGTTCTATCAGGTTTTTTTCCTCGCAGCATTTGAACGGTGTGACAGAGTCTGACTGCTTTGTCATTTCTCTGTAGCTCGATTGCATTTTTGAGTCACCTCTCCTGTGACTGATTCAGTGTAGCATGGATTCTAAATTGTAGAACACTGCTATAATACTACTTTTTCAGCCCAACTATCAATAATGAATGATGAAATCATCGTCTGGCAGATGGGGAAGAAGAAAGACGGAATTATGACAGGTCACAACCTGTACTTAGAATACTGTTATTAATATCATTGAGCACACAGAGGTCACGTTGCCTGCAATTCTGAAGTTTGATGTCCATGTCATTGTTGCTATAAGTGAACCATAAATCTGATTTATGTCATCTTAATGTTTAATTGCAAAATAAATCACGAGTATATGATCCCTTCCATATTATATGTCTCTATAACTCGAAATGTTACCTACATTGTGTGCTCGATTCTAATTTCCTTAGGGTTTCCCTCCAACACATACTGTTATACTTTTTTTCTTTGGGATATAGTTATTGCTACAGGTTTTTTCCCAAAAAGTTGCAGGTCCCTTTAGTGATCTCTGCGCACACTAGGACATAGCCAATTGTCAGCCAGTCAGTATTATTATTGTGAATATAGATCCAACATGTTTCACAGTGCTTTACTGCATTAGAGGGACACTGTAGGCAATGTAACTGCTTGTTTTCAGGTTAAAATTTGAAATTCTAATTGGGGCTTATTCCCTAAAAAAGGAATTGTAGTGACGTTAAATCCGAATGACAGTATTAAAGCTAAAACCGTAACTATAGTAGGGTGGGGAACTCTTTCAATTGAAATCTTTTTTCCTAAATTTTACCTTCCTTACTTCAATTAATTATATTTTGGAGTTAAGTGAATAAAACCCTTTGACTTAATTTAGAATTCTTGTCAATTCACACTTTAGTACCTAAACCTGGTGATATCAGTAAATTAATCTGCCATATACTATCTCCTTGAACACAACTGATATTTTTTCAGTTGTATTATGTGATATCTATTCAGTTTATATGCGCACTTGACTGTCATGTAGATTACCACAAAGTCATTTCAGGACACCACTTTGGAAAAACGTCCTTGCTTTATTTTGCCAGTAATAGAGCGTAACAGACACATGACAAAATCCGTGAAAATTCTAATCAAAGTCTGCGGTGTTTGAAATGCTTTTTGGAGGTTAAATTCTGGGATTTATAGCGAATTGAAATTTGAATTGCAAAACTTAATTTAACATAGCCAAGCTGTGTTTGGAAACTTTTTCCACGTCACCACTCTTTGCCTAAATTCCGCAGTTCGGTTTTTGAGTTCACTACAATTTTCTGCTTAGGGAATAAGCCCCATTTTTGTCTCCTTTGTCCGCATGCTTGCTGCCTGTTCCTCGCCCCTGTTGACTCTATTTAGCAGGGTGCAATGAAGTTGCTTTATGAAGAATAACACCACGGATCTTTATTTTTTTTAAATATCGCCTCAGGATATGCGGATTGTTCATCTCCTGTGGCTGTAGAAGCCGTATCAACATCCTGTCAGTCATACAACATCCCAACTTGTGGGGATGAACCCGTGGCTCTGGGAACTCGACTCTCTCATTCTTGCAGTGGATAAACAGAGTCTGATCCTTCCATGGCTAGGGATTGCCTTTCATTGTTTCCGCAGCAGCAATTTAACCTGCTTTTCAAAACAGCAACCTAATCGAAAGCCAGGGAGCATTCGTTTCTAAAGCAAAAAGACTTCATTTCTCATTGAGCACAAAATAATTATAGAGGGCCCTCTTCCACATGATTGAATGGAGAGAGAGGGACAGATATTTGTTATTGAAGAGTGCAAAGCTTATAATAAGCCCTTAAAAACGGCTAATAAGGTAGAAGGCTCTGTCAGTGGCAAAAGGTGCAGAGACAATTCCTAAAATTCTACTCACAGCTTGTGGTTTCCCCCGCCTGTATCTGGATTGAATAATGGAACTCTGAGCCCGGTGAAAGAATGAGGCTGGACGGAAGTTTCTTCTGAAAATAATATGTGTGTGGGAACATTTTTATAGTTTGTAGATTATTATTATATATATGTATAACGTAGATTTATCTACTGTTCTTTTTATGAGCTTATTTACTTGTTCTGGATATTCTCAACCAATCTGCACCTTTCACTCTCAGACCTCTTCTGCTATTTTTTTTTTTGTAAATATGATTTTTATTTGTTTATGTTCAACAAAGAAAAGGGAAACAGTGAACTTTGAGACTCTCAGGTCTCTTTTAACCGGTCTCACATGTAGTAAACCATGTTGGAGACAGCAAACAATACGTTTGGAAAAAGTCAGGAGACGGCATACAAACTACTCTTGCAGTGCACACCTGACACGATACACCACATACACACAAGTGGGTCCCGCCTCTGCTGGAGATGTGTTTAGCATGTGTGCTAAGAGTTTACCGCTCTTGTTTCCATGTATGGAGAAGAAAGCCTTATGTCGTAGCGCTTCCCTATGATGTTTAGTGTGTAAGAGTATGGTCAGTTCCTTCCTGAGGCGGAGGAGTGTGGCCTGGTGCGTGGGGAGTTGTAGCCGTTTATTGAGGGTGTCTATTTGTTGTATGTCCGAAAGCAATGTGGCCATATGGGCTTCTCTCTGTTTCTGTAGGATCGCGCTTTTTTGTATAAAGTGTCCCCTAACAACGCTTTTGTGTGCCTCCCATCGTATGGTGGGAGAGGTCTTGTCTCTGGTTTTATTTGTAAAGTAGTGTTGTAGCGTTGTCTCTATGTCTGTTGTTACGTCTGGTATTGTGAGCAGTGATTTGTTTGGCCTTCATTTAGAGATCTTAGGTTTGAACAGGGGGGATTTTAGTGTGATGGTTACTGGCGCATGGTCTGACCATGTCGCAGTGCCCTGATCGGCATGAAGCACCAGCGGTAAGTGGTAGTGGGACACGAATAGGTAGTCAATTCGAGTGTATGAATTGTGGGAGTGGGAGTAGAAGGTATAATCCCTCTCGTCTGGGTGGAATGCCCGCCAGCAGTCCATGAGTTTTGCCCTGGCCAGGAGGGTCCTGATCGCTGTGATGTGTTGTGTGGGGATGTGTGACTGTAGTAGCCCGTAGTATAGTGTTGGTTTGTTAGTGTGGGTCTCGCCCCTTCCCGGAAGTGGGTTTCTTGTAGGAACACTATTGAAGCTCGAAAGTCCCTGAGGACTCCGTATCTTTTTTCCGGTTTGTTCAGTCCTCTGGCGTTCATTGAGAGTATTGTGATTGGTGCCGGTGTTAGGGACATGTTGGATGTTCTGTGGTCCTGGGGTGTATGTGTGGCCGTGTCTGTCAGGGGGTATGGGATAGTGGATAGGGGAAGGGGGATGTTTTGGAGAGAGTAGGAAAGGCAGAAGGGGAAAGGAAAAGGATTGGACTAAGCAGACAGAGAGTCCGGGTACAGTAAGGTATCGCTCTTTGTGGCGATACATGGAAATGAGCGTCGGGGGGCAGTGAGTCCCCTCCCCACCTGTGGGTTGGGGGGCACTGCGCACCTGAGTCTTGTCGCTTAATCCAGCAGGGCAGTCAAAGGAGTTCAAGAATTCCTGAGTGGGCAGAACTCATGGGATCAAGTGCACTCCCAAAAAGATCGTCACGGACCACTGTGGTCCCTCGGAGCTCCACCCAGTCAGGACATCCCGTCTTACGGCTCGCTTTGCTGTAAAAGTTGCCTGTTGTGTAACCTCATCAAGTAGATGTCAATAGTATTAATAACATGACCGCAGAAGATGGGCCGTCAGGCCAGTATTAAAATGTAGTGTATAGTATTGCGACCAGTACAATACGGATGGTTAAGGCCCCATCCTCTCATAGGCGGGGTATTCATTAGCATGAAAGAGAGACCTGTGCCCTGTCCCACCTACCCCCATGGCCATCCCATGTACATCGTGTTTAATGACACTTGGGACCCCAATGCGTGTCCCCCCTGCCTCCTACCTCCCCTCCTCCTTCCCCTCCCCCCGCCGCCCCTTTCATCTTAACGCGTAAGATCCCCTGTTTGTATTCTATTCTACAGCGTTAGTTGTGGGCATGACTATAGGAATGGTAAATGACAATCCCAGTGTCCTGAGGTCTAGGGTCTCCGCTATCCCCACCCCTCCCTGTTGTTAGGTGTTACTTTCTGGGTCTCTCCGCCCTCCTCCCCTCCCGTGTCCTGGTTTGTCATGTTTTCTAGTGTCTCCTTTTTACAATGTGCTGTGTATCAAAAGTCACAGGTATAAACATTAAGTTATAAGCAATGAAACAATAATAAAACAGTAAAGCAGTAGCCCGTATGTAGGTATCTTAGTGTTAGATTTTCGGGGCCTCCGTCGACCCGTTTTTCCCCATAGGTCCTTCTTTCTGTGCCTGTTATGAGGTAAGGGTATCTCTCCCCCTCCCATCTCCCCCCATCCCCCGCCTCAGTTATACTTGCTGTGTGGGCAGGCAGAGAGGTGTCTTGCCACTGGTCATTGGGGTGTAAGTCCAGATCTCCTTGTAGTGTCTCTTGCACCTGGGATGGTAAGTATGAAGTCCGGGGCCTCGGTGTCCCTCTAACAGAGAAGTCAGTTTGCTTAGCAGTTCATAATCACCTGGCCCGTGTGGGAAGATGAAGTGGTCTAGTTAATTAGGTGTCCCTGCAGGTCGTATTGTCTGCATGCGTGGGTTCCGCAGTTGTTGAGGTTTAGGGTCTGGTCCTTGCGGCCTGGGGCCAGCAGTATAGAATGTCAGTGGATTCGGCCATGTGAGCTTCTCTGGTGTCAGATGTAGCTCTCTTTGGAGTGTCGCCATATCCTCTTCTCCTGAGACCATGAAGGGCCCTTTGGTTGTTGCGACTTGTAGGCCCGTGGCGAAGCACCAGCGATATCTGATGCTTGCAGATTGTAATTGTCTGGTAAGGGGTCTCATGGCTCTCCAGTACGCCAGGGTGGCTGGGGACAGATCTGGGTATAGTTGAATTTCGGATCCCTCCAGGAGTACCTTGTCTGTGCCCCGAGCCTTGCGGAGGGTCTCCTCCTTTAGCTGAAAATTCTCCAAGCAGCAAATGGGGTCCCCTGGGGGTCCCTGTGGCCTCAACGCTCTGTGCGCTCGAACGAAGCCTATATGCATCTGGGGCGGTCTGGCTAGCAATCTGTTAAATAGTTCCAGCAGTGTAGTCTGGATCGGTGTCGCTTTGTCTAGCTCTTCGAGTATTCCCCGTATGCGTATATTCTGTCGCCTGCCCCTATTGTCTAAATCCTAGATGTGCAGCGCCATTTGTCGCATTACTATGTTATGGTGATGTAGCATATCCGTGTTTGCAGTCTGCGCCATAGACATGTGGTCACAGTCCGCTTCGAGGTGTGCTACTTTCTGGCTGAGGCCTTGTATGTCTTCTCGCAGCGCATGGAGTTCTGTGGTGATCGAGGTGCGTAGTTCAGCGTTAGCTGATTTCAGATCTGCTTTTGTCGGTAGCTCTTTTAGTAGTGAAACCAGTTCTGGTGTATGTACTGCGGGTGTATTCGTCCTACGTTCCGTTTGGGTTTGCTCCCCTTTCGGTGATGGCACGAGAAGCCCGAGGCTGTAGAATCGTTGGAGGCCTACGGATCAATGTCCGCCTGTGTAAGCAGGTACTGCTTCATGGAAGGGGTCGGGGTCCCTATGGGGGTGTCCGCTGGTCGTTGTGTATGTGATGCTCGGTGGGTCCTACCCATCGCTGCCGTCAGGGCTCGTTTTTGGTGAGGTTAGGTGCTGAGCCAGCGGAGAGGTCATAGATTAGGCTGCCATCTTCTCGGACCGCCAAGCCATGCCATCTTCTGCTATTTATGACACCCCACTCTCCCACCCCCTCCCATTCTCTAACATCAGTTGTTTTAAGTGTTAAACTCTATCAGATTTATCAATATTGCTTCAGACCTGAGGAATAGAGGAAAACTATAGATATCTTGTCTTTTAAGTATTATGTTAGTCCAATAAAAAATTTATCATTAAATACTGCAAAACTTTCGTTACTTTGTATTTCTTCGTTCTCGCTATCCAGTTCACTGAATCGGATCAGCCACTTCAGTTGGCTAGGAGGATTAAAAAATAAAACATTATGCTATGTTTCATGAAGAGTCTGAAAATGATATATTCGTTACCCATACAAAAAGTATGTATCTCTATATAAGCAAGAAGCTATCTTCCATGGGATACAATGGGAAAACAATACTAATTACAATTATGTCTATAGTGCCAACATATTCTGCAGTGCTGTACAAAATATAAACAAGGCAAACATTTTAACAAAACATGATTGACGTATTGGCACAGCTAACACTCTAAAGCAGGGTTCTCCAAACACTGGTCCTCCAGATGTTGCTGAACTACAACTCCCATTCTTTGCTATCTTTTTCATTCAAAGAATCATGGGAGTTGTAGTTCAGCCACATCTGGAGGGCCAGAGTTTGGAGAACCCTGCTCTAAAGGGAAAACCTTGAGCCTGCGCTGCTGTAGTCGTATAGGTGTATTCTCTGAAAAAAATACAAATGATATCCGTTTGTACATGCTAAGGGAAGTCGTTTTTGGAGTCTGATTTGCCAAATATCATTCTAAGTTTCTATGTGTTTCGGAACCTCAAGGGGAATTACCAGAATTATCTTTTTATATATTGTAGCGTATGTTGAAATGTTACACTTTGTAGTGTTATAATATTTTTATTCCCTCCTCCAACATCTCTTTTCAATTCTTTATTTTTGTGTGCACTGTGATTCATACAGGAAGAGAATGACAGAGTAGCGTAAATGTATGCAAGATTATTCCACATAGGAGTAGCATTACTTGTCAAAGAAGAACATTGCACTTTTTAGATGAGATAATATAGGAACAGGTTTGACACAAGAGGATCAGGCTAACATCGTTCTGGAGGGGGTGGGGGAGATTTATTATAGTGAACTAAGTTTCTGACTCTCGATCTGTTTACATTTTGACTAACTGTTGTGGGTATGTATTGTTTTTGAATAATAGGATAGCTTGGTGGTTGTGGTGATTTTGGACCTTATATTAAGTTCTAGGTAATTGTAGGTGGGACATTGCTGTAGATTTATGAGTATATCGGATTTTTTTTTCTGTGACTGACATCAATATTTTATTGATATAACTGCATGTTCTATAGATCATGTGCTTGCAGCTATACTTGGATTGTGTCTGGTTATTTTTTAATTGTATTCATTAAAGATTATGTCATCATATTGCCTTTATTGTCATATAAATGTATGGATCAATAGAACAAAGACAATATCTATAGTGGTATTATATTATTTGTATCTAATTGGTATTATCTCAGCTGCCCTAGTATAGCAATAAATCTAATAACAAAAACTAGCAACAAACAGACATCCTATTATTCTATTGCTGGAGTTGCCATTTGATGTGTCACATAAGGAGATGCAATTATAATGTTTTAGCTTCAGTCTAGTTAAACAGACATATACAAAGGAAACCCAAAGCTAATATAAAGTTTGAAAAAATAGTTATGGAAAATTACAAGTCTGTTGCTTTCATATCTAGACTGTGCTTTGGAAATAACAGTAAATCCATATATCCTATTTTTCTATAGCTCCATAAGTCATCATGATATCAGCCTATCCCACAGATAATGCTTCTTCTTGTAGCAATCCTAGGCCAGTGTTGGATATATAAAAGAACATTACAGTATCTCACAGAAGATACTTGTAGAACAGGGCTTAAAGGAGCACTATAGGGTCAGGAACACAAACATGAATTCCTGACCCTATAGGGTTAAAACCACCATCTAGCCACCCTGTCCCCCTAATGCCTCCCTAAAAATAGCAAAATCTTACTTTAATTCAAGCCTGAAGCTGTAACTCTGCATGCTTTTTGCCTCAGAAAAACAAGCTGTCTGCTGACATCATCAGAAGTGTTGGCCTGATCCAATCACAATGCTTCCCCACAGGATTGGCTGAGACTGACAAAGAGGGAGATCGGGGCAGAGCCAGCACAATTCAAACAGAGCCCTGGCCAATCAGCCTCTCCTCGTAGAGATTAATTGAATAAATTAATCTCTATGAGGAAAGTACAGTGTCTGCATGCAGAGGAAGGAGACACTGAATGTTTGAATGCATTTTAGGCAGCCATGACCCAGGAAGGATCTCTAGTAGCCATCTAAGGAGTGGTCAGTGAAGTTATCACTAGGCTGTAATGTAAACACTGCATTTTCTCTGAAAAGACAGTGTTTACAGCAAAAGGCCTGAAGGGTATGATTCTACTCACCAGGACAAATTCAATAAGCTGTATTTGTTCTGGTGACTATAGTGTCCCTTTAACTTACAAAAGCTTGCCATGACACAATTCTGATAGTCCAATAAAACAAGTATTAACAATATTGCAATGTTCTACTTGTTCCCACTCACTGATGATAAAAGATTTTAAACTAGTGACTTGTCAAGAGGCCACGTTTCTATCCATGATCTGCCTCTTGGAAGAATCGCCAGCAGAAGATGGAGGGGTGGATCTAGGTAACTAACGCATGTCTAAACATTAATGAGTTACATTGTAAATTATACATTTATTGCGGGCAGAGAAAGCTTAGGATGCTGTGCCACTGAGAGCTTTTTTCTTCGTACTGGCTGTGGTTAGGCTTTTGTGGGACAGTATTTCAGTTTTCACACAAGGCAGCATTTAGCGTACTATTTACAAGCATCCTTCTAAGAAAGTTCAGTCATCCGAGGTTAACCACAATTACTATTATATTCACAGATTCAAGTAGCTTATTTTCCTGTGTGTTTTGTTAGCGGACAAAAGCATATTTTCAAAGAGAACGCAAGTAGTATAATGATTAATGTGCACGTTTCTATACAGACAGATAAATCCATAATTTTTTTTTTTTATATATTTACATATTTTATGTAGTCATTTCCAGGTTACGGTAGAGTAGAAGAGGCAGATAGTGCAATAATCACACAGACATTAGAAAAGGGAGAGTACAGTACACATGGGAAAGGAAAGAGAGAGATCCAGTGGGGCCCAAGGCAAGATACCCCCCTACCCCCCACTTAATTCTTCACATAGGTATGGATTAGGCAGTTGTGGTTAATCCTGATCTGCACAAGAATATATTTGGATCGGAGTCTATAATCCTTCCTTCCTTATTCCCCCTGCCCCCAATCTGCCCCACCTTCCCTACCTTCCGTAGTTCCCTCCCTTCCTTCCACACCCTCCCACCCCTCTTTTCCATCCCTTCCTCCCTCCCATCTCTCCCACCTTCCTTCTTTCCTCCCCTCCCTTTTTCCTTCTGTCCTTCTTTACTGCCACCCCTCCCACCCCTTCCTCCCTTCCATCCTCCCCTCCTGCCCCTTCCTCTCTTCCATCCCTGCCTCCTTACTTATTTCCTTCTCTCCTTTTTTCCTTCTGTCCTTCCTTACTTCCACCCCCTCCCCTCCCGTCCCTCCCACCCTCCCTCCCTTCCTTCCCTACCTCCTCCCTTCTTTCCTTCCCTCCCTCTTCCTGTCCTTCCTTCCTTCCTTCACTCCCTCCTTCCTTTCTTACTTCATTCCATCCCTCCTTCCTTTTTTCCTTCCCTACCTTTTTCCTTCTGTCCTTCCCATGCCTCCCTCCCACCCCTTCCTCCCTTCCACCCATCCACCCCTTCCTTCTTCCATTCCATCCTTACTTATTTCCTTCTCTCCTTTTTTCCTTCTGTCCTTCCTTACTTCCACCCCCTCCCCTCCCGTCCCTCCCACCCCTGCCTCCCTTCCTTCCCTACCTCCTCCCTTCTTTCCTTCCCTCCCTCTTCCTGTCCTTCCTTACTTCCAACCCCTCCCATCCCTCTCTTCCATCCCTTCCTCCCTCCCATCTCTCTCTCCCTTCCTTCCTTCACTCCCTCCTTCCTTTCTTACTTCCTTCCTTCACTCTCTCCTTCCTTCTTTCCTTTCCTCCCTCCTACCTTCCTTCCACCCCCTCACCCTTCTCTTCCACCCTACCTCCTTCCCTCCCTCCTTCCTTCCCTTCCTCCCTTCCTTGCTTCCCTGCCTTCCCTCCTTCCTTGCTTCCGTTCCTTCCTTCCTTTCCATCCCTCCCTCCTTTCTTCCCATAATACTGGATTGATCTGCCATCTTGTTTTTCTTCCATGGGAAAGCATTCAGTTTGCTTAGGACCACTACGTCCAGGAAAACTTGCTCTGAGTATTTCTAAAATAAACTATGATATATTGCTAGTTAATAGTGTTAGTATTAGTTGACCTGAAATGACTTTTATCACCCAGCTTTCCTTCCATCAGAAAGAGTTAGATTTCCTTTATTAGAACGCTTAGAACTCAGCTTGCCATTTTTTGCAGATGTTTCCGTAGATCCCTTGATGGATGTTAATAGGAGATATTTTCAAATGTGATGTCCCGTCACTCTGCCATAGAAGGCAATGATACAGAAAGAATGTGCATGATTGCACCCTATGCATCACAACTGTCTGTGGCGAGAATACCACGCTCGGCGGACGAGCTAAAACCAACTGTCAGCCGACACTTGTACTTTTGTCTGACGGATGCAAAATAATTTAGTAATTTTATCAGACAGGCTCCGCGAGCCGCCTGCTGAGTCAAGATTGGTGAGTGGCAAATTAATTCCTGCGTCTTATTTCCTAGATGCAATTATTTTAACAGGTAAATTAATATTAAAAAAGGATGCACTTAGCACTAAACGATGTACGAATCTGGTGCATCCATTTTTCACAGCCAATTTACGTGGGAGTAAAAGCAAAAAATGAACTGTCACACTGCCTTCAGTATTGGGTGATGTAAAATGTTTTTCTTCTGCTACAGAACCACCATTCTTGTCATCCTTTGTTAAAAGGCAAAGTTTATTTCTTTTCCCAACAGTTCAGGAAATATGTAGCTTGTATGCAGCTGGGTTTTCCCAGGCATTATGTCTGACAAGCTCTTTCAACACAACAAGCAGTGGGATCAATGTCTGTAATGTTTATTTGTTCCAGTACAAATTGTATCATTTTATCAACTTTTTTGTTTTTGGTTTGCAGTAGATATTGGTTTATTCTAAGAAAACACTATAACGCGTGGATTTGCCAACTGCTGTTGGAGTACAAATGAAGCTGATATACAAGCCATCGTGAATACTGGCCCAGGTGTCTTGGTGATGCAATCATAGCCGAGAAATAGAGATATAAAGAAGGGGTATTGTCGTATTATAGTACAGACAGCATGATACTAGGCAGCCAGGCTCTGTTCGAATTCAGTACATCTCGAATTCTGCAGGACAGACATGCATTTTAGCATGTAATCCTATTTTCTGCTCTACCAGGAAAGAGTCCCGCGTTGTAGCAATTATGTGGGCACAGGGTAACTAATGGCAGACTGCCAAAGAGGCTTGGCTCAGGCCCAGTTGTAGTCGTTGCACTGACAAGTCCAAGGCAGACCATGCGGCTCAGCCCAGTTATTACTCTTAGTGTGTATCGAGTCTTGCATCCATGAACATATCTGATCCCCATCCTTTCTGCATCCTTCAATGGAGCTTCATTGTAGTCTAAATGGGAAAAAAACAGGTGTTCTACTGCGTTGCTTTTCTAGTGTCTGTGAGAAGGTGGTCTCTCCCTTCTTGCCTATACAGTAATATAGGTATATTGATGAAAGGAGGCAACCCTTGCCCCAAAGGTTGAGGCCTCCTGAAAGTGCACAGGGAAATCCTTTAAATGGACTGAGTAATGGTGGTTTAAAGACTGTGTGCTCTATTTTCCACAGCTCACGTAGAGGAGGTCCATACTGCATTGAGCTACCTGTTGGCTTATCTGTTACCAAAGCGAATAAAGTATCTTTTTGTTTATCCATTTTTTTCTGCAACTTTACTGAACCTATCATTACAGTATTCAGCCGTGCACCATTGGGAAAGTAAGTTACCTTTTTTTTTATCATCAAAAACCCAGAACCTCGTACATCAATACACTTGTGCCAGGTAAAAAAAAACAAAGGAATCCGTCTAAAAGTAAAATATACTTTTAATAACCACAGTTAATATGTGTTAGAAATACAGGATTCTATTCTCTATCTATCCATTATCTATATACACATCTCCACAATAAATATAAGAGGGCTTTAACTCTTTTAAAAGATAAAAGAAACATTCTTCCATCAAAACAAATTTATAGGATTTGCTTTCACGGTAAATAACGCATAATATTTACGTTAAATATTTCAGATTAATTTGCTTTATTTTGCTCCTTTATTGTAAATGTTTCAAGGGACCAACACTTCTCAATGATATTTCTCAGCCAGAAAATTGGTTCTATTGTTGGATTGGAAATTGACTTGAAGCAAATGAAAGGTTCGCTGAACTTGCATTCTACGTTCTATATTCATGTCTGTGTTAAAAGCTGTTAGTGTGTCTAATCTCTTATTGTTCAATACAGTTTCTGTGCTATATTGTCACAGGGCAATAACACAGCAGGGAAATCTATCAGGGTTATTCGCTAAAGTGAGAATATAAAATCTTAGGCCAAAGTAGCTGAATTGGAAAAAATCTCTAAGCCAGCTATGCTTCCAGTTTAGCTACTCTGGCTTGAAATTTTAAATTTACTTTGAATTCTCACTTATCAATAGCAAGTCAAGAGTTACTAGTATTGTGGTTCTGGAATGATTTGATTTTCACCTCTCCCATCTCCTTGTGGGTGTAGATCGATTGCTGTATATGTGTATATTGTTTAGAACAGGGGTAGGCAACCTTCGGCCCTCCAGATGTTGTGGACAACATCTCCCATAATACTCTTAGAGCCATAATGCAGTCAAATCATCAGGGAACATGTATTCCATAATTTCTGCAGGGCTGAAGGTCACCTACCCCTGCTTTAGAATGTTTCTATTTTTTAGAAATATGTGTATATATGTTTAATTAAATAGGTAATATAAATTGATCATCTACAACATTAAAACCTCTTAGCTAATATTGTGTTAGTCCCCTTCGTGCTATCAAAACATCTTTGATGTGACAAGTCATGGACTCCACAAGTCATTAGCAGCAGATTCTATAAGTCCTGCACATTGCGAGGTGGGGGCTCCATGGATTTTATTTGCTGTTCTAGCACATTTCATAGATTCTCAATCTGACTGAGATCTGGGGAATTTGGAGGCCAAGGCAACACCTTGAACTATTTGTCATGTTCCTCAAACCATTACTGAACAATTTTTGCAGTGTGACAGAGTGTATTATCCTGCTTAAAGAGGCCACTGCCATCAGGGAACACCATTGCCATTAAGGCGTGTACGTGGTCTGCAACAATCTCTAGGTAAGTGATATGTGTCAAAGTAACATCTGCGTGAATGTCAGGACCAAAGGTTTCCCAGCAGAACATTGCCAGAGCATAACAATATCTCCGCTAGCCTGCCTTCTTCCAATATTGCATCCTGCTGCCATCTCTTCCTCAGAATGATGCACACGCACCCGGCCATTCACCTAATATAAAATATAACGTGGTTCATTATACCAGGCAACCTCCTTCCATTGCTCCATGGTCCAGTGTTGACACTCACGTCCCCATTGAAGGCACTTTTGGTGGTGGACAGGGTTTATCACGGGCATCCTGACCGATGTGTAGCAAACTGCAATGCACTGTGTGTTCTAACACCTTACTATCATGAACAGCATTACATTTTTCATGTGTTATTTTGTTCTTCTCTGGCCAAGCTATCTGCAGTTTGCCCTTCTGTGGGATTCTTTTGACTGATGGATTGATGAAGGTAAACTGGCTTAGCAACTGGAATGGAAATTTTCTTGTAGAACAACTGTCACCTTAAAACATTTTTTTCACAATAATAGTAATTTAATCAAGTTTTGAAAGGAAATAGATTTATTCAAATGAGGTATGTGTAAAAGAGTTAGAACTCATCCCTGCCTTTAGTATATGGCAGTATCCTTCAGCCATATACAGGCACCTTGGGTCGGACAATGTTTGAAAACTGACAGTTAGTCTCTATGGTCTTCTTTGCTTCACTCCCTGCACAGTAACAGGGAAAACCATAGAGACTAAGTGTTGATTTTCAAACACAATCTGATGCAATTGTAAGTTGAAGGATCCTGTCATATGCTAAAGATGGGGATTGTTTTATTGTAATTTTTTGCATATATTTCATAAAAAAAAAAAATCTATATTCTTTCAAAACTTTCACAATCACCCCCTCCCTCACACCATTATCCACTATACAAACACACACACTACATCCACTACACAAACACACTGCATTCACTATACAAACACACTACATACACTATACAAACACACACAAACACATATATACATGTGTGTCTGTGTATCTGTATGTCTGTGTATCTGTATGTGTGTTGGTATGTGTATCTGTATGTGTCAGTGAGTGTAAGTGTATCTGTTTGTGTGTCTGTGTACCTGTTTGTGTGTCTGTGTTTGTATCAGTGTGTCTGTATGTGTGTGTGTGTGTCTCTATCTGTATGTGTGTCTGTGCCTGTGTGTATCTCCCTGTGTGTCTGTGTGTGTCAGTGTTTGTCTGTAACTGTGTATGACTGTGTTTCTATGTAACTGCATGTGTGTACCTATGTGTCTGTGTATGTGTGCCAGTTTGTGTATATGTGAGTATACATGTATATGTGCATGCATCTCAGCATTTCGCCTACACTACACACAAATACAACCCTGCATCCCAATGTCAACAATACATAAAAACACACCTCCATATTCAAAAACCACACTACAGAAAAATGCACGCCTGCATTCAAATGTCAATACATGCAAACACACCGGTACATTCAGTCACACATACTCCATACAAAAACATGCTCACATTCAAACACACAAACACTGCTTGGTGCTAAATACATTAAAAAAAAAATTCAAACACTGCTTGGTGCTAAATACATTAAAAAAATTAGTGGGTGTTTTTTTTACATTTTTAAGGGGGGAGCAGGGGTACCAAATATAGGATCCGCCCTGGGTACCAAATGCTCCAGGTATGCCCCTGCTTATGACATATTAGTATGGATTCTGTCTGATGATAAGGAGAAATTCATTGAATTCTGATTTTAGAGAATAACTCTGTGAGCTGTAATAGTACACTGAGCCGTAGCATAAGATGATTCTGAATTCTAGAAGGATCATTCCAAATTATTTAGATGCATATTAATTCCAAAGTTCGACCAGATGTCACCTCCAGCCCATAAATCACCGATAATCATTTTTGTTATTTGATAATCTCACATTTTTCCTCTTTCATTGTACGCTATAATGAACTCAAGTAGAGGTTTGGTTTTTATGTGACCTCAGCAGTACTGTTAGCAGCCTTAACATTAAGTTTTAAAGTGTTCAAAAAGTGAAGCTGACATGCAACCTAAAATATGGTGTTTTTTAAGTGCCGATAACCTTAGGAACAACAATTTTGCTAAGTAGCTCTTGCTCAGATATGTAATAATTTAATCAGTGTTTTTAAAGCATTTATGCAGATCCTAAGGGCTTTTCTGAATGCATGTGTATCAAAAAGTGACAGAAGGGTTTTAAAAAGTATTAATACTACAAGACTCCAAATAATTAAAATGCATAAAAAACAAGCAACAGATGGTACAACATTGTCTGAATGGAATTACATTTTCTATCAATCTCTTAGGTTACAGACGTGAATTTTCTTTAGTGGCAAATATAGCATTATCTGATATTTCTGTCTCTTTTTTTTTAACAGTAGCTTTATCCATACAACCTTGGAAATCAGAAGTAGGAATAAGTGTCCGAACCCATAGCATTCTTTTGTTTACAACAGCAGGCTCTTAGCAAAGGGTTACATGCAAAGACTCTCTTTGTTCTGCTATATAGGGAACAAACAATAAAATGGCAAATTGTTTATGGGCCAATTCCATTAACCTCTTTTCTACCAATATTGTATGTAAAATGCATTCCCTTTCTTTTTGTATTTCAAAACAATATGAAAAGGGAAAATGCAACTTAGGTCGTAAAGTCCCACTTAAAGGACCACTCTAGGCACCCAGACCACTTCAGCTCAATGAAGTGGTCTGGGTGCCAGGTCCCTCTAGGATTAACCCTTTTTTTTATAAACATAGCAGTTTCAGAGAAACTGCTATGTTAAAAATGGGTTAATCCAGCCTCCAAATCCTCTAGTGGCTGTCTCATTGACAGCCGCTAGAGGCGCTTGCATGATTCTCACTGAGAAAATCACAGTGAGAACACGCAAGCGTCCATAGGAAAGCATTGTAAATGCTTTCCTATAAGACCGGCTGAATGCGCGCGCAGCTCCTGCCGCACGTGCGCATTCAGCCGAAGGGGAGGAGAGGAGGAGGAGAGCTCCCCACCCGGCGCTGAAAAAAAGGTAAGTTTTAACCCTTTCCTCTCCCCAGAGCCGGGCAGGAGGGGGACCCTGAGGGTGGGGGCACCCTCAGGGCACTATAGTGCCAGGAAAACGAGTATGTTTTCCTGGCACTATAGTGGTCCTTTAATGAAATGTATCTGCCAGGATCTTTTCAAACTATTTTTATTGAACATTTGTTTAAAATAGATACAACAGAAACAATATTTGAAACAAAATTATAGACAATTAAATATGTTGTAAAGTAAGGAGGGCGGGCGATATTAAGAGAATGGCGGCAAGGGGAAATTCCATCCATATGTTTAAAAAAAATTAAATCAGTCATTGGTCGCTCAAACGAAACAACATTTACAAAGTATATAATAATAAAAGTATAACAGTTGCCACAATATTATAAATATAGGGTGTATGAAATGTATTATATACAGTAATTTTTCTTTATAGCATTCTCCCAGGTATCCGAATGATACCTTAAAGGACCACTCTAGGCACCCAGACCACTTCAGCTTAATGAAGTGGTCTGGGTGCCAGGTCCAGCTAGGCTTAACCCATTTTTTTTATAAATGGGTTAATCCTTCCCCCAAAGCCTCTAGTGGCTGTCTCATTGACAGCCACTAGAGGCGCTTGTGTGATTCTCACTGTGATTTTTTTTTGAGAGCACGCAAGCGTCCATAGGAAAGCATTGTAAATGCTTTCCTATGCGACGGGCTGAATGCGCGCGCAGCTCTTGCCGCGCGTGCGCATTCAGCCCAGAAGGAGGAACGGAGGAGGAGAGAAGGAGGAGAGCTCTCCGCCCAGCGCTGGAAAAAGGTAAGTTTTAACCCTTTCCCCCTTCCAGAGCCGGGCGGGAGGGGGACCCTGAGGGTGGGGGCACCCTCAGGGCACTATAGTGCCAGGAAAACGAGTATGTTTTCCTGGCACTATAGTGGTCCTTTAATAGAGTTATCTGATAATAAAATACATTTTACTGCCACAATTACAGTTCATACCTTTTATTTTCAAGTTCTAAAATTAGCACTTCCTTTATAGATGGTATAGTCAACGCCGCCATAAGAACGTGGCCTATCACAATTTTGTCTATTTTACTGGTAGATTCAGAGTATTTTTTAAACAATCCTATATCCGGTGTGAATGATACAATTGATGGATTGATATTTTGGGGGGATTTTTTGTATTGTATCTGCCAGGATCTAATATGACACTTTGAATCTCTGCAAATGGGAGTATCTCCCCACCGTCCATTCTCACACTGTAAAGCATCCTTAAAAGAACAAACGTTTCCTGCTGTATGAAAAGTCAGGGAGGGGCAAGATGGCGGACTTAATCTGATTTTAGTCAACGTGATACAGATGCAGGTTTCTATGACTCCTTGCAAATCCCTGCATTTTACAAATAGGTTTAATTGCCCATAGTATTTATGAGAATGATTCTCAAATACAGACATTATTTCATTTTGTTGGTATTTTAAGAAGCTATATTGCTAAAACTGCCATCAGGGTCCTTATAAAGATTTCTAAGCAATGTATTGACCATGTTTATTTAATTGTTTGTGCCACACCTACTGTATGTGACTTTGTCTGAAATATTGACAGTTTTACACTTTACTTGTTTCTACTTTACTATTTATGATTTCATTGGAAGACGTCTTACAAGGTTGTACACTGCCCGCTATTGCACTTGGTGTAATATTGTTTTTGATTTTGTTTTTCGTGTTTTTGTTAATCCTTCATTGTTCTCTTTTTGAATATAATTTTTCCCCTTCCCTATTCATGGGATAATATTTTTGGTACCTTTATTATAACTAATATTATTTTTATTTATAAAGCACCAACAAATTCCGTAGAGCTGTACAATGGGTGGATTGACAAACACGTAATTGTAGCCAGACGAGTTGGACGCACAGGAACAGAAGGGTTGAGGGCCCTGCTTAATGAGCTTACATGCTAGAGGGAGTGGGGTAAAATGACACTATGGTACTAGGAATTATTTTACTATTCTGCAGTACGTTATACAGTTTGTAGGTGACCAAAGGAAATCTTTGATAACTTTCATGAGATCGCCTCCTTCTGTGATCCTGGGCAGAAGGAAACTCTTTAGCCGAAATATTAGATTATTGTACTTTTTTTATCTCTGAATAAAAAGTGCCAGATTGGTTTGACTGATTAGTAGGTGTCAGCACTTCTACATTGTTCTTATCCACAAGGTAAAATGGTGAAAAGTGATTGTTTAATTAATGAACTTTGATTGGCAATTCTATTCAATTTTCTCCTTAAGATATCTTGAGAGAAATCAATTTAAGAGTAATTTAGCTTTGTGTGCTGTGGATAGCTGTGAATGCAATACGTGGAGGGACTTTGAAGAGCTGGATTCAATCCCTTGGGAGCTGAAAGGGATGAGCCACGGATCTTGCTACGCAAAGCATTACTTGTGAGTCTGGCATTTAGCTCCCAAAACACACCATAGAATGTATGTATATGTAATGGAATCTGATTATGTATTATTTTTTTTTTCAACTCAGGTTTTTATGAACTAAAAGGCAATAACGTGTAATCGAATTTTGTTTTTGTGTTGTTTCCTGTGCAATAAGGTTAGAGTGTCACCTTGTCTGTTGGCATGTTATTGCTTTTATATATTGCATTATTAGTGCAATTCAAACAGTTTGTTGGCCTAATGGGGAATGCAGGTAGTCGAAAAACATATTGCATGGTGTAAAAATAAAGCATGATAAAGGTAGACAACATTCTTAGGAGTTGATGTCCACATGAGGACTTTTATGATGTCTTGATGAAAAGTCATCTCTTGAAATAAAACTTTGACTCGAACCTTTGAAATCACTGCCTCTTCTGGTAATAAATTATCTCCAAAAAAGTCTTAAGAATTATCTTCATCTATAGTATTTTTATATTCATGCCAGACTGATCACAGAGGTGATTACTGTTACCAAACATCATGATGGATAAATAACTCAGAACTCTGAGTTAGTTTAAAGATTTGATTAGGTACCACCCCAACAACTGAGAAAAAACTATAGCCCTGTAAGTAATACACAAAAGTATTTAAAGGCAAATGTGGTATTGCTCAGCAAGCACAAATAAAGGAGGGACAGATCCCATAGATAGCTACAGTAAACATATATTTGTAGTAAACATGCTTTGAATGAAAGGCAGAGGGAAAAGATGCTCTGCGTCACTGCGTGGAGGTTGGGAAGGGTGTAACAGAAGTTAACTAATACTCATAAAAATATAGTACACCAAATGCTCAACTCACAATCTGGTACATATACCACACATCAGAGGAACAGTAGAATGCCACAGCGTAATTCAATTCACAATAACCTGTCAGGCACGTACACAAGGGATCAAAAAACACTGAGTACACTCTGCTGGGTAGGTCCTCTACAAGGAGCTTCTGTTACCATCAGGAGGACTTTATAGTTTAACAATACTATTTACATTAGCACATCACTCATAGAGTACACAATCTTAAGTGGGTAACTAGATATACATAATACAATCTACAGTAACCAACAGAGTGTCTCACTACATAACCATCATTTTAAGTCCCCCAACCTTATGTTCTGGTGGTGCGTGGTGGTCTAGTGTGAGGGAGTAAAATATCTACACCTCCTGATTTGTTCCTCCACTCCTGTTTGCAGTCTACGGAGAGTATTTGCTGGCAATAACTAATAAGGTTAGTTTCTTACACCATGCTACTACATATTGGGGTTAATTTGAGAGTGAGCTTTGTGTGTTCAATGAACTATTCCTACAGTCATGTCTCCTAGACAGAAAACGATTTTTCCAGCACCGTATGTTTTTAGAATTTCTCGACCTTATCTTTCTGTTTTATAGGGCCTCTTTGCATTTTTTAGATAGCTTAAGAAGTATGCAAAAGTAAATGTTTTATTTGAGCTTATTGATTTCTAGTTAAGTTTCTGATAAAATACTCAATATTTGCGACAAGGTCACATGACTCTGTAGAATGGAATGTAAGAACACGCAGTGAGCTAATACAATGTAAACAAACCTTACTTGCACTATGCTTCAGAAGCAATCGTATTGCCATTAGATTCTTTGCATTGTATTATTCCCATTTTGTCCCTTGTATTTACATCATTTTGCTCATTCCTCTCTTCCATGCTGCACCTCAGTTTGTCACTATCATGTTTTGTTACTTTGGAAGTCCTGCGCTGTACAAATCACTTTCCTTTTCAAAATCTCATTGTCATAGGAGGATTTTTTATCAATGTGCAGTCATCAAAAATATTATACAAAGAAAGTCTTGGATTACCCAAAAGTATTAGACCATGTGTGTGTATTTATTAGGCTGTGTGATTGTGTGTGTGTATGTATTGGGCAGTTTTTGTGTTTGTGTGTATGCATGTATGTAGGTATTAGGCAGGGTTTTTTTGTGTGTATGTATTGGGCAGTTTTTGTTTGTGTGTATGCATGTGTGTATGTATTGGGCAGTTTTTGTTTGTGTGTATGTATGCATGTGTGTATGTATTGGGCAGTTTTTGTTTGTGTGTATGTATGCATGTGTGTATGTATTGGGCAGTTTTTGTGTGTGTATGCAGAGGCATAGCGACGGGTGGACGTAGAGGGACAAATGTCTACCAGCTGCATCTTGTGACAATTGTGATCTCTGCCAATATGCTGCTGAACAGAAACCTAGGTAGCTGCAAGGTTCTCTCTGCGTAGCTTCCTCACGCACCATACTAATGTCGGGAGGTGGGAGCTGGGATGTAATATCGCATCACCATCAGCATGAAACTGCATTAAGGGCACAACAGGATCCCAGAAGCTCCCCATCTGGCGGTGCATGTGGAGGCGGCAAATAATTTTTTTTTCCGAGGCGACAAGAATCCTTGCGCCAGCCCTCATGCAGGGCCCATACACAAAATGTGTGAGTATCTGTCGGTAAATGTGATTGTGTGTTTATGTCTGTCAGTGAGTGTGTGGTCTGCCAGCAATTATGCAGTGCAGACTGGCCCACCGGGAGATTTCCGGTGGGCAACTCTTACATGGGGCTGGCTGCTATAGCTGGTAAACCTTGGAGAAACCATTAAGTAATACATTTACTGGGAATTATGCCTTTAATGCCAACTGGAGGGATGGAGTTAGGTATTAGGAGGTGAGAGGGGCAGGGCCAGCCTAAGGCAGCCACATGGTGATACAAGGGGAAATGGCAGAGAAAGAAGCATTTGCCCAGTAAGCAGTCTGATTAACCAGCAGAACTGTAAGAGCTCCGGTGAGATGATGCCCTGTTTAGTGTGTGTACATCAGTGAATGTGTGTTTATTTCAGTGTGTTCAGTGTGTTCATGCATGTCAGTGTGTATGTGTGTATGTATTGTTAAACTGTGATTAAAAAATACATTTTACTTATTTTACTTTATTTCTGAGATATATATAATTTTTCTTAACAGGGCTTAACTCCACTCACACACCGTAAAAAACAACACACAAACTCCCATACACACACAAAATTCAGCCACCAACACACACAAACACACACACATCACTCAACAGGCACACCCTCTCAACACTACACATTCTCACACACAACATCAAACCATACATGCATACAACACACATTCTACCTCACACACACATACAACACTAAGCCACCACACACAACACTCAGCCATCTCCACTTACAGAACAGAGCACAGGGCTCTTGGAGGGGACCCCACTCTGGCAACATGCCTAAGGCCCTGGCCAATCTTAATCTGGCTCTGTACAGGACTGTAAAATTCAAGAAACCATCAGTGGAATGTTATCGCTGGTTCCATTGGTTTCCATGGTGATCAGTCCACCCTTAGAACTTTGCCCCAGTTCCATGATTCATACATTTAGATACATTTTTTGTATTTTTAATCTGCAAAGGATGGGGGACGGACGGATGTAGGTTATAGAAAGCACAGTACAAACTGAACAAAATATTAGTTTTTTTAAAAGTTTTTTCTAAAGGTTTTTAAAAAAAACAAAACATCTAATCTAGGCAAAAAATAATGGGGATTTAGTTACATTATATGATCATACATTGCATAAGCCTGCCACAACGCCAATGTACCCCATCTTTGGCAGGTCCTACTCTTACAGTCTAATGTCTACTCTTATGTGAATAACTCACTTACTTGGGGAAAAAATTCCATCTGGGGCTCTCTGCAGTACAAGGCTAAATAGGGACCTGAGATGAGGCACCTGTAACAGGGAGAGGTGCAAAACCAAGGAGTTGGCTAGACTCCCAAATATATATATATATATGAAACATGGGGGGGTGGTTGCACTCACCTGAACATACTTAAATGGGGCGCTGCTGGGGGCCATATTATACCATTAACAATACACAAGATCCAGCGCAAAAACTAATAAAATCTGTCAACATTGAAATTGCTGTTTAGTAGATAGGAGAGTGCGCTGGATCTTGTGTATTGTTTATTGCATAATATCGCCCCCAGCAGCACCCCATTTAATCATGTTTAGGTGAGTGCAACCACCCCCCCATGTTTCATATATGAACAAAATATTATGTTTAATAAATTCTTTATGGACTTAAATAAAAAATAAAATAAAAAAGAAAGCATTATATGTTATACTAAACTAAAAAAAATATTGTCATGCAAAACAGCCATAATGTCAGTAAACAATGAATATTCAGAATGCTAATAAATACTGATGACTGCAGTAGATAAACAGGTGATGATAAAACTAAATTGGACGTTGAGGGTGATGCAGATCTCCAGTACAATAGCTGTGAGTAATTTAAAATGAATTTTCGACTCATGATTTCATGCTGGCGCGGATTCCATTTACCTTGCTCAGGCTCCAATAGAAGAAGAAGGTGTTACATAAAACACAGCAAGTATAATTTGAAAGAAACATCTTTGCCTGTTGTTTTGATAGGAAGCCAGGTTTATGGAGCATTCTACGCGAAGATTAACTTTAAAAGTTCTTCACACTCCAGATTGTTGTACGATTAGTTTTTGTTTCATTCTTTAGAGCACTTATACATCCCATACTGAACGCTACTCAACATTTGGGATACACAGGCACGGTTAGTCTCATTCACTGAAAAATTAATGAAACTACCTGCTCATTAGTATAAGTGTTTGGTGGATTCTATTAAATTAATTTTGCGGGCACTTAAGGTGGAAAAGTGCATCTGTGTGTAGAAGTGCTTTCAAGCATGCTCTGATCCAATGGCCGTTCATGAAATCAATGGCTAAGATTGCTTGCACGTTTTAACAGAAACATCCAGCAGATTTGATTAAATGGATACCCCTATCATGCCCCTGCAGTCTCACTTCTCAATTATCTGCCATTTAGGTATTAGATTACTTTTGTTTCTGTATATGCCGCCCTAGCCGCACCGATCCCTGCCTGTGACTGACACAGACTGCATGAAAGAATGGTTTAATTTTCAATCAGACCTGACAGCACATTGTGTTTATTTTAGATTTTTTTGTTTTTATCTCTTGCTTAGTAGATTGAACTTTGATCACACACAGGAGGCTCCTGCAAGGTTTAGCAGCTTATTAACAAAGTAAAAGATGCAATATTTTAAATTAAACAGACTGCAATGAAGCAAGTGTAAACACTAGATCTCTCTTTACAGGAAGTGTTTAGGAAGGCTGTGTAAATCACATGCAGAGAGGTGTGGCTAGATCTGAATAAAAAAAGTGATTTAACTCCTACATGGCAGAGAATTGAGCAGTGAGACTGCAGGGGCATGATCTATACACCAAAACTGCATCATTAAGCTACAGTTGTTCGTGAGCTTTTAGTGTCCCTGTAAGGGAAAATTATTCAAACTGAAAGCAAAACTGAGTTAGAGATATTTTCCAGTAGAGCTATTTTATCCTTGAATTTTAAATTCACTTTGAAATCTCACTTTAGTGAATAACCCTGATAATTTGCAGGAAAACACTGGCGTCCCACAGCACCCGAATTGACAAATCCCCTTTTTAGTTGTGTTGATAATGTAGAATGAAGACTTCCGTGCTATCATTGTCAATTTTGTACAAACTGGACAGCAGTGATTGGCTGAGAGTGCTCAGGGCGTGTTAGCACAGTGAACAATAGCTAATCAGAAGTGGGAAATAGCAATTTATTTCTAAGGGCATGTTTGATTGGTCAGATTTACAATGCTCAAGTGGTGGCAAATCTATTCTACCTAATCCCTAATAAAACTGTAGCTTGACTGATATTTTGTGTTAAATAAAAGCACCTTGTTACAGGTTTGTTGTGCATGTATGTGATTATTTTTTTAAACGTTGATAGAGCTGTACATAAAGCTTAAATCCTGCAAAATATCTCTGCGCAACACAAGTTTAAATGACATGTACAGCTTTTCATTTCATTTGCTTTGTGTAAGAGAATTCAGGATAATGTTTTGTTTTGTTAAGTGCATTTTGAAATTTTGCTGCAAGCAATCTCCCTTTAACGTAAAATATTACCACAAATTAAAATGGTTTCTATATCTAATAAAAAAAGAAAAGGAAATTGCAATGAGGAAACATTCCGTTGGTTGCTATGGTAATTGCTCCACATGCGTGACTGTGCCCCAGAATTGCATTGCTAATCATAGCTCTCTGCCTTTAAATACAAGGAATTGGGCCATTCTGGATAAAACATTAAGGTTGCCACCGGGAAGAAGTGTATGTTACACCGTGACTCACGGTTGGCAAATGATATCTGTTTGACTTTTCAGAATCAATAACTGCAGATATATAATGTAAGTCCTAGGCAATTAAAATATAACAATGTCTGTGACTGACGGACTTATTTTATATTCATACATTTTATGGATTCTAGCAATTTTTATCATTACAGGGTAATGTAAGGAAGATTGCCCTGTCTCGAAAAATTAGATTTAATAATAGATTGTCAGAGTAAACACTAGGTAGCCAAGTCTGACAGATGGAATTCATAGTAGATCTTGTTCAGTAGTGAGGGTATCAAACTGTACCCTTTTAAAACAAAATCTTTTCATAACAATTTGTTAAAAGTAGAGGACTGATATGTGTGTGGTATATACACACATGCTCAAACACATACACACACAATAAATATGTGACACTATGCACTCAGCACCCATAAGGACTTCTGGACAACTTGAAGTCAGTGATCAATTACCACTGTAGATTTGTGCAATCGTGCACATGCAGTGGAGGCTCATCCATATGGGCATTTGGGGCAGTGCCCCACCAGCTTTTATGTTTTCATTTTTTTTTTTTTTTTAATCTGTGTTTTTTCCGCAGGTTTTGCACGTAACTAGTCTCCTTTAAGAAAATATTTCCGGGACCTCTTATTAAATTGAGTGTGTATACTCAACAGGGGAACTCGGGGAGGACCAGGGAAGGGTCTGGTCAGACAGCACTGTGCTATCGTTCACTATTAGTTTTAATAACTTTGCATTGCACTTTGCATAGTGTAAGCTCAGCTGCCTAGTGGCCAACACATTTTTTAAAGTGCTCATTTACTCTGCAGTAACACGTATACTGTGGCTAGATGGAAGGTTGTGAAGCTCCACACTGCAGGACTGGGGCTGTGACTCTGAGGATTGAGCTGCATCTTAATCATTTTTTGCCTGTCATACGAATTCCTCTGTGTTCTAACAAGCTCTGTGTTTTTTTTTTTGGTATCTTTGTGGTGTACCAGGTTCTGTGTATTGTATGTTTTTTTCTGCATTGCGCTCAGTTCTGTCTATCTATCTATCTATCTATCTATCCTAGCTTTGAATATTGTATGGATATCTCTTTATTACACTTAGCTGAATATTGTATGGGTAACTCTGTATTGCATACAGCTCTGAGTATTGAATGGGGACTGCAATTAGAGATTGAGTACAAGAGTTTAAGCAGACAGATTCCTGGTCAGAAGATTGTGGCTACAGAGTTAAAAGGTTAATTCAATTCATTCCAGGGAAGCAGGATCATGCCATGCCATTTTAAAGATTCACCTACCGCAACTGCCCAAAGGATAGATGGCCCAGTGAACAAGAAGAATTTTCTTACATGTAGAAAGTCAAGACAACAATGAGGATTAGTATTAGTTGACTTTAAAGATTCACACAAGTGACTTATTTATACCTCAGAGAGTGTTAGGGATATTGTGCCTGTAAGTATTTCCTTTAGATTGGGGACCAATAAGTAGGTGAGCTTTTTTTTAAATAAATCATGAGTGATATGAAGCATGTGAAATAAAATCATTTCAAATAGAACCGAATAAACTTTCTATGGCACAGACACCCTCTGAAGAGTTGTTTCCCACCAGATCATGTGGTGCCTTGGGTCCATAGAAACATAAAAACATAGAATGTGAAGGCAGGTAAGAACCATTCGGCCCATCTAGTCTGCCCAATTTTCTAAATACTTTCATTAGTCTCTGTCCTTATCTTATATCTATCCCACACATGCTTAAACTCCTTCACTGTGTTAACCCCTACCACTTCAGCTGGAAGGCTATACCATGCATCCACTACCCTCTCAGTAAAATAATACTTCCTGATATTATTTTTAAACCTTGCCCCCTCTAATTTAAGACTGTCCTCTTGTTGTAGTTTTTCTTCCTTTAAATATAGTCTCCTCCTTTACTGTGTTGATTCCCTTTATGTATTTAAATGTTTCTATCATATCCCCCCTGACTCATCTTTGCTCCAAGCCATATATGTTAAGTTCCTTTAACCTTTCCAAGTAAGTTTTATCCTGCAATCCATGAACCAGTTTAGTAGCCCTTCTTTGAACTCTCTCTAAAGTATCAATATCCTTCTGGAGATACGGTCTCCAGTACTGTGTACAATACTCCAAGTGAGGTCTCACCAGTGTTCTGTACAATGGCATGAGCACTTCCCTCTTTCTACTGCTAATACCTCTCCCTATACAACCAAGCATTCTGCTAGCATTTCCTGCTGCTCTATTACATTGTCTGCCTACCTTTAAGTCATCAGAAATAATCACCCCTAAATCCCTTTCCTCATATGTTGAGGTTAGGACTCTATGAAATATTCTGTACTCTGCCCTTGGGTTTTTACGTCCAAGATGCATTATCTTGCACTTATCCACATTAAATGTCAGTTGCCACAATTCTGACCATTTTTCTAGTTTACCTAAATCATTTGCCATTTGGCTTATCCCTCCTGGAACATCAACCCTGTTACATATCTTAGTATCATCAGCAAAAGACATACCTTACCATCAAGACCTTCTGCAATATCACTAATAAAAATATTAAAGAGAATGGGTCCAAGTACAGATCCCTGAGGTACCCCACTGGTGACAAATCCAAGCTTTGAATATATTCCATTAACTACAACCCTCTGTTGCCTGTCACTCAGTCACTGCCTTACCCATTCAGCAATATTGGAATCCAAACTTAAAGATGGCCGTTTATTGATAAGCCTTCTATGTAAAACAGTGTGAAAAGCCTTACTGAAATCTAGATAAGCAATGTCTACTGCACCACCCTGATCTATAATTTTAGTTACCCAATCAAAAATCAATAAGATTAGTTTGGCATGATTTCCCTGAAGTAAACCCTGAAGTAAACCCAACAACATGTCTCTGATCTTAAAATCCATGTGATTTTAGATGTTCAACAATCCTATCTTTTAACATGGTTTCCATCACTTTCCCCACTACTGAAGTAAGGCTTACTGGCCTATAGTTGCCCGACTCCTCCCTACCACCTTTCTTGTCAATGGGCACAACATTTGCTAACTTCCAATCTTCTGGGAATACTCCTGTTAACAATGATTGGTTAAATAAATCTGTTAATGGTTTTGCTAGCACACCACTAAGCTCTTTTAATAACTTTGGGTGTATTCCATTAGGTCCCATTAACTTATTTGTCTTTACTTTTGACAGTTGAAATAGAACCTCTTCCTCTATAAACTCACATGTAACAAATGACTCATTTGTCCCTTTCCTTCATTTTCATCTGTAAGTACTGAACAAAAATATTAATTGAGGCAGTCAGCTAGACATTTCTCCTCTTCTACATACCTTACTTCTTTTGTTTTTAATCCAAATAATCCTTGTTTTAATTTCCTTTTCTCATTCATGTATCTAAAAATGTTTTGTCCCCTTTTTTTACTGACTGCTATTTTCTCTTTCTGCCTAATCTTATAGATCCGTTTATCTTCCTCACTTTGATTTTTTTTTTTTAATTACTAAATGCTAACCTTTAGTTTTTTACTATTTTGGCCACATCTGCGGAGTACCACAGTGGTTTCTTGAATTATTTTGCTGTTACTGACAAGCCTAATGCAATTTTCTGTTGCCTTCAGCAGTGCAACTTTTAAATAATCCCATTTCTGTTGGACTCCATTTAAACTGCTCCAGTCTAATAATGACTCATTTACACATATTCTAATTTTAGAAAAGTCTGTCCATATCAGGGTACATTCCAAACACACTTTGGGTCTGTCGATGTAATTTTCCTAATGTATAATTACTCCACATAAAACTATGTGTGAACTGTAATATAAGCAAATCCCTGTGCCATTGTGGTTAACTGCAAGGCTCTGCCTGTCTGCTTTTTGTTCGATATATAGGCAGATATATTTTAGTATTTTTATGTTGCACATTATTTGGTCACTGTGTTTCACACGGTTGGATGTGCGGAGTACTAGTGATTTCTGTTCCGTTAGTTCCTGTGGTTACCTCTTTGCTTTTTGATCTTTTTACGTCGTTTTTTTTGCTGAGTTTCTGTGCTGTTTGTCTGTTTCTTGCTTATTCTACATCCAATTAGAGGTGAAAATGCTATTGTCTCTCTGCAACACGGGTGGATAAGTGAATATTTTAAACATATAAACCAAGAAAATCACTTCCTTTATTATTTTGAAAGACAACATAAAGATGCAGAAAAAAAAGCACAAAATTCAGTTTACTTTATTTTTTTGCAAAGTTAAACTAGCTTTAACTTAACTATACACAGTTAAATGAATTGTAACAAAATAACTGAGTAAATTTCACACGTTAAACACGTCAGTAAGTTAAGTAATAGTTGTGGAATTACTTCCAGGGCTGCTTACAATTGAGATATCTGGGAATTTGACAAAGTGTGTGGTTTTTATGTGGTTGACTATAAACATTAGGAGTGAACAGTAAGTCTTGGACCTTCATGGAAAGTTAATCAGAAGGTTCATTGCGAAGGTAAGAGTGAGATGCATTGTTTGACAGTTCCACAAAGAGTTCAACTGGGGATACAAGGGATCAATCTATCCATCCATTCATTCATCCCTCCATCCGTCCCTCCATCCATCCTTCCTTCCATCAATCCATCCATCCATCCACCCCTCCATCCATCCCTTCATCCATCCATCCCTATGCTCAAGAGATTGAGTGTCTCAAATACTGTTATAGTTAGTTACCTAGAACCTGATGTATACCTGATGTATACCTCACCTGAGCAATGCATGTGATATATGACCAAGTCAGACCTCTTGGTAACCATTAATAGTTTACTTAGTCCAAATAAGGCAACAGGTGGGGGGAAGGGGAGATAGCGGCATTTATAATTCCTTTCTCTAAGAGATTTTATGTGGAATAGAGAATCTGTACGACTCTCTTTCCGGTCAGTGACTGAACTCAACCATTTATGTTTTCGATCTTATTAGACCTGAGCTAGGAATGACAGTGAGAATAACTGTGTCACTGGATAATATATAGATCCAATTACCCACTCCACCTCTGTTTGAAAATATATAAAACTTAGAACAGTTTTAGAGCACAAACTGATTTTTCATTATTTACCTTTTTACAGAATGGTGGGAGGTCCAGAATTTTTGGGCAATGTCTTCCATCTAAATTTTCAAAACTCCCCAGAATAGTTAGTTTGTTTGTATTACTCCTGGAGATATTTTTGCTCTGATTATTTTCTAGTTTCATATCACTGTTGTAACTCTGTTCGTGTAAAGACTATCAGCAGCCGTTAAGCAGGGTAACATACATAACCTTACTGCTGAATCACACCAAAAATCGCTATCTTCCCCAGCCTTTTCCTTCCAGACATTATACCCCTGCAGCTGTAAGTTGGTGCTTCATTACTTTAAATTCACGTAGCAACAGTATACGGTATGCAGGAATCCTCACTGTTATGAGCAAATTGCACTCCAATGGAGAATGATTTCCCAATGTAATGAACATTTTTGGAAAGAATCATATTATAGGTGTTAATATTCTTGGAATGGATACAGAATGATGTTTTGCAGTGAGAACCCAAGTGAAAACGAGCAAACGTTTTTATAAATTCAGAAAGAATGTTATGTAACCAGACATTGACTATATCCCCGAGACTATTAAGCTATTGCTATATAATGAGCTCGAACAGTCATGCTAATATTTCTTTTTCCAATTGCTTGTTCAGGTAATGGACGCGTTATTTTTTTTATTTATTTTTTGTGGTTCTGTTTTCTTTTTTTTTGCTGATATTTGCTTTGTTTGTCTAAAAACACTTGTTTAAGTATAATTCCAAAGACAACATAAGCATTGCTTAGTCTTGGAGACATCTCACCATAGATCATTTTTAAAACAACCTTATAAATCACTCCATCATTATGACGTTAATATAAAAGAAAAATATTTTGATACATACATTAGTAATAATAATAACAAATTATTCAACCAGGAAAGATACATTTAGCCTTTGCCAGTTTTAAGTGCAGGGGTCTAGATATCATGTTTACATATTTTATATATATATATATCAGATTTTTACTAATCACTTTATCTACATCAGAAGGATGTAAGACTGATACAGCCCTGCTGTGACCCTGCTATACTCCAGTTGACTTTCTCGAACCTCCTTTTTAAAAATCCTAATTTTGAATCCTTTAATTTTTACTGTAGAACGTGCAGAATGGAGCAGGGGAGCTGTCATGTAAGTACGGCCTGGTAAGGCAAGCCAACGCAATATCCTAGGAAAACTGCATACTAAATAGTCTTCAGCTACATACTTTTACATCACGGTCTAATTGTATCAGTAAATATTGAGTTTGAGCAGAAAAGGGGTTCTACCACAAAACACAGACGAAGCATCGAGAGCATCTAACTATCAAATGCATTAATTATATGTCAACTGGCTTTCATGTCCTTCTCTAAGCAGACTGTGTCTGTGTTACCCGTTCAAGCGTATAATGCAGGAGCTGAATTCTCTACAAGTGAAAAGCTGGTTCATTACTATTCACACTTGACGTACCTCCGCACTGTTAGTCTCGTTGTCTGGCACATGACACATTATTTAAATGCACGCCTCCCAGTAACCTATATCTAGATACTGTTTCATGTGTAATAATGTAACTGATGATTATCATAAGGAAAAACATGGAACGGGAAAATTAGCCTACCTGATGCTGTGCCTATAAAATATAGACTATTCTGCTACATTTTCTCATTTGTGTTAAGAAAGTAGACTGCTGGGAAAACTTCAGGCTCTGTTCTTAAATATTGTATCTTACTTTTAGCTTCTTTTCTTGCTCTCTCAACCCTGGAAAGATTTGCAAGCACACCAACCCCTCATACAACATTTATGACAACCGCCGAGCCATGCCAAACTCAGAATTCTGAGTGTTTGTCATTCACACAAGGACAATAATGGTTCCCTGAATGTTATGCGACTTTATTTCCCTGTAAAATCAATCAATATATTATTTCACTTGAAGTCAGTTTTGTGACTAGTTTCGCAACTTGCTTTTGCTTCTCTTTGTGACAAACTTACTTTATTGGCAGTTTTGCCTAAAATCTATTTTTTCATTATCTAGAATGCAATCAAATTAAAGGCATCTGTCATGCCCTACAGTACTTTTGCTCTTTTTAAAAGTCATAAAATTTCATCTTTACCTTGTACTAGCAGTTTGGGAAAAAAAAATATTTGAAAATTATTTTTTTCTCACACCTGTCAATTCTTTGGCATAGAATCTACGCTGAAGAACTGATTGATAAATGAAAACGGAAGAGTCCTCGCAAAGGCGGTCACACTCCATGCGTAGCAACCTGCACTGTGGTTGCTATGATAACTTCCTAGACTGCGTGCTTGCGCTGGCTAAAGAGTATAGGAATGGAGTGACTAACATCTCGACGTTCAGATGGTGGCATTTTAGCAATTAATCCAGCATGATGTCTGTGTAATAGCTACATAGTTACATAGGCTCAAAAGAGACGTGTCCATGAAGTTCCAGCCTTCCTCACGTCTATTTTTGGCTGTTGATCCAAAAGAAGGACCCCCCCCCCACCCCCAGTTTGAATCATTTCCAATTTTGCAACAAACTAGGAAAAAAAATCCTTCTTGACCCCAGAATGGCAGTCAGATTTATCCTTGGATCAAGAAGCTATTACCCTACAGTTGAAAAATGATATCATTAAATATTCTGTTTTTGCAAATATGCATCTAGTTGCTGTTTAAACATCTGTACAGAATCTGATAAAAATCACTTCTTTCCTTTGCCTTAGACTAAATTTTCTTTCTTCCAGTCTAAATGCATGAACTTATGTCTTACGTAAAGTCCTGTTTGTGAATAGATTTCCAGACAATGGTTTGTATTGGCCCTGGATATATTTGTATAATGTTATTATATCCCCTCTCAGGCGACGTTTTGCTAAACTAAAGAGGTTTAAATTTGTTGACCTTTCTTCATAAAATGTTCCATTCCTTTTATTTATTCATGGAGGAGATTTGACCTGCTTGGGGAATAATCCCCAAGAAGGGTAAGTTGGTAATAACTGGGTGAGGAGCAAGTGTAGACTGGAGGAGGGACAAATCGATGAGGGCAGGAGTGGAGGGTAAGGGAAGCCTTATCACAGGTCCAATTTAATACAAGGACCAAAGCTCTGTGTATTTGGAATAGTATGCCCATCTATGCCAAAAACATGTCCAGTCCTCTCAATCCACCAATAGTGGCCTTCTCAATATCCCAACTAGCTAATGCCTCCATGTAAATACCACTTTTTTTGAATTAGGCTGAAACTGATATTGTAACGGATCGCCTGGCACCCCGACTGGGTACCTCCGTTGAAAGATGCTCCTAGCGCTTCCTAAGGACTCCAAGCACTCTGGCAGACCCCACAATCATCGAACCGGAGAAACAAATAAATTCTCCCAAGCATATGAATGCTGTAGACAGTTGAATAGGAACCATACGAATAGGTTCACTCTCCTAGCAGTCAAACTGGAACAGCATACAATAAATCCTTCCCCCAATAATGATACGACACTTCACTTTGAGGGTTAAAACAGGAACTCATGTGCTGGCACACCCAGCCTGGTTTTTATTACAGCCTTTCACATACAGGACCGCCCACAGGGAGGTATAAAACAACCAATCACATATCAGTTACATCCCACATATTCCCTCCCCTTATCCTGAGAGGAAACTCAATTACACATACAGTTAAAATCTACTTTCTACCCAACTTTCATAACTTTAAAACCATACATCACATTCACATAAAATTACATATTCACAATCAATCCATTCAGGGGAACAACATATTAAAAAATGGCATGAATCCGACCAGGGGTTCAAAAGTTAGTAAAAGTATATTTTGGGCCCTGGCTGGCACATGGCTATCTGGCTCAAACAGGTTTTACAGAGCCCTCTATCCTGGAGACAATGGGGGAAAAGTAATCCAATTATCCAGGGATAGAGGCAGACTCCATTGAGCACATGGTTGCAAAAAGACATAAAACACTTTAAAATACATAAAGTCACCTTTTACACATAACACACAGACATTTCACATATCCCCAGATAGCTGGGATCTGAGCGCACAAAACTACCGAATAGCGCTCAGATCCTATTCACACAGTTCAATTGCCATGGAGCTGAAGTCTTTAACTACACGAATGGGCTCCATGGCATAGCTATCTGGGTTAACACATTTACATAAAGTCTGGTCCATAGTCCAAAGACAAGAGGCGGGCAAGCAGCCCCCTCCAAGCACACGTGGCGAGGTCGGTTTCGCCACAGATATATTTCTAAACTCCGTGACCTTCCCTTATTTGCTCGGTCAAAGGGATGAACAGTTTCCTGAGTAGACTTTATAGTGACTCCGTATCTATTTGAACAAATAATGAGATGGGTGCTTAGTATTTGAACATTTAATGAGATAAGTTCTTAGATACATATTTTACAGTGTAAATAAAGACATAATTGGCAGTGCTATTTCTTTCATTTGTCACACTAAATCAATCTGCAAATGATGTCACTTATAAATACACAGCTCACATTTCAGAATTTCCTCATGGAGCAATATTCTTTTTCCCTTAACTATTGCGATGCCATCTTCAATTTTCCCTTCTTTTTCTCTTTCCATTATAAGTCATTGGTGCTTCTCGATTGGCCTCACGTCCCCTTTTCTAGCATTTAGACACTATGTCAATAGTGATTGCCTATATTTTAAAGGATACAATTTATGATCACTGTTCAAACCTACAATTCTCTGTTCCTCATGCTGCATCTCATCGCCAATTACTAAATAACTTCTCTGTCTTTCTGTTCTGTTTTATCTCCCTCCACTGTCATTACCTGCTGTAACTTGTGTTTGGAAGACACTATAAAGCTATAAAGCTCAGATTCACTCTTTTAACATCAGAGTTTAAATAATACAATTTAAAAATGAAATATTTTCAGGAAAGACTTTGCTTCAAATTCTTTTTTCCTCCAGCTATTTACTAACTTCCTCTAACCCAAAATGTTCTTCCAGTTGTCTAATAAATCCAGTCATTAACATTTTATTCTTGATTGGATGGGAACTCATGGAGGGTTATTTCTGAGTGAATGCATAGAACTGGAACATTGTGTACGGAAGATGAGCCAAGTATTTGCATTTTAGATTGGAGTTGAGTCAACAAGGAGGAGGCCATAGCTTGAAACCTAGCTCAAGTTCCAAACAATTGCTTCTTGCTTATGTAAATGCTTTCTTACTCTTTGTGAGTTTTGAAAATCTACCTCAAAAATACTTTCCTGGGCATACATGCGTTTCTGAGTGTGTGCATTTGCTTATAGAGGGATAGGTCTATAATTGTAGCCTTCATTATAGCAATGGAATATAGTAAACAATGATAGCGGTACTTTGTACACTATAAGCTATTCTAAGACTTTAGGTTGTTACAGTGCTTGTGGTGCTTAAATTGTAGTTTTTAGTGAAATTAATGAGATTTATGTTCAGTACATTTAAAGTTTTGTTTTAAAAGATATTTATATTCACATCAATTGCTATCATTCAAAATGTTTGATATTGCATAATGATTTCTTATTTTATATAAATTGTTATAGTCAAAGTGATAGAATATATTAAACGCTATTTTTATATTTGTTTTTTGGGGGCCTTTGGCTGTTTGTCATCAGCAGTGAGGTATAAACTACAAAAATGGTCAGTGAAACAGATGGGTGAGCACACGTTGCCTCCCACATTTGTTAGTGCAGATTCTCACAATGCTTAGAACGCGGCTGTCTTGGAGGAGGCTGCAGCCAATAGACTTAGAATTCCGATATATGATTGTATGATAGAAAACACTTTGTCGTTTATTCTTTAAACAATGACTTGAAGTGAACTAAAATGTTTAACTTTTACTTGAAATGGAAATTGTCAACTCTATCTTTCATTTGGCTATTTTGGTATAGAATTGTAAATTAATTTTTAATTAACACTTAAGTGAATAAAACCATATAAGATTAAAAGAGCCCAAACTGTGACTATAGCTAATTCATTTTTTAAATGCTACTTTTGCCTAAATTACTTTTCAGTTTTCAATTCAGTGCAACTTGGTGGTTAGTTAAAGGACCACTATAGTGCCAGGAAAACATACTCGTTTTCCTGGCACTATAGTGCCCTGAGGGTGCCCCCACCCTCAGGGTCCCCCTCCTGCCGGGCACTGGGGAGAGGAAAGGGTTAAAACTTACCTTTTTTCCAGTGCCGGGCGGGGAGCTCTCCTCCTCCTTTCCGCCTCCTCTCCTCCCCTTCAGCTGAATGCGCACACGCGGCAAGAGCTGCGCGCGCATTCAGCCGGTCTCATAGGAAAGCATTTGCAATGCTTTCCTATGGACGCTGGCGTCTTCTCACTGTGATTTTCACAGTGAGAAGCACGCAAGCGCCTCTAGCGGCTGTCAATGAGACAGCCACTAGAGGCTTTGGAGGATGGATTAACCCTATTATACACATAGCAATTTCTCTGAAACTGCTATGTTTATAAAAAAAATGGGTTAACCCTAGCTGGACCTGGCACCCAGACCACTTCATTCAGCTGAAGTGGTCTGGGTGCCTAGAATGGTCCTTTAATAAATAGCACAGTAACAACAATACATGCATGTACCAAAAAACAACACAAAAACAAAATAACAAGCAAATACCCCATGTAAAGATTTATTTATAATGCCTAAAGTTATCAAATAATATATCTGGGTTTTTAGAGGATGAATAATTTTATGGCAAAGTTGAAGAAATGGTGAGATCGCACTTACACCAAGAATTCTCTTGCTACAGTGATAGTGATTCACCTCCTATTTCATAATATTGAGCTAAAACTTTAACAATGTTGCAGCTTCTTCCGAATACCCTATTGTATTTCCTTGTGTACAGTAGAACGTCTGCCATCTATTAGGCTGCCCGTGCTATCTCTGTATTGTTTTGAACACGCTACTTCCAAATAGTGTGAGAAATGCAGTAATTACAAAACTTGATCAGACTGCTCGAAAACTCCTTCAGTCAGCAGCAATTCCTACTGATGGCTAGAATTACTGGATTGATAGAGAAATCAAAGGAGCTGAAATCGCCCAGCTAGATTGGAGGACAGGGAGCTAGAAAATAACAGGTTCTGTGAAAGGGAAGTCCACGATATTACATTTACCTGTTGTTCTAATAGTCTGTGTATGGCGTACTGTTTGTAGAAGACGACCCCCTCGCAGAGGGAAATTTTGAGTCATGAAGCAATTTAATCTCTAATTTCAAGAAGTGATAGGAGGCTTCATATTATGCTTAGTCTTTCTTTACTAAGCTTCATAACAGAACAAATCAAGAAGATAAACATTAACCGTTTATATAAAAAAACGTGAGTTAAAATAAACCATAGGTGAAAAAGACACCTCCTCTTTCTTTGCTGCTCCTCAACAAGCACAGGTCAGAGAATTAGCTCTTCCCACTGTTACTTGTCATTCGTACTGTTCTCAGTTCATTTATGCATTAAGATGATCTTTATTTGTATCTTATATTTTTAAGTTTGCTCCCAGCGTGTTTCCTGTTTTCCTGTCTCTCCTCTTTGCTGGACTCCTCGCACGCAGATTCACGAGATTGCAAGCTCCCCTGTGGCCATCTTAAATCCGCCTGTCAGATCAACACTAATTTGAGGGGGACATTCACATGGATTAATTTCTATCTAGGTATTTTTTCACACAGCATGTCTGCTATTTATTACATCCTAAGAGCACAACATATTAGCTGGTTTCATTTCCTGTGTGCCTCACATGTGATGTATAAGAGAAGATCAGTTATATCGTATTGGAACATTCAAAATTGTGTACAAGGTCAGAGGTGGGCCCCTGCTGTATCACTTGTGCGAGCCCCCACTCATGTGAACAAGGCTAATTGCCCTGCCACTAACACACATACCTAGTGGTGAACCCCCTCATTCCAAACTACTGTTGGGTCTCAGAGTGCTCTCAGAGTGTTGCCACTTGCTTTGCATTGTTGTATAGCAAGGAGTGAGCCATCTCAATTGTATTTATTACGTGTGAGCCCCTTCTATACTAGCCTACCATCCGTCCATTCAGGCTTATTATGTTAATTCTACTGGAAGTGTCTCTGTGCATTCCAAATTCAGCACCCATTGTTGGCCTGTTCTACAGTGCCCCACATTCCCTCCTGTAGCCTTAATAGCAGATCCTGGCAGGTCCGGCTGGATGTGCCCCAGCCATACATATTAAAGTGCTCTTACTTTTGGGTCCTCTGCATGACCCTGTAACCTGGGTGAGCCCCAGTTTTTACAGTCCTCTGCACCTCATACATTTGTAAAACACTTAATGCACATATTGTCATCTACCACTTTGTAGGTACAGGTTTGGGAGTTTCTCAAGAACCACAATCATGAGTAGATCTCCAGCTAACACCCAGGACTAACAGGCTTTGATTTAATGCCACGGTGTTGGCTTTCATGGAGAAGGCCTTATTCCTTGGGAGGAAGAACCTCGGAGAGAAGAGAATCTTCTACATTCAGGAATCTTTAAATCTGTAAATACTATAATATGTACACCAGCAATCATTAAAGAGTTAATTGTTTGTATGTTTTAGGTTGGGTAGTAAGCTCTGTAAATTTAAATACTAAGCTAATTAGGTATGTAAGTGTGTGCATATGTACATATGCTTGTGGAGGCTAAACAAATTTGTATATTTTTGTGTAAGAGAAAATGTGTATGGTAAGAATGCTAATTGAATATGTATATGTATGTGGAGGCTTGTTAAATCAGTATTTGGTTAGTTTTTAGTAAATAAGCATATGTGTGTATGTGTGTAATGTTATTGATGTATGCATGCAGCTATTTACGTATGTGTGCTTGTATGTATTTGTGTAAATTGGGGAGTTAATTAGGGATTGGCCAGGAGCCCACTTTATTGGGTTTACTAAAATAAAGGAGATTAGCAAATTAATCAAGTAAATACTAAAGTCATATTTTTTCATATTCTACATTCCCATCTCTTCTAAAGGTGAGAGTCAGCCATCTATACGAAAATATAAAAACCCTATAACGTAACTGTTGTACATGTCATGAATATTAACATTCTGTTTAAAACATTAAAATATCATAAAATTAAACTAATCATTTTGTGAGAAAAATTAATTTAATTTTGAGATGTTTTTCAGAAATCTGCATTTTTGGCAAAACATCTATGCAACATCTTTCAGAGCAAAACAAAATATTAATCTAATAAATATTAATATTGGATCATGAGAGTTTTTTTTAGATGAGCCATTGACACCCTAATGTTCCGGGGACAAAGAGATGGTCACTAGTTTGCTTCTAGCAATGCGAACAATGCAACTAAATTATATTAAGTTAATTGTTTATGGATGGTGTGATATAGATTGTTATTTCTCACTTTTTTAATGATGGAAAAAGTTTTTTGGCTGAATTTTGCCACGGGAGTATGTTTCTGGCAGCAATGTGACCCTGGCAATGTGCCTCGTACACATTTTTTTTTCCTATGCATTTTGTTTGGAAGCTTTTAGCAACCTCGACAATAAAATAAATCACATTTGTTGGCAAATAAATGAAAATAATGCCTTGGTCCAATGAACGCTGCATATTTTTCTGAACTAAATGAAACAAGACAGTCCATTGAATAAAATGAAACGAGTAAAAGGCTAAATGTATTATGGGTAATATGTTCTAAAATTGTGTACATCAATCTTGTGAACTGCATTACATGTCTAGTAAAACATCCATTCTTCTTTATTCTAAAATAATAATATAATTACGATTTGTTTTTTGTTTTCTAGTAAAAATGAATATTATGACATGAATGTTGGACTCATATTTGCCGTTTTTGCCCAGCCTTGCATAGTGTGGATTATTCACTGTTATATAACATTTTGTGAATGATCTGTTATGAATTCTATATCTCTGTTGAGTTTTTTTTTTGTTTGTTTATTTTGCTATTATTGTTTTATTTACAGTTCTTCTGTGAATTTTCCAAAATTCCCATTTTTTTTCCACTTTAAGGTTTAAATGATTCAACATAAAGCCATGTCATGGAAATAAAAACACCGAATCAATACGTTTAACACTGTTGCAATCGTAAAGGTGACAGCATTCCCAAAGGATACATTGTGGAAGCTATACAATCTACTCTCTAAACTGGGAATTGTAGGCATACCTCCCAATGGGGGGAAGGGGGAGGGCTCACTGGGCATTGATCTGCATCACTAGTAACATCCATAATGTGTAGGTCCACCCAGAAATGGAGCTGGTGTGTCCCCTGGCTGGCACCCATTTTTCAGGATGATACAGGGCTGCCATAGCACTCGTGCTGTGCTGCCCGGAACAGTTTGCAGGTGTCCCAAGGTGCAGGACACCAAGGAACTAAAGCGGGATGGCAGGATAGGACACAAAATTGGCACTGTCCTGAAAAAAGCGGGACTGTTGAAGGTAACTAGTTTGTAAAATGACTTGAAGCAGTCATGGTACTTGGAGTCTGCATGTAAAACATTTCTCAAGCTTTTTGCTGCCGGTGGTGTAATTGTAGCATCACCATCCAGCCCAGAATGAGGTACATGTGGGCAACAGACATCCAAAGGCAGCAAACACCCTCTTTTGTGTCGAGGTCAAGTTCTCTCTCATTTATTTAGTGCCAACATATTCTAGGGAGCTTTACAATAATATAAAGGGGGAAATTTAACAATAGAAACTTAACAATACAAATTGTGATAAAAACAATAGGTTGATGAGGAACCTGGTCAAAACGGCTTACAAACTAGAGGTGGGGTATAAAATACAAGAGGAAGGGTAGCATTGGGGGTTAGCAACCAAAATGATAGGGTTGCAAGTAGTAGAATCATAAGGTGCGAGTGTAACCCTTTAAGCGAGAGATAGGTTTGTGAAACACAAGTTACTACGGGACGGCAAAGGCTATCCTGCATAGATAGGTTTGAGGGACTTCTTAAATGATTGACTAGGGGAGAGTCTAATCGGGGCAAGCAGACTGTTCCATTGGGGAGGAACCATCCACGAGAAGTCTTGCAAGTGTGAGTTAGCAGTAAAGGGCTATAGCAGCAGACAGGAGAAGGTTCCCGTCCGAGAGAGAAACCAAGAAGGGGCGTACATACAAATAAATTAAGAAATGTAACGGAGATAGAGTTGTTTAGAGCTTTATAGGTAAGGGTTAGTTAGTTATTTTGAATTGACTCCTATAGGATACAGGAAGCCAGTGTAAGGATTGACAGAGGGGCGATGTATGAGAGGAGCTGCCTGGCGGCAGCATTCATTACAGACATGTGTGAGGCAGTACGGTTTCTGGGGAGACAAATTAGGATAGAATTACAGTCATCAATGCGAGGGAATATTAGAGAATGAATGAAAGTTTTTTTGTAGAATCTTACATAAGGAACGGATGATTGCGGGCAATGTTTTTTCGATCCCGACATCCATCCTTCTTCAGTGAGGGGAAGCAGGGAAAATTTGAAATGAGAACTGAAATGCAGGTAGGCTTTTCTTTATTTCTCAAGTTTTTTTTTAACTTTAGAGGGGTGGTAGGGGACCATGCCACTAACCAAAATCAGTGTTTTACTAACAAACCATTCTTTGGTTGGAATAACCCTTTAAAGCAGAATTCGAAAACATCCCCAACGTAACTCCACGAGTCTCCAGTTTACGGATGACCCTAACATTTTTCCCACTTTACTGTTAGTCCATAATGTGCTCACTTGAGGCAAGGAGCGGATTTTAGAATAGCTTAATTTTATTTTCTTCCTCAGTTTGTTGAAGGCCTAGTAATAGATTTGAAAACGCGCACGGGTGAGTCAAACAAAAAGCATCCGTGTTTTAACATGAGAAAAGTCTGTCTCTTTAGTTGTCAATAATGTATGAATTACATTCGGCAATTTGTAAGTGTCTAAAGGGGAAATTCTGTGTAAAATCCCAATGCTTTGATGATGTGTAAATTGACCTCTGATTATGCACAGCTCGTAATGAAAAGACGGCGTTCTAAGATGCGCCGTTTCTACGTGTGACAGACATACAGATGTGTTTGTGTGGATTACTATTGACCTTGCAGTAATGATGCAGGCGAAATAAAAAAATAAAAAAACACGTGGAACTGCGATTTTAAGGCCCTGGGAAAAAATGTAACGATGCATGCCAATTAGCATTCACTTTGGAGATATAAATGGGTGAATGCATGAGCCTCTTTGATTTTAATATATGCAAATTTGTAATAGTAGAACATAGCATGCTTTAGGCTTTCTTCCCTGACCAGCAATGTCTCTGTCATTAAGGTGTAATAGACGTGAACTTGGGAATTACAGAGCACATGAAAAATTGTGCTTCATTTCAATCGATTTAAATGCATTTTTAATGAGGTTAGATGCATTACATTGGTAAGTCAATTCTTTATCTTATTGTATCTTCTGGAAACGCTGAAACTGCACAGCTTTCATTGGTAATAAAGAATATTGTTAACTACTTGGAGTTTAAACCTTTATCCCAGTAAAGGTATCCATTGTTCCCAGCACTTCATTAAACTTTTTAGAATCTTTTGATATCGCTAGAGCTGAATGAGAATGAGAACGTTTGATGGGGACTGGAAGATAACTAAAATCTGAAAGTTCTTTCATGAAGAGTATTTCGCTTTACTTCAACAAATTAGACTAAAAGGCAGACCGTTAAAGGGACACTTTAAGCAGTAGAACAGGTTCATCTCAGTACAGTGGTTATAGTGCTTTATACTCCTGGCATCATCCCCTGTTACAGTGTCAAACTGAGTTCGGCCTCCATTGGAGGGACAATGGGTAACACTCTGCCTTAACTATACCAATTCATACTAGGAGTGGGCGACTGTGATAGGCTGAGAGTGGTCAGCTAATCTCAAGACACCATTGCTGCTCAGGGTCATGCGGAAGCATCTACACTATGGCTGCTATCACTTCCCTGTAAGCTTCATTAACAGTAAGATAGGAATAAGGCTATTAGTGTAGATGGGGACTTGTTGAGTGAGCACATGCTACCTAGACAGGCAGGAAGAAAGGCTTTTCCTGTGATGTCTTTTGGCAAGAAAGTGTAGTTATAGCTGTATCTGTTTTTTCAAATCATTGCAGTTATAAATTGTTAAATGTTAGAATACAACGATTGGGGACCTCCTTCCACCTATGCAAACAGAACAGATTGTTATGTATATATTCACTCTTAATAAAAAGGTACATTTCCCTGTGGGTTTATCTTCCCCTTATTTCACTAAAGAAGCTTTTTCATTAAAGAAAAAACATTTTTTTATCAGAAAATAGGCTAGAACTTGTTTAGGTCTATCAGTTTCAATGTGGTGTGCTAGTCCCCAACATCACCATTAACTCAGTGAGGTGAGGCAATGATGGATTATATGATCCTGGTGACATTAAGTGTCAGGTGGGTGAAATTACCAGATAACAAAAACGGGTTTGTGAATTTGGGGCCGCTGGGGTTTGATATGAAGTTACTGATATTACTGAGCGTTTTCTGGTGTTGAGGCTAGTGAGGATGCCACGTAGATGAAATAGAAGGTCTGTGGGTTGGAAGAGGCATCTTTTGAAAAAAATAGCCGGTTGTAGAATTTGTTGCCATGTTTTGTCTTTACATTAGATTGAGGAGGACAATATGTTTTTAGAAATAAATAGTTCATATGAGGGAATGTGATGGGTAACGAGATGGGATGGTGATATATGAGAATTTTATTATAAACAAACAAAAACCAGAATTTTATTCTTCTCCATTAGCCTAAAAAGAACACAATATATTTATAAAATAGTTTGTTTTCTGTGCCGATGGGCAGGAGTTGCTCGAGGGAATGTGCTGTCACTAGCTAGCAGAATTCTCATGTTGTTCTTCATTAGAACAATCCCTACTTCTTTATTTCTATTTCTTTAATGCATTGTGTTCTATTCAAAATCTGCATATTAATCTTCCGAGTGATATGCCACATCATGAGCTTGCTGCGGTAAGTCATATAATGGAGGTATTTAGCACTAACTCATGCTCCCTACGTCGCTCCTCTGATTGTTCTGCTGTATTGATGTCTCTTTGTTCTTCAAACTTAGTTCGTTGATTCTTATGAATAAATTTGGCAAAGTGGAACAATGTAATGTGTTTTCTGTTTTTGGTATTAATCGCTTCACACATCATTGATGACTTCGTAAACACTATTTGATGTCAGCAGAACATTTTAAAAGTAGACGTTCTTGAGCTACGCCTGATGCGTTTATGTAATGTCTTGCGTCTGTGACAAGGAAAAATTGCAGATTAGACTGTAAGAACAGTCTTCAAATTATGTTCTGCAACATATATAGCAAGTAAATTTGGAGGATGAAATTAAAAAGTCATTTACTGTTATGTCAAATATTGTAGCAGGGTAACATGACCATTGCCATAAATTAAAATGATTTACGGCTCATTTGAGCAAAAGTAAGGCAGGAGGTCATACTTCATGCAACGCAGAACTATGACAACTTGTACTTAATAAAACAACAGCACAGCATGCAGGTTTTTCACTGTTAACCCTTCACACAGAAAGTGTGTAGTTAACTTCAAAGATGAAGAATTAAGTATTAGCAGGTCCATCCATGCTGTTTATTAAAAATCCTCATTATCCTCACTATTTAGAATTTATCCAAGAAATTCCTAAAAACCTAAATTTCTCTTGTTCAGAAGTACCATGACATTTAACCTGCATACCAATTGGATATAACCCAGAAGAACGGTCCAGAACCAAAATGCTACATTACCCCTGTGCACAAATGATACAGTATTCACAGGCAATGATTTCAGCCTACTGGGGCCTTATCATTCAGCTGTGGCTGATATCCCACTAAACATAGTGAGCAAGAGGCCGATGCATCTTTACTGTTTAAACTAAGGGTAACTTTGTCATATGCAAAAAAAAAAACAGGATCTATGGTTTCTAGGTTCTGTCCAGGCTGAGAGCTCCGGGTTGACCTAACCCGAGCAAGTCAAGCCTTTTCCTGCAGTCTAGGTTGGATAATATTGACATTGATAATGTGACTATTTAAAGTTTGCATTATCAGTGCAGCTCGGTGTTCTCTGGCTACTTGTCAAACTTCTCCCAAACGATGTGACTATTAAATCGGAATGGCACCTCTAGACTCTTTGCATAATAATTACTACATTGAGCTGTGTCGTAGTTATAGTGCATAGAGTGCTCCTTTCAATAAGAATTGTGCTGGGGATAGCTGAGAACCATGGATTTGTAGTAAATAGCAAGAGGAGTGACAATTGTTGGCTCCCTGGTAATAGAAACATTATTCTAAGCTCTAAGGAAGCAGTAAAAAATAGCCTGCTGTGTGTTTTTCTTTCTCCTGCTTATATATCCCCCGCTCTCCTCTGTATAAATAGTGCTTCTTCTGCAAAATAGTTGTCACTACTTCACATTTAATCTATTTCCTCGTACTGTTCAACAATTTGCACTTTGTCACCATCACTAAAATATAATAGGAACTTTACTGAACAAAAATATGGCCCGAGATATGAAGTAATACGGTCTGCAGATCATGGTGAGTCAACATCAACCTTGCTCCTGCTGTGATTATTCCATTTTTATGTTATTATGTTTCTGTTGATTGCAATATGAAACAATATACATAAAAACATAAAACACAACTTAATCCAGGGGTCAAGTCCTAAAAAAACAGGAGTGAGTACCATTCAGGTGTTTCACCTCTTCCCATCAATTATTTTTTTGCTCGTAACAATGCAACTCACATTCAGATTTGTTGTAAAAGTACTTAAATGTAAATTGTAGAACTTGAATGTTCTAGTGTGTTTTGTCAATTCGTGTCCTGACCATAGTCATTCGAGTGGAGGCAGAATGTTCACAGTACAGAATATGAGGACCAGTCCATGTATTTCTGAAGTTACAAAGTGGAGAATCGATGCCTTTGGGAACTAGATGTGTTTCCACAAAATGAACCCACATTTCTCATTATAAATACCTAATTTCTCTTTTTGCACCTTATTTGTATCTAATCAGGAAATAAATGGGAAATTCTCCTTGTGGCAAAATAAAAAGAAAAAACATGAAAAAAAAAGCAAAACAAATAGGCAAAAGGAATATATACAAAGCACTATTAATGGTAAATCTAGCACTAGTTCATGGATGAATGACGGCAATTGAATAAAAACACTGTCCAAATATCAGTGAATAATCACAAAAAAAGTTTAACCAGAAGTTTTCTTAAGTTCAAACAATCTCACGAACATAATGCAGATTAGCTATGGCAGCGTTAAAATGTGGGATGAAACCGTACCAATGGAGGCCAGGGGCCTGAGTGATGTTCAGTAGGTTGTAGGAACTAGGGTCCAAATTGTAGAACTTTCTTCAATACTGTAACTGGTAGCTAGGACCTGCTACAAAGCAATTCTGAGTTTGCAGCCTGCATCTGCGAAGAAAACCAGTAACTGCCTTGAACGTTTACCAACAATGAGTCCAATGACCCTATTTAGGAGAGAAAGTCCCTAATTTGGTCAAAATCACTCTGTTCCTCTTTTCTATCTTAATGTCCCTCTCTTCTTGGAGCTCCATATTATTGGTGTATCTGAGTGAATAACAGAGCTCAACAGTAATAATACTCCCAGTAATGTGTTTTTTAACAGAGCTCCACAGCAATAATACTCCCAGTAGTATGTCTACAATAAATGTGTTAAGCAATCAGGCTGTGTAAATTATTATAATTATTATTATTATGATATTTATAGAGCGCCATCAAATTCCGCAGTGCTTTACAATGGGTGGACGAACAGACATGTAGTTGTAACCAGACAAGTTGGACACACAGGAACAGAGGGGTTGAGGGCCCTGCTCAATGAGCTTACATGCTAGAGGGAGTGGGGTAAAATGAAGGATAGTATTAGACTAGTGACAGTTTCAGAAGAGGAATCAGTCAGGAGCTATTAACAGTTTACTTGATACGCTTTTATGAAGAAGTGGGTTTTTAACGATTTTTTGAAGGAGTGGAGACTGGGTGAGCATCTAACGGAGGAGGGAAGCCAGTTCCACAGGAACGGTGCAGCCCTCGAGAAATCTTGAAGGCGAGCATCAGAGGTGGGAGTACGGACAGAAGATAGACGTAAGTCTTCAGCAGATCGTAAGGGCCTAGACGGGACATACATGTGTATTATGGAGGATAGATAGGTGGTAGCAGCATTATGTTGATATTTGAAAGCAAGAATCAGAATTTTAAATTGAGCCCTATATCTTACAGAAAGCCAATGTAGGGACTGTAAATAAGACACATTGTTTTTATTCAAAGTTACATTTTGGTTGTATGCATTTTTATGTCACTTACAATTTCTAAGAACAGTTCTGCCTCTAGCCCCCCTCTTATCCTCTTGAAATGCTGATTAATATGTGGCTCCGTGCAATAGATTATTATAATAAGATGGAACTGATAACTTAGATGTGTCAGAATATTTTTATTTAAGCTGTTTTGGCTAACAGGTTGCAATTCCCTTAGTTGCTGACTTAGTATACCCCATTTGTTTTTGCTCCAGACATTTTTCAGGTTAAAGTCTCTCCACTTCCATTAGTGGGTACAGAATATTCTTTGTGTGCGGTCCCTTAACACCAATCCCATGATTATAGATCGACAGTTGAAGAGGACCACTTATCACCAGGCATTTTGCCACCTCAGGTTGAACAGAAAAAAAAGGCTATAGCAAGCTCTGTGCTTTTGCTACCAACAAATGGGTTTTAAATACTGAATTTTAAATAGGAAACATTATTGCTGTGTGCAAATGGGTTTTACCAATTCAAAGAATATGAATCCCTTTCATTAACTTTTTGTCTCGAATATTGTAATTATTTCCAAAGAGTCGTTGCCCCCCATTGCATGGAACATTTTACGAGCCATTTCTGATTAAATATGCATTTCCAATAAAAGTCAGATAGCAGAGAAAAGACACCTCTCTTTACATGTCCCAGTTAAACCTCCTAATGGAATATATTTAAATGTGAATTGATATGCTTAACATACAGGCTGGTAAATACACCTCTTTACGTCTAGTGTTTATTCAGAAAGCATATTCACTCTAAACAAAATAGCAAGAAGTACTCATTATTGTGATAATGTGTGAAATATATACATAAACTCTGCTAAACTATGCTAAAATCAACTTTAAGGACAGTTAAGGACACACTTAAGGGTTTATTTGCTAAACAGTAGTGATGTCCCGAACAGTTCGCTGAACAGTTCGCCAAACGGTTCGCCACGGACGGCGAACATATGACCCTGTACCTCAGAGTCAGCAGACACATTCCAGCCAATCAGCAGCAGACCCTCCCTCCCAGACCTTGCCACCTCCTGGACAGCTCACTAAGAATACAGCTTCAAAATGGATGCTGTCCAGGAGGTGGGAGGGTCTGGGAGGGAGGGTCTGCTGCTGATTGGCTGGAATGTGTCTGCTGATTGTGAGGTACAGGGTCATATGTTCGCCGTCCGTGATGAACCGTTCGGCGAACCGTTCGGGACATCACTACTAAACAGTAAATACCCGAAACTAAGAACTGAAAACTAAACTGGAAAATTTTGACTAAAATAGCCCAGTTTTCGATATAGCTTATACCGTCCAACAATGGGAGATAGGAATTTGGGACACAGTTGGGCAGACCTTTGCGGCATTGCCAATGACACAACTAATGGACATGTCAGTCTGGCGTGGCCAGCTCCAACCGTACAGGACCATGCAGAAAGTGCTGCTTTTACAGCTGTAGTGTTCCAAAGCACTATGGGAGATGTAGTCCACAACATCTGGAGTGCCGAAGGTTGCCTACCCTTTTCTTAGTGCATAAAGAAGAGTGTGAGCGCATTTAATGATACACTCGTGTTGTGCTGCCAGAAGACAGTTACCCAGTGCCCCTAGATGCACGACACCAGGGAACTAAATCGGGGTGCCTGGGACAAGAACCTAAAATAGGGACTATCCCACTGAAATCAGGAAGGTTGGGAGGCATGGTAACAGCGTAGTAGATTTTATTTTTCCAGATCAGCCGTTCAGTTCACCAGTTCAATGTTTTGTGAATAAGCCCCAAATACTTATTCACTAAACTTTGTTGGGCTGTCAGGAAATGTGTAAATAATTCACAGCCAAAATCACTGGAAACAAAGCAGACAACAATGCTGCTTAGGCCTAAATTTGAAATTCCCTGACATTTCCTTGTTTGACGAATAACCTTGTAAATGTTTTAAAGGAGTACTGACCCTTTTAAAAATAGTTTCTAATGATTCTCTAATAATACTATTATTAATTAGCATTTTAGAAATATATTCTAAAGATCTTTTTTATTTGTGAATATCCTGAAGTAGAGTCATATGTAAAATGATTTATATAGGTATTCTTTGCTGCCTGGTTTCCTGGTCCCTTTCCCTTGTGTTTCCTGGAGGATCTCCAACATCCGTGACATTAAGGGCATTATAAATCATGTATGACATCAGAATGTGGTAACGTGCCTGGTTTGTTCCTGGAGCGAGATAAGCAAATGTCTTAAATTTTACACTTAACGTGATATTTGTCACATAGGAAGTAGAATTTTATGACAACGTTTCCATAGCGGAAAAGCTTTCTTTGTAGTCATTACGAAAAGTGCAGACTATGTCTATAATGACAACAATGTTGCAACATGATTAGTGGAATGCCTATAATGAATATCGACTTACACAATTAGAGTATTGCATATAGTTAGCACAGGGATACACAGAGCTCAAACAAGATTACAAAATCTGATCTTGGAGAATTTTATGCACTACACCAAAGTGAAGTGTAACCAAAATGTCAAATTTAGGCTGAAATATTCTTTATCAATGGGAAGGAAAAAAAAGTGTCCTTCAGAGTTTCCCTGGACCACGATATAGGAAGCTGGTTGATATAAATACAAATGTCTTGATCCAAGTTTTAAAGCAACAGGCTTCAGGAGATAGGGATCTGAAAGCAAAAAGTAGTTTTGAAGATGTGTTGAAATATATTGGTGATTGAAATGTGCTTTCTGAATAATATTTGTGTGTTGAATGGTGCTTTTAAAAAGAAAGAACGAATACAGTGAACACTGCCATTTTTAATACTACAAATTGAGGCCATATTATGTGACATATTGTGGGAAGGCCAAAACAGATGCTATTCTGGGTCAAAATGATAAGGAGCAATTGCCATGGAAACCAATTGAAGGTCTCTCAACGTTTAGAATTTTGCACTTAGAATAACAGCCTGGTTTGTCTTGGTAAATCTCACTTTTTTGTTTTTTAATTCAGTTGTGAATCTAATTTTTGGCAACAAATATATGACCCAGGATTCTGTTTCAGAGTCAACCAATCGAATGCGAGCTACGTAAAAAAAAAAAAATTATATTTCAAATAAGCAATTCACGGCACATACATAATGCATAAGCCATCTTAGAATAACATTTTACTATTATCTTTATTATTATTATTATTATTATTATCTTCATCTATACAGCTCCAACTTACTCTACAGCGCTTTACAATATTATAAAAGGGGCAAATGAAACAATAAATGAAACAATTACAAAATGTTACAGGAAGAATAGGTTGATGAGGACCCTGTTTAAACAAGCTTACAGTCTATACATGTATACTCCTGATAACAATTCCTACATAGAATAAGCTGACAGAAGTTTTAGTCCTTAATCCAACAACCTCTGACATTGTTCATTGTTTAAATACATAGCAGTTTCAGAGTGACACTCGCATAACTCTCAGCATTGGAAGGGATGAGTGAGGGGTCTGTGTTTAGATAGCACAGGCTGATTGTGACGGTGCACTTTGCACATCACTGGTGACATTGTCGAGGGACAACTCCACCTGAAAACAGGCAGATCAGTCCAAAAGGAGGCATTTCAATCTGTACTGCAGATATACCAACCTGGCTATCAGCCCAGGTCTGCCCAGTTTAGAGTCGCCTACGAGCTAGAGAAGTTTTGTAGCTTTGTAATATAAATGAATGCCCCGAGTTCAGTTTAATGATACTGCACTTATTCAGAACGTGTTATTGTGTATCAAGAAACACGACATCAGTCAAACCAGATACAGAGACAAAAGAGCAGAAGTTTGTAACTGATGGGAGGTATGTCGTAGGTAATGTGAGTAACCAATTATAAAGTGAAGCTTAATACGTTACCTTCATGTTGCCAGTGTAGCTTTTTTCAAAATCTGTGCTAAATATTTTACCCTTAGACTCTCAGCAAATGTCTTTTACGAGCTTTTCTTTCTCTGTTCGAGTTCTGTTAGTTCAGCATCTAATCTGATGTTTCTTTCATTATATTATACGCAATGAAGCGTTCAGACCAAATACAATGGATTTCTGAGTGCTCCACATATATTGCCATTCCTCGGGAGATTTGTACAAAAGAATGAGCCGTTAAAGTTTTAAACCCATATCTTTTATAAAATATAAAGAAGCCTAATTTAAAAATCATTTTGATTATCATATCTCTGATTCTACCTGTAACAGAGAGAGAGAGAGAGAGAGAGAGAGAGAGAGAGAGAGAGAGAGAAAGAGAGGGAGATACCCTTTAAAAAAAAATAAAAAATATATATATATATATATATATATGTAATGCATAAAAAAAAAAAATTAATAATAAAAGGAAAAAAATTACCTATAAAGTTCTTAAAATTACAGCCCTTAACTCACACGAAACTATAAGTTTGATTGGAGGGAAGACCACATTACATACCTAGGAGTCAAAATAGCACCCACAGTAGAACGTATGTACCATTATAACTATAAACCACTAATCCACCTATGTAAAACGGAATGCCTTCGATGGAAGCCGGTAAAGCTGTCATGGTTAGGCAGAATCAATACTATTAAAATGGTCCTCCTGCCAAAGCTACTGTATATATTCCGCCTCCTCCACATACATGCTCCACCCACTCTTTTTAAACAGCTCCAACAAATCTTGTCATCATTCATATGGGACTCACGTAAACCCAGGTTATCCCACCGCTTATTACAACAACGCACAATAGAGGGCGGTGTAGGCCTCCCAGATGTATATACATACTATAAGGCAGCTCACTTAGAAGCCGCAGTGAAAATGCATACCCCCAAGGCGGCATATCAGTGGGTAGACATGGAGGTGGCGAAATCCGCCATGACACCATTGGTGGATACCCTATGGACTCCCAAGACGCTTCGCCCCATAGGTGGAACCCTATTCCCAACCAGATCACTCACCCTACATCACTGGGATGCACTAAGACACAGGCAAAATTCCACCTATAAATTCCACCCTCGAGCACCACTGACGGCCCTACGAGCAATCTCACCATGGCTCTCCCTGCAATCCTGGGTTAAGTTAGGTATTAAACACCTAGATAAAGTCATGCAACATAACCTCATCAAACCTTTCCCAGACCTACAACATGAATTTAAACTAACCAACTCATCAATATTCCCATACATGCAGCTCAAGAGTGTCATACCCACTCATGTGGCACAAATCGCTACGAGTGCTAGCCGAGACACCAAAGTAGTAGATACACTATATGACAGATGCTGGCAAACTCCAACCAAACCAAAAACCCTTGCTCTATGCTACCAAGTAATCCTAAAAACAGCACCACACTACGTCCCACCCTTCGCGAACCAATGGCTCACTGAATGTGATGAGCTCATAACGGAGGCAGAAGTGCTAGCGTCTCCCAACGCCCTCAAGGGCCTTACACAAAGCTACTCACACATAGAGGCCCACAGGAAATTGGTATACAGGTGGTACTTAACACCACACAGGCTCCATACCATGTACAACTCTGTATCCCCGCTTTGCTGGAGATGTGGGGAAAAACAGGGCACAATGTTCCACATCTGGTGGCCGTGCCAATGCATACGCCCCCTATGGGAGGACGCACAGTCCACCCTACGGAACATGGGCATCACAGCACCACCACTGGATGTACATACAGGGTTATTTCTTTCCTATCCGCACTCGACCCCAAAATCGGTAAAATGCATACTGGCAATCACTGCATTAGCAGTACGAAACCTCATAGCAACACACTGGAAAAAGCAGGAATGCCCTTCCAAAACCCAATTGTTGACTATGCTCCACCGCTACCACATATATGAAGGCTTGACAGCCAAAACGGCCCCACAAAAAAAGTCCTTCCAGATGTCCTGGGCACCATGGGCTGATTTTTGGGAAAGGGTGAATGCAACTAACGTGACATAGCACCAAGCGTGACTAAACCAAAAGACTGCCAAAAGCACTGATATGGTACATACCATCAATGCCACACACACAAAGTCCCACACCCGGTATGAAAACAACCCCCCTCAAAGGTACTTGAGGTTTCCACGCATAGAATGATACACCCACCTAGGGGTCAGCCCTACCGAGGTGTATATCCCGCCTCCATACCACACTTGAGCATGGATACTTACTCTGACCTAAGACCACACTGAAGTAACTATCACCTCCCCAACACCCCATCCCACTCCCCCCCCCTTTCCCCCCCTTTTTTTCTTTTCTTTCTTAATTTCCCCCCCCCACTGTTCATCCCCAGTTGAAAAGCCCAAACCCAAGCTGTAATGTCCTCTGCCAGGAATGAGAAGTTCAGCATAGGCCTGCCTGCGTCTAGCAAGGCTCAGCATACTCGGAACACAAAATGTTAGATATGAGGAAAGTGTCAATGAGGCCTTAATGCAATACTGATGTTCAGCTGGGACTTAATGCAATTGTTCTTCTTCTTCCTCCTAGAGGCATGATATAATTGGTGAAAATTGTTGTATAACCTAACACCCTCCCTTTCTTCTTTCTGTACCCCATTGACCTTATGAAAATAAAAAATTACCAATTAAAAAAATAAATAAAATTACAGCCCTTGCACACAAGTGCTACAGCAATTAAATCCTTCTCAAACCAGGAAGATGCTGTACCAATCGGAAAACTTTTATTGTAGTCTGTATTTTACTTGTTTTAAATTTATTCTATAATTCACTGACCAGCAAGGGTTTATGGGATATGTAGTTTAGTCTCCAGCCACTGTCCCACTCATCACATAGGATGGCTGAGTAAGCAGAGTAATTACAGACTTAAATGTGGCTGCTATCAGTTTGTACACAACCCAATTTGCAGCTTAGTGAACGGGACTGTTGGCCTTTGATTGATACAGCGATATGGTACATTCCACAACCTTGTTATCTGCTTAATAAAGAGTTAAATAAAAAATGATGTGAGAAATTGTGATATAGATACTTAATGTATGATTTGCATAATAAACATTAGCATATGGAATAAGATAAAAGCTTCATTATGCTTAGTGCCAAAAGAAAACAAAATAATAATTTTTTGGTACTATTGGGAATATCTTACTCAAGAGAATAAATACACAGTGTGAAAACTGTTTCCATGCCGCGGTGTCTGTTATGCCGAGTATTTTTCATACTTAAGTAATAACAACATACGTTTTGGAATGGAGACAAAAAGAACATGGTTCAACAAGCAAAAATAGTGAAAAATGTATAGGTACTGGATATACCCCAAAGCAGGGATAGACAACATCTGGAATCCCAGCTGCGTGGTTCATACCTTCTGTTTTGCTCTGCAAGAATGTAGGAAGAGAATTCCAGATGTTGTATGTCGGTTACCAGTCGTTATACAGGTTTTATGTGTCTCTGTTTTGAGACATATTTTGAGAAACTCATCTATTATAGACACAAAATATAGTCATTGCGACCATTGTCTGACCTTCTTATGGCATCTAATTAATTGATTCACATCTCATTTTATACCAGGTCTAACCTGTTCTACAGATTTACAATATACTTATTTTCACATTATAGCTAATGATCTCTGTCCTTAATAGCCTTGCCTACATTCTTCATAATTTCATTAACACAATGGAATATGACCTTCTGTTAGCTTTTACAATGTATCTGGACAAAGTGTTCATGATGGACTTTATGGACTTTTCTCTTGTAACTCGAGACGCAGTAAATCTGTGAAAGCAAATTGGGAAATATCCCAATTTTGTCAATTATAAATGTCGGTGGCATCTGCAATTTAGTTGCACCATTGCATGGTACTTGGATAAACTGCATATACCCTGTGTTAATAAATGTGTTCATTCCACCAAAGGTCCACAAAAGATTTCTATGTAACCTGGATTTCCTCTGGGTATAACGGACATTTCATATCATCATTCACATTAAACACTGCTCTACCTGTAAAAACAAGAAGCTAATCAGCTCAACTTACGAAAATCATAGGTTCTCTTTGGCTGTTGATACCCCCAGTTTGTTTGTTTTTTCATATGTCATTTCATTATGTATTTTAAATAATACATTTTGGTTTGGCGAAAATAACTTTCAACTATTATGAGTTGTTTTTTTTAAACTGATTTGTGTTAAGAAATATAATATTGTGAAATTGATGCTGTGCTGCCTGTGAATTTTGCAGCTTAAAACTTAATATCTGAAAGACATAGAGGCACACATGTACACACTCCCCGCGACGCGTGATATAATGTTTCAAAGCAAGTGTTCAGTATGTTTAAGTTAGTTATGGACAGCTCAACAGGACATGAACAGGATCAGAACACAATACCAGATGTACAGAGCAGTCCATAAAGATTATACAATTTTTTTTTTTTATTGAAAATGATAGTGACTAAAAAGACAACATGCCGGCTGTCTACTGTAATTCTTCAAGTTACATACAATGGACCACAAACAATGTAGAAATTACAGCTCTTTTTAGTTATGCTTTGCCAAAAATAATTGTGTAAATTAATATAATCCTAAATAAAGACAGCGTTTAGTACTTGCTGCTAAACATTTTTAGTCATCGAATTCCTGACGACTTATAGACATAACTGCACTGCAGCCATAATTAAAATTACAGAGTCTTGTGCCATATAAAGACACAATATTGCATGAGGTCTGTAACTGCTCATCAGCATCCGCACTATTGGTCAAGAGGGGGCAAGTGTTCGCCCTGAAAATCACCCTCCCTTTGGTTTAAGTGGTTCCCAATACTGATAGTAGCTATACAGATGTTCAATGAGATCTCGTCCACAAAAAAGGTTAACTACTGAAAACACATAGATAAAAATATCTTTATTCTTATTTGACATCATGGATGGAACATGGAGTGGGAAGGAATGGATCAATGCTGACGCGTTTTGCTTCTTTACCGATACTTCATGTGAGACCAGGCAGAGCTTGTCCATACAGACTTTGGCATGCACTTTGGATGCTATGTGTGGAGAGCACAAGGGCCACCTCTGTTGGCCTTTTCTGCTCTCCCTTGTTAGTCAATTCTTTGGCATAGACGCTATGCCGAAGAATTGATTGACAGGTGGGATAATATATTTATCGAAACAGCTAGCACAATTTAAAGACAGAGTTTTATGCTTTTTAAAAATATGTGTTTGCAAGCATGACCCTTTCATGAGGATAACCCTGGAACTGATTATGATTCATGCATTTTACTATGAGGGATTAATTACATCAAAGTATTCTAGGCAAATATAACCATGTACCTGAGCCAAAGGTCAGTATGTGTGCATGCAAAAAGTATGAAGTACCTAATGTACGAGGTTCTAAACAGCAGAGTCTCTGAATGTAATTGGTTTAGCAGAATTAGAACATGAAAACATATCTAAAACAAGAGCGGTTGTTCTTTTAAAAAAATGTTTAATACGTTTAGCTCAAAATAGTTTTCAATTTGTATGAAATGTAATGTAAATATAAATGTAATGTGCCAGTGTTCAGAGCATTTATATTTGTAATTTGTGCATTTCTGTTTTGCCATAAATATTAGAAAATCTGGTTGAATTCAGAAACTTCCCAGAACGGATACACAGAAGCTCAGCCATAAGGAAGAGGTCAGAATGTATATAGATATAATAGTAGAGCTAGCAGACATATCATGGGAATAGCTGGAAAATGAAATAAGAAAAGAGTAACGTGCAAAAGAAAATGTACAAATGTGAAGATTTTAAAAATAATATTTAATTAGTAAATATTGCTCAACATATTGATAATTCTAAGCTGAAACCCAGATTTTTAATTGGTGTTAGATTTTTTAACTCAAGGTATTATGGGAAAGAAAATAGAAAAAAATATTAATTTTATGAAAACTGCATTTCTCAAGCCATTAGAAAGTTTGCTTTTTTTTTTTAAGAAGAATAAAACACAGAAAAAATATATCTTGTTAAATATCGACTATATAGTCTACTTATATTCCATATATTAAAATGTGTTTGCTTTTTGATGTAACCATTGTATCACATTTGTCCATGTCTTAAAATGTTTAGAAACATAGAGATTAATGCCAATATGTGAGAGTTTAAGTAGTGTAGTGGACTTGGTGACGGGGCTGTGAACAGCACCGGATGACACCATCGGAGGGTGCTGTTTCCCATCATGGGTCTGTGATAGCGATCAAAGATCTTACTGCACAGACCTTCATCAGGTGGAGACCTTGCATATCCAGGTTTCCCAACCATACCAAATTCAACAGGACAGTCCCCATTTTCATGTCCTGCACCCACTTACTTCCCAGGTGCCCTGCTTTTGATGACAACAATAAACTGTCCCCAACAAGCATATCTCACACTGAAATCAGGGCATTAGGATCACAGTGGGCTGGTCTGCTTTATTGGCAGGCTGACCTGCTAGTAATTCAGACAGACCCACCCCTTTCCAAGCAGGTATGCCCTTCTTTGTCTGCCTCCTCCTTGACGCTCGTGGCAACTTCAGTTTGCCGTCCACCACGAGCAGCAGTTTTTAAGCACGTGCAGCGTGCTTAAATAAGTCCCCGGGTCAGTCATATGACTTGGTGCGCAAATATGATGTCACAGGTCAAAGTGGAAGGCCCAAATATAATTATATAATATAATTAAATCCAATTGAAAGTTAGCCAATCAGAAGCCTCCTTAGCATATTTAAACCTACCTCTTCCATGTCAGCACCCCACTAAGGGGCAGACCAGAAGAGCTCACCAGTGGACCACCAGGGATCTACATACAAGGTAGCAAGAGGGAAAATGTAATTTAAAAAATGTATGAAGGTAGTTGCTCCACACCTCCTTCATGCACTCTATTCCACTGCAAACTATATAAAACACACAAACACCTAGTGTTGTTTTCTTTGCTGCCAGTATTTTGATAGTCACTGATATGGTCTGGTATAGGAGGAGGTCTATGGTGGGAGGTGACACCACTTTGTTTTAGTTTGATAGTAATCCCATATGGGAGTCCAGCTCCTCCATATCCTATTCCGATTTTCTCACTGCCTTTAAGAGAACCTTTGATCTGCCTGGTAGGGCTTCTTTCACTGGCAAAGCCCTACTCAGGATCAAGCAAGGTTCGAGAATAGTAGCAGATTATGCTATAGAATTCCGCACATTGGCGGCAGAGGTGGTCTGGAATAATGACGCACTCGTAACCGCCTTTCAGGAAGGATTGACTAGTTACATCCTGGATGAAATCTGACCCTGTGAAATACCCATCTTACTGGATGACATAATTGATTATTGCTTCATAATAGATAATTGTATCAGTGAAATGCATAGTCATAGTGAGAGCCAAAGAAGGTTACACACCCATGCACTCCCCTCTCTACCTCTCTACCCATTATATCCTTGCTTGCTCTACCTCCACGCAGTCCACCACCTGAGCCCATGCAGTTGGGCTCCACTAAATTATCAGAGGCTGAGAGAAGTGAGGGCTTATGTCTCTATTGTGGGAAAAAGGGACATCTTAGGAAGGCATGCCCTAGCCTTCAGGGAAACTCCAGCACCTAAGGCCTAATGAGGGGTTGGCCCAGGAATGTATTTACCACAAGGCAAACAAGGCATTTGCCTAGGGTGGCACTTTCAGGGGGGGCGCCAAAAATGCCACCCCAAGCTCCCAGACAAATGCCACCCCAAGCTCCTTGTTTGCCTCGTGTTCTGGGGCTGTCCACCTTACTGTGAGTGAGTGTAGCTATCAGTGTGTGTCTGTGAGTGAAAGTGTGTGTGTGTCTTTCAGTGAGAATGGGTGTGTCAGTGTGTGTATGTCATTTTATGTGTATCTGAGAGTGTGTACCTGTCAGTGAGTGGGTGTGTCAGTGTGTGTCTGTCAGTGAATGTGTGTGTTGGTTAAACAGTGTGTGCCAATGACTGTGTATCTGTCAGTGAGTGTTTATCAGTGCATGTATCAATGAGGGCATGTGTCCGTCAGTCAAAAATAATTGCCTTTAACGAAATGGGGGGGCAAATTTAGATTTTGGGTGTGCCTGAATTTAGTCGTGCCTAGGGCAGCACAAATCCAAAATACACCACTGGCTTGGCCTTGGGTGTTATGTCATTATCCCCTCTTGCAAAAATCACCAGAGCGCTTATTAAGGTCATACTTCAAGTCGACGGTAGAACCATCATCACTGAAGCCCTGATTGATTCAGGTGCCACAGACAATTTCTAAAATTTGCTAAATCTGCTGCCCTGACTCTGGTCCGAAAGGCTACACCCTTGGCTATTGAGGCCATAGATGGTAGACAAGAAACCCAGGAATTACAGATGTCAGTGGGAGCATAACAAAAGGAAAGGGTAACCTTTCAGATCCTAAACTCTCCTACAGCACCCATTGTCTTGGGTTTTCCAGCCTTGGTGAGACACAACCCTATAATTGACTGGGGTAACATAGACATTATATCCTGTGGAAAGAACTGTCAGCAGGGCTGTCTTGATCAGATTCATTCTGTATGCTTGCTTAATGTGCCTACAGCATCTCCTTTATCTATTTCTGTTCTGCCCCACTATGTCATTACAGGTTTTTGAGAAGAGCGAGGCAGACAAACTACCTCCGCATCGTCCTATTGTCTGTGCTATAAATCTTTTACCAGGCACTATGCCCCCCAAGGGGACAGTCTACCCCCTCGCTGAGAAGGAGAACAAAATCATGGAGAAATACATACAAGATTCCCTAAGAAAGGGTTTCATTAGAAGATCCTCCTCTCCTGCATGGGCAGGATTCTTTTTTGTTGCTAAAAAAGAGGGGGAATTGAGGCCTTGTATTGACTATAGGGGTCTTAATAGAATTTCTAAAAGGAATGCCTTCCTCTTCCCTCTCGTTACTGAGCTATATGACCGCGTCAAAGGATCCAGATACTTTACCAAACTCGATCTCAGGGGTGCTCATAATCTAGTGGGAATAAAAGAGAACAATGAGTGGAAAAAACGCTTTCAACACTCACACTGGACACTGTGAGTATTTAGTAATGCCTTTTGGACTCTTTAATGCCCCTGCAGTCTTTCAAGACCTGAGTAATGATGTCCTCCGGGATCTTCTGCATGTATGCATGGTAGTATACATGGACAACATTCTCATATATTCCCTAGACATCAAAACCCACCACAAACATTTAGGCTGGTACTAGAAAAACTGCTACAGAACGGTCTGTATTGCAAATTGGAGAAATGTCTCTTCGATCAGACGTCTGTACAGTTCTTGGGGTATATCATTTCAAAAGAGGGTTTTAGTATGGACCCCTCAAAATTAAAGTCTTAGCTGCTCCCACAAGGACTCAAAAGCCATCCAACAGTTCGTAGGCTTTTCTAATTATTATTGAAAATGTATCAAGAACTTAGTCCTATAACTAAAATGACTAAAAAAGGGGTCAACCCACGTGTGTGGACTCCTGAAGCTATCGTGGCTTTTAACACTCTGAAGACTTCGTTTTCCAAAGCCCTGTCTTGGTTCACTCTGATCCCTCACTACCCTTTATTGTTGAGGTGGATGCCTCTGAGTCGGGAGTGGGAGCTATTCTCTCTCCGAGAAAAACCCCTAATGATTCCCTTCACCAATGCTGTTTCTTTTCCAAAAAGCTATCTGACTCCGAAAAGAATTACGACATAGGGAACAGGGAACTCTTAGCTATTGTATTGGCCTTCAAAGAATGGTGATATCTATTAGAGGGTGCTAAGTATCCCATTTTAGTAATCACTGATCATAAAAACCTTTCATACATTGCTGACGCCAAGCGTTTATCCTCAAAACAGGCTAGGTGGTCCTTATTTTTATCACGTTTCCAATATACTATCACTTATAGACCCGGGTACCGTAACGTCAAAGCTGCCATTTCTAGATAACATGAACCATTGGAAACCACTTCCGCTGTTCCTGAAACCATTGTTCCTCCAGCTAATATTATAGCTACCACTCGCCTGGTGGTTTCCTCCGTGCTACTCGGTCAGATCAAACAATATCAGACTCAAGCACCTCCTGAAAAAAACCAAATTGTTTATTATACGTAAAAGAGAAAGACAGGAAAAAGATTATGTCTTTATTTCATAATTCTAAAACGGCAGGTCATCCAGGTTTAAAAAAGACATATGAGAACATTACAAGGTTATTTTGGTGTTCTTCTTCTAAGCATATGATTAAAGATTATGTTCAAGCATGTGAGATTTGTTCCAAGTCAAAGTCCTCTACACAAAAGCCAGCAGGCCTTCTTATGCCTCTCTCTATACCCAAGCCACCTTGGACGCACCTTTCCATTGATTTCATAGTGGATCTTCCTCCCTCCCTCATACAGTCATTTTAAAGGTGACGGACAGGTTTTCAAAAATGGCCCACTTTATCCCCCTGAACAAACTACCCTCTGCCTTCCAACTGGCCATTATCTTTGCCAAAGAAGTGTTTAGACTGCACGGCATACCGGGTGACATTGTCTCTGACATAGGGCCTCAGTTTATCTCCAGATTCTGGAGGGGTTTTTGTAATGAAATGGGCATAATACTCTCTTTTTCCTCTTCCTATCACCCACAGTCCAATGGTGCTGCTGAAAGGGCGAATCAGTCACTGGAATTATACTTGCACTGCTTTGCTAATGAGCATTGGGATAATTGGTCTGGTCTTCTCCTGCAGGCTGAATTTGCCAGAAATACAGTTTGTCATGCCTCTACTGGCTTAAGTCCTTTCCAGGTGGCTTATGGTATTCAACCCAGCGTCCTTCCTGGTATATTCTCTGAAAAGGGAATACCTGCTTTGGATGCTCACCTTGCCACTTTACGGGTGATGTGGAATCAAGTCCATTCTGCTCTGTCCCGTGCAGTCGTGTCTCAAAAGAGTTTCGCTGATCAAAATATGTGGGTCCATATAAGATCCTCCGCTGGGTTAATCCAGTGTATTACTCCTTGGACTTGCCTCTGTCCCTGCGTATTCCCAACACGTTCCATACGTCTCTTCTGAAACCGTTAATCTGCAACAGGTACACTGATTCTATTGTTCGACCTGGTTCTGTTCGTACTGCCTCCACTGACAAATATCAGGTGCAGTCTCTCCTTGACTCACGCATCTCTCGTAGTACTTTGCAATACTTGGTCCACTGGAGGGGTTACAGTCCCGAGGAATGTTCCAGGGTATCTGCTTCTGATCTGCACGCACCCTGCTTAGTCCGGGCTTTTCATCCTTCGGCTTCGCGCCCTCCTGGTGGTCGATGGGGGAGGGATTATTTCAGGCTCTCTCCCAAGCGGCTTCTGGTATCTGCTCGCGGCTCCCGGCAACTTCACTTTGCCATCCACCGCAAGCACCAGTTTCTGATGCTTGCCCACCGCTCATGGCTGTCCCCAGTTCCTCTGGCAATGTTTCTGACGCTGCACACTTGTGTACAGCATGCTTAAATAAGCGCCTGAGTCAGTCACATGACTCGGCACGCAAATATGATGTCACAGATCAAAGTGAAAGGCCCAAATACCTTCCACGTGTCATAATTAATTCAGATTGAAAGTTAGTCAATCAAAAGCCTCCTAAGCATATTTAAACCTACCTCTTCCATGTCTTATTGCCATGTTGTGGACTTTAATAACGCGTGTATTCTGTTTGATTGTCTGGTTAATGAATCTTGGCTTGTCTCACCATTTATCCTGCTTTCTCTTACAATTGACCCTGGCTTGTCTTATCGATTATTCTGTCTTTCTGGTTCCCTCTGACTTTTGGCTTGTAGGGTTAGGGGTAAGGTTAGGGGTAGAGGTAGGGTTAGGGTTAGACGTAGGGACATGCCGAAGCCCCAAAGTGCCGAAGTCCTGAAGTGCCGAAGTCACGAATTTCAGATTGCCGTACCGAAGTGCCGAACTGCCGAATTGCCAAAGTCCCGAATTTCGGAAGTGCCGAACTGAATCACATTTTCTGCCCATGCACATCTCTAGTAATAATTGGCAAAGCCTATGAAGTGTTGGGTAGCTCTCAAACCTTGTGGCAAAGGCTACTCTATCAGTGCAGACAGTTTTTTAGGATCCATGCGAAACACAGAGGCAGAAGTCAAATAACTCAAGAACTGTATTTCAGATTGATCAAAAATATACTTTTCTAACTTACAAAAAAAACATTCTCAAGAAATACAGTTTGCCATTCATGGCCTTGTTTAATCCGTATTGCCATACGGACGCAGGTTACTCGCAGGACACATTTGCGAGTAAGTACCAAACCAGCAGTGTAGATCAGGTAAGTATCATTGCATGCTGATACTCTCACACATAGTCGGGTCCTCCTCCCTACTTCCCCTTGTAGAATTCAAGCAGAAGAGGGACACGGTCTGATAACAGACATGTAGGTCTGATAACAGGCATGCCTTCTTATCTTTGTACTAATCGGTACAGGTTTGGCAGAGACTGAACTGACTGACAAGATAAGGAAAGGGCTATTTTTTACTCTGTGATTTTAGACAAATCTAAACAGTAGAAATTCTGCTAGCCCAATTTATAGATGAAATGTCACTCTCTGTCATTTAAGATTAAGTTTTATTTGCCAAGACAGGTATCCTTTAACCTCAAGACTAAGTCACTTATATAAACTGAAATACCATTACTTCGTAGCAGTGGTCATACAAGCTGAATCACATTATTTTCTTTTTGTTGTTAAAGTACTTGTGAGAATGACATAGAACATGATATGACATGAGGATACCTCAAAATACCATAATAAAAAAAACAACACAACTAGCTTGGTAATATGGAATGTAGAGGAACTCAAACCTGTTTGCCACCATGAAGAAGGGCAGTGGTCATTATACTTGTGATCTTTTCTCACTGAACTTAAGCTGCTGGTGATAAATGAATTCCACCTTCTTCTGGGTGCTGTTTCCTTATAGATGTTTTTTTCTCATGGAATTGGTTATTGAGAAGTCCTCTGACTGCTAAGTAAGCAAAAGTTCACAAAGTTGTAGTGAAATCTTTGACAGGGTGTGTTATCGATACTCTATAGTTTCACAGATTGCTGTCCTTATTAAAGTTTTTCAATAAGTGTGAAAAGGGATTGATGGGTGGAAAATGGAATGCGGCATGTTGTCCAGCAATAGTCCATCATTTACTTCCATATAAGGTTCAAATTATCAAAAGAAGCACATGTTACAAGCTTAATGTCTCCTCATGGCGTGGAAAACATTAGTTAATAAAAAAAAAAAAGTGTAACCACCTTACCACCAAGGAGTTCACAAAGATTAATGGAGAACCCCTTCTTCAATGTTTATTTAGACAAGACAGTTACAAATCTGTTCACAGCCTAAAGTAGAGCCAGACTTTGCCCATCCCCCTATGTAGATCTCTACCTCCATTTTGTGTCAATTTGGGTAAGCACATGATCGGTTGAAGAAAAAAGTCGTAAAAATAACAGAAATTTTGTGCAAAAATGTTCATTCGTTTATGTTTCTATAATGTAAGTTAAAAGTAAACTTACATTTTAGGTTGTTGAATAAAAAGAAATGTTATTATAATAGGGGATTTAATGAACGTGTGTCTCTTACTTGATAAAAAAAAAAATCCATTATGCATAAAAATTGATAAACTTTGCATGTCTGTGCATGCAGTCCCTTTAAGAGCAGTGCAGAAGGAAATATTTGCTCTTTTTTTTACAGAGATCATTATTAAAATCACATCCTAAAAAAAGTCAAATAGAAGTTTTCACTTAAGTATTGACGCACATAAAATGTCTCCTTAGTGTGGTTAAGTCTGTTGGAATTCGGCACCAAATGGAGTAAAATAATATTAAAATTTAAACTCTAAAGACATTTAGAAGTGAAGAAAATCAAAACATGTGCATGTATCAAGAAACAGTGGGTCCAAAGCGCCGCGATAAATACGTGATCTTTTCATCTCCATGAAAGTCAAAATCTAGTGATCCCCAAATAATGTAAAATAAAATAACAAAGGTTGCCTCGTACAGTAGTTTTTCATTTCCTTAAATACCTCATTTCTGTTTCTGCCTGTGATCATTGTGTCCATAGGTGAATGTAGCCATATGTCATTTATCTAATGGTACTGAAATATTTCATCTTTGCGTAACCCCAGCTGGTTGAACTGTGCTGTTCAGTGCCCTCGTATCTCAAGTCCTGGTGCTTGTACAAACAATGCTTTGCTTTTATGTTCTGGCTATGGAAACATTCTTCTATTTTCAGTTTGATTCTAGCAAAAGAATCTTCTGATCAGTTACTTCCAAAGCTCTGAAAAGATGAAATAGTTATGCATTTCACAGTATCGATGAAAAGCCGTTAGCAGCTGTTCTGATTGACATATTTAACCCTTTAGCTTACCCCCTTACAAATTCCATTTTGGCAATTCTCTGCTTTCACTATTTATACAATATTTTACAGGAACATCCTAATGTTCTAAATCCGTATAGGTATAATAATATTAGAGTGTTCCTCGTGCCTTTAGATTATTGGGCCCCCTTTTTTTAGTAAATGTGTATATGTTAAGGGTTATTGGAATACGTTTTTTGTGTATATATTTTCTTGTTTTAATCGCTCAACGTAATATACTTCTATATCGTCCAAAAATATTAATATGCAATCTGACATTCTTTATAAACAATATACATTTATTCTGCTCACAATGCAAGTGGCAATACGTACGTAAAAACGTAACAGATGGTACAGCTTAACAATGTTATAGAGAGAGAGAGATCTTCGATGGAGAGCACTCGTCTTTGTCCACAAAGTCAGGGGAGTAAACGAAGAGTAGTAGAATGAGGTCCTTTGTTTACTATTCTTTTATAGACATGACTATAATGACATCAGAACTTGTAGCTAAAACTTTGGCCATATAAGGACATATGAAGACCCTTGACCCTCAATCCTCTCGTTATACACCAACATTCTCATGGTAGCGCGTAGCAAATTACCATCTGTTCTTTTTAACCCATTACACATCCATATATAATCTGAATATGAACATAGAATATGTAATATTCTACAATTTACAAAGTAAAACAACGGGAATAGTGAAACGCACCTCTTATTTAGCAGCATCCCAATCTCGCTACAGTTCTTTCATCTTCTGAGATCATCACTGTTGATGACCTCGGACCAGTCTTATGTTTCTCCATCAAGAAGCATTGGGGATCTACTACATATGAGTGTCAATCATTGCACTGTGTTATTTCCTGTCATAGAGAAGAATTGCAATTCTATATAATTAAATTATTTAAAGTATTTTCTAGGAAGTGATTCTGGTTCCTGTTTGATTGGCAGTCACTGGAGGTGCACTCACTGACAAATGTAAACATTGCCATTTCTCAGAAGGATACCAGCAAGGACCTAGGGGTGAGAAGAGAAGCGGTCTCCGGCATCGGGATAGAACACCTACAATGGACTCTCACTCTCAGCGGCATCGGTTGATTGAGCAAGGCAGCAAGCTCACAAGCATGTAAAATCGAAGCAATTGTTCCCTATTTGTGTTTTTCTTTTTATGTAACGAATGGGTCATACCCAATGGCACCATAACATAAGTTAAGTTAATTTGATATAAGTGTTTTGGGCATGTGATAAAACTTGTCAACCCCTTAGCAAGAGCAGCTGTTACTGGATACCTTCCTGAGTAAGCCTGTTTTTGTTAGATACATAGCAGTATCGTCAGTTTTTACCATGTTTTATGCTCCCTTTCCCCTGGGATGATCTGTCCCTTTACACGTACTAGTTCTATAATCAATGTCTAGCCTGTTTGTGTAATACTAAAATGTGCAGTACATAGAAATACCACACAACTTTTCAACAAATATAGTGTGCAAGGTTCTTGTTGTCGCTGTTGTGGTGATTAATGCTTGCTTGTTTCTTCATGCACTTTAAAAATAAAGAATTAAAAAAAAAAAAACACTGAAGATGTCTGAAGATGCCATTATCTTTTTTCATATGTTGCCATTTCTGTCAGAATGTAAATCGTCATGTCATATAACACGGAGTAGGTGGCAGAACGTTCTGAACTGAAAATGTCCTGCAAATCTCAACATATTTATAAATCGAGAAGATATATTTACTGAAGACTGGATGCAGCCACCAGTAACTTCCGAGCTCATGTTGATCTGCAATTCAAGACAAAATGTTATGCATCATTACATCACATTTGTCATTTCTACGTTGTAATGGTGAAGCTTTTATTAATGTGCATAGCTGTTTGTTAGTGAGACATCTACAAGGGTACTGGGTTAGGACCAAAGAGTTAAAGGACAACTGTCATCTCAAAAATATATATTAGTTATTGAAATAAATGACAATTTTTTTAAACTATGTTTAAAAAAAAAAAAATTATAGATAAACTCATCTCTACCCTTAGTATATGACTGTATCCTTCAGCCATATACATGCACCTTGGGTCAGACCGTGTCTGAATCCAACATTTAGTCTCTATGGTCTTCCCTGCTTGACTTCCTGCTGAGTGCAGTGAAATCGTCAGTCACAACCCTGTATGTGGCGGACCTGGTCCTATTCTTCTCCAACCTGGCAGTCATTCGTTCACAAATCAGTCGAATGATCCTCAGCAGCACCTGGCCACCAACCGCCTAGAACTATGTATCGTATACTCTATACTCCAGTCCCCGGTCACTTTTATCCCCTCTTTTATCCCACTTCCCAACCTGCCAGGAAAGCGCTATTTGAATGAAAGGTACTATAGACTGAAGTAAAAATAGAAATAAAAAATTGGTGAGAGCACACTGAAAATGTATATAAAATTACACACACATGCAATTTTACCATAAATAGGATGAAACCTAAAAAAAAAACAGAGAATAATAGACCATAGTAAAATCTGTATATATAATATTTAAAACAGATATAAAACAAATTGATCTCACTCACATATTGCTGAGCCTATTATAGTGGGCTCAGACTTTCAGCACCATGGAATAAAGTTGGTTGCTGAGATCAAGTGCTGGAACCAGATATATGGATATTCCACTGGATACTAAATATCCCCTTTGGATTGCCAGAAAGCAAAAAAAAAAAAAGGAAGGTAGGTAGGTAAAAAGTAACCAGAAAATTTTTTTATTACACTATAAAAAATATATGGATAAAATAAGGATCTCGAATAGACAACCGCACTAACGTGTTTCGACACAATAGTCTTTGTCAAAGTGCTTCAATGTCTATTCAACATCTTTATTTTATCCATATATTTTTTTTTTTAAATTTGACAGTTTTTATTGTTTTGTCATTTAGCAGGAACTTGGGGGTACAGGAAAAAGAAATGGGGGGAGGGAGTTGCAAGTAGGTTACAAGTTGTTCGCGTCTGTTGATTACATTTCAGTACATTTCATACATGTTTGTTTTTCAGTTTATTAAATTTTTGGTGATTTCACTGTTTATTGCTATATGTGATAGAGTGGATGCTCATATGTCTTACATTGCTGTAGTCAATAACTCATATCCTGTTGCCCTAGGGTGATATGGTATGGTTAAGATGTGCTATAAGGCATCACAAGCTCTAAGGTGGGTTTCAGCCTCTACTTCTTTGAGTATTTAGTATTGTTTTACCTACGGTTTCTGGCTTGACTTTCCCGTGCCCCATCGTGTCTTATTTGGGAGCTGGGTCACTTTATGGGCTTGGGGGTTTGGTCGTGGTGTTGCCTTTATGGTCGGCAGTTCCCGGTGTTTCTCTTTTGTACTTTTCCCAGGCTATTTCCCAATATTGTCTGTATTTTCTATAGTTCTTGTTGGGGGGTGAGTTTTGTCGTGTCACCTCATAGTGGTTTCAAAATGGCTGGATTGGCTTATGTGTTGTATATACATTGAGATGGAGGGTATTGTTTGTGAGAGCCAATTTCGTGCTAAGGCTACTATATTTATTATCCATATATTTTTTTAAAGTGTAATAAAAGTTATTTCTGGTTACTTTTTACCTACCTACCTACCTACCTTCCTTTTTTTTTTTTTTGCTTTCTGGCAATCCAAAGGGGATATTTAGTATCCAGTGGAATATCCATATATCTGGTTCCAGCACTTGATCTCAGCAACCAAATTTGTTCCATGGTGCTGAAAGTCTGAACCCACTATAATAGGCTCAGCAATATGTGAGTGAGATCAATTTGTTTTATATCTGTTTTAAATATTATGTATACAGATTTCACTATGGTCTATTATTCTCAGTTTTTTTACGTTTCATCCTATTTATGGTAAAATCACATGTGTGTGTAATTTCATATACATTTTCAGTGTGCTCTTACCAATTTTTCATTTCTATTTTTATTTACTGTATTTTGTGTGGTTTGGGTGACCTACACTAGGTGATTGTAGCATTTTATTCCTTTTTAACCTTTTATACCTATTGCTGTTATACTATAGACTTATGTGACCAATCGCTACCTGAGAGCCATGGGGAGCCCCCTTTCATGTGCCTGCAGGAGCTCCCGACAATTGACGGCCGCAAGGACATTTCCCCCGGAACTATTTTCGGATTGAACTTTGGTAGCGTCTGGTCAAAACTTTACCCCACTGGGGATATGGCTACACACCTTGGATATGAGCATTATTTTATAATCTTGGGTGCTCAGATCAGAGCTATATTCCGACTTTATTTAAAACCGAATGCCTAAGTCTACGCTTTATTTCATGAAACTAAATAGTTCCTACTTTGTCTCATGCATGTCTTTTGTTTTCATCTGAATCACTTTGACATGTTAATATATGTAAATTGTGACGCATTATTCAATGATTATGTTATTATTGTTATTTATCAAATTACAAAAATAACTGACGACTTAGAAAGGTGAAAATTAAAACGAAATACTGTCAAAGCTCTCTCGGCAAGCGATGATGTCCCTGAAATAAAGCATGATGACCCGTGGTTGTGTGCGTTGATGCTGTGTTCTGGATATAAGAATACATCACTAACATGCACGACGTAATTTGCACTACGCCTTGACATCCTGATTCTTCTCCCACCACCCTGCTTCGAGAACTCAAACACGAATATTCACTAAACTTAGAATTGTCAGGAACTCACAGTGAATTCAGAGTGAATTTCAAATGTAAGGCCAAAATAGTTGGTTATGTTGGCATTTCAAATTCACTTTGAATTTAGACAAAATTCCCAGTAATTCTCATTTTAGTGAATAACCCTATAAATGTTAGGCATTATACACTTTCAGGGCAGTAGCCTAAAACATCTTAAACTGAATGTTCTATCTGAAATCCTTAAAATAAAATAATTTGTCTTTTCTTGAATGAGCTATTTATGGACAATTATTACTATGTATAAAGTGACAATAATTGTCTGTCCCTGGGATGCCTTCATTGATAATACCCTATATCCATCATCTATAATCCTTCCCATCCTACTACTATTTATTTATTTATCTTTCCCATAAATAAAAGACAATAAAAATATTACTCATACAATAGACTACAGTGAGAGCAAATACTCCTTACCACATCCTGATATTTGATACTGATGTACCTTGTCAAAATGACATCTTTGTTACATTTAATTTTACTTTCAAGTTTTTTTCAAATCTGCATTCTCAGTTTCATAAAATGTTAGTGAGAATAAATGTTATCATTAATAACCCATTGTACCTACTTGCCTATATTATCATATTATATCATGCAATAGGTGCAGTTATAATAAGAGACAATGAACGATCTGTTACCAAATAAATACACATTTGCTTTTGCTAAGAAAAAAAAAAACATGCTTATGAATTCAATGCTTAGCGTTACAAGAACACTGCGCCGTTGGTGTGATCCGAATTTCTTTCCCCGTAGTTGTGGCATGTAGCTGCAATATCTGATGCTAATGACAAGAGAAATCTGAAGACTAGTGAAATATGTAATTGCAGGAAGGTGCTCATCACTGCATTTTAATTAGGCTATTAGGTGGTAAATAAATCGATTTACTGCATTTATGTGTCAGAAGTGGGGGTGAGCACATATTCTCATGACAAATCTTCTTGTTTTGACATGCAGTTTGAAAAGAACTTCTCTAACAGATAGTGCCGAATGAAAACTGATACCTTAAACAACTTCTTTTAAGAAGAATTTTAAATGTTTTGTTTTGTTTACGTTGCTTGATGTTTTTATATCACCATTCATATCTATTGTACTGCAATTTTATCATGTTTGTAATACCTACAATTACATAAATGACCTTAGTTTGAGACCCCAGGTCTGAATCTGTTTTTTTTATTTCCATGAATCCAGCATTTGGTGCTAAGAGAAGCCACAATAAAGGATAATGTATGTTTATCATTAATTCAGTCATGGATGTGAGAGGCTGTTCAAAGCATTTTTACCTTTGGGCAGTCCGGGTTGGCAGATTGGTGTGACTGCCTGTCTACGCAGTGGGAATCCAGGTCCAATTTGGGCCAACACACATTGCCACTTATGCAAATTACATTGCGAACATGACGTATCCAGCCCAGTGTTGGGATTTGTGTAATTATTATAATGTGAGGATTTACAGTAGGAGTTTTAATTAGGATCAAGTTGAGTTTATCGTTACTAACAGGTGATAATTTTCATTTATTATCTGCATCCTTTTTATTGCTCTGCTTCGGCTGACACTCTATAAGGATGATCAGTTGTCCCCTGTAAACGAGCACTTTCACTTCTCTGAAAATTACAATAAAATACTGAAAACTACTTGTAGCTTGCATTGACCTTTTTTTCTCCATTTTAATTTATTTATTTTTTTTCTAATAGAAAGAATATGGTATAGCTTATAACAATGAATGAAGGACAGCAAGATGAAGTCACTCCGTTCCAGTATAGAGATAAATACAATAATGTGGATTTCTACATTTAAGTTTAATTTTCAGAAAAAAATATATATAAGTAAATACAATATTGTAAATTTCCTAAGAAATATTTTAAAAGGCAAAATTAAAACTTTATTTGGTGCATATTTTATTAAGGCATATCGTGTTCATTTTATAATTCAGAGCTCAACAAATTCAACTAAGCAAGTAAGCCACGCTGGCTCTCATCATTCTTTAAATCCATAAGGAACAAATGTTACACTTTGTCTTTATCTCAATCTGGGCAATCAAGAACCCGTAACTGCATGGACATTTCCTGTTTATCTGGCTTTGAATCTTCGAAACAGCATGTAGATTTCGGATAAATGGTTCATGCAGTCCTTAAAACCAACATAGATTGGCCTTGGTCCTTAAAGGGACACTTTAGTGTTAGAAATACAAACATACATTCCTAAAGCTAGAGTCTGATACTAACTATTTGGGTTTTAAGCCCCCTGAATCTATTAAAGTGCTTAAATTTCCTGTATTCTCCCGTTCTCACTGCGGTCAATCCTGATAATCTCAGAATTACACTACTCAGCCTTGCCCAAGAACCACTACATTAAGCTGTATCGGTGTCTAGAGTGTCCCTTTAAAGATCAGCTATCAGCACCCAAGAATTTTAATATAATGTTACTTGTCCCTAATGTACGTATTCTTATAGTGAACAGATATGAGAACTAAAATTGAATGTAGAAATCTGTACTCCTCAATCTGGAACTGAATGCCTCCTTCTTTGCATCAATGATTACTATACGTTCAGCCATTTTCTGCCTTCGATCACATTAAGAAGAGGAAGAGAAAGAGAGACTTTGTGTCTGTTCCTTTTGGGTTGTGATGACATTCGCTAAATCACTAATATGCATTTAATGGAAACCGGTGCATCTCATGAAAAAAAAAAGAAAGGTCAACTCAAGATACTGTTGATCAATATTTTCTTCAATAGTTCGATTTCCAGAAAAGCAATGGTGTCTTTAAAGAGCTGAATGTGTTATATAGACCACTTAGAAGGGGCCTGTTTCCCAATTCTCTCAACAAAATAAACTATTTTGGGTAGATTTGTTTGACTGATAAATAATTATTATACTGCTTGGCTCATGAACAATTATTAATTCTATTCTAGTCATATTAAGTATCATTCTGCTTCTATGCCATTCTGTACCTTCAAACACGGCTCAGGACTCCTAGTATTAGCCATTGTTTTCTCTATAACTGACTCTCAAGGATTATACCTTTGTACAATTCTTGTGCATTGTGCAGAAACTATATAATACCGCGGTTTGAATAGGAGATTAAATACTGATAATTTACAATAACACAGTAAAAATGTTAAATGTTATAGAAATATTATACTTTGCCATAAGGTCACATATTTAATTCAGAAGTGCCTGGAACATATGGTTAACAGGTCTGTCAGTTGGGGACAGGTTGTCATTGTTATTTATAATGTGTCAATGTATTCTTTATTGCTTTACCAGTAGGCTTTCTTTCAAAGAAGTAGATGTTAGTTTTATTCCTGGTGAGATAGCTCAGCGGTTAGTGCTCCAACTTCAGAGTCAAAAGCTGTCAGTATCCACTCAGACGTTCATTCTTCAAAAGTTAATGAAGATCTATGCATGATAATTGGATAATAATTACTTAATTTCCCCTGCATGAATACTCTAAATAGCCATCTTTTTGCAGTTTAAAATATAATTATGTCTTAAAAAATACTACTGTCTGTTATATACAGTTAGCAATCTGGAACCTAGATTACATGAAACCCGGAACTGAAACGTTTTTTGGCACTCCACCACCACCTCCCGAACTGTAAAGAAAAAAACACTTTTGGTGTCTCCCTAGTCACCATCCCCACTCCATTTTGTTAGGGAAATTACATGCATTACTGACATTGTTTTTTTTTATTTTTATTTTTTTATTTGCATAAAGTCATGGTACAGATATCACTGTTTTGTATACATAGAGAAGTAACAATTATCTGTATGCGTCAAATACATAGAAAACAAGAATTTGTTGATAACAATTGTCTGTATGGTTTGTGAATCAAGATGTGTTTAAGTAAATACAAAAACAAAGATCAAAGATAACCCTGGTAGAATGGTATGGAGTGTATGTTGGAAGTTTTCCCCTTCGGTTAGCTTGCCCATGCTATTGCGTCTTGCCCAAGGGTGCGTGTGGGATCCCCCCTCATGGGGAATGCTGAAGGTACGTGCACCACCAGGACCAGATAGATGTGTAAGAGTGGTATCTGTCTCAGAGGGAGTAGCAAATTTCCTCCATATTCCTAGTGGTTTCCACTCTTTGGATCCAATCTCTTATGGGCGGCGGGTTTTTCCAGTATATAGGGATCAATTGGTTTGCCGCTGTTATCAAATGTAGGAGTAGTTGTAGGAGTTTTTTCTTTGGGAAAGTTTGGTGGTGGGAGAAGGAAGATGAAAGAATCTGGGGTTGGGGTCAGTTTTTCCCCCAGTATCGTCTGTATAAGGCTAGAAATGCGCCCCCACTAGGTTTGTATTTCTGGGCAGGACCACCAGAGGGGTGATGGCATCTCCAACATTGATCAGAGGATTGTGGGAATATGGCTCTTAGTCTCGCTGGTGTATAATACCATCTAACTATTCTTTTATAGTTACTCTCTTGGGTCTCTGTGTTTCTAGATGTTTTGTGATTATGTCTAAAGATTTTGTGCCACCTATCAGGTGGTATGGTGATATTGAGCTCTGATTCCCATGCAGAAGTGAAGGCCTGAGGGTGTTTGGGCTGTATGGAGAGAAGGAGAGTGTACATGACAGAGATAAGCTTCTTTTTTAATATGTGCCCCTTGCAATACTTTTCAAAGGGTGTTAGTTCTTGGATTGCCCTCTGAGCCCAGTGTCCTTTCTTTAAAAAGTGTACCATTTTTATGAAAACATTTGCATTGCTGTGATATCAGTCTCCGGTAACAATTTGTGTAAAGGTTTGATTTCATTCTCTTCAATTACTGCCTCCACTGACAAGTATTGTGAGTTATGATATTGCTTATCTATTTTCCCATCTGCTCCCGGAGGGAACAAGGGGTTGTGATTGATTGGATACAGTGGTGAGGGATAGGGGGATATGTCCTGATGTGAGCGTATGTGCGCCCATAGTCTGAGCGTGGGGGTGATGGTAGGATGTGTGCCATGGTGTAGTATGAAAGATCCTACCTTGTGCCACGGGATTGTGTAGATCGGGGTTCGGAAATAGGCGGCTTCCAGTTTCACCCATTGCTTATCTGAGTGTGGGTTGCACCATTCGTATACTCTAGTGAGCAGAGTTGCTTTGTGATATAATTCCACATCCATGAGGCTCAGCCCCCCCTCATCTTTTGGTCATTTAAGAAGTGAAAAGGATAATTGGGGTTTCTTATGTAGGTGGTGAATAACTTGTGGAGGGTATTGAAAAAGTGTTTGGGCAGGTAGATGGGTTGGACTTGCAGTAAATAAAGGATGCGGGGTAGCACATTCATTTTTAGAATGCTTATTTGGCAAAACCATCCGAAATGGGGCATGTTCCAAGACTTAAGGTCTGTAGTTATTGTTTGGATCAGTTTGGGGAAGTTGAGATCGTATATCTGAGAGATGTAATTTGGTATGTTTACCCCTAGGTATTGAAGTGACCCTTTTGCCCAAGTAAATGGATAATCCTGTTGTAGTCGTTCTGCAGTTTGTGAGGGAAGTGTGATCGGGAGGATTTCACATTTGCTTAATGATATGTGGTAAAGAAATGGAGGAATGTGTGATTGTGAAGAGCATATCATCTGCAAATGCGGCTATCTTGTGGATTGTGTTTCCTACTTGGATCCCATGTATGTGCGGATTCTCTCTGATGCCCTGTAAGAATGGTTCCAGGACCAGTACAAAGAGCAAAGGCGACAGAGGGCACCTTGTCTTGTGCCATTGTAGATTCGCACCGGGTCTGATAATTGGCCATTGATGCGGATGTGTGCTGTGGGTGAGGAATAAACAGCTTCCAGCCACTTCATCCAATTGGGACCAAAGCCCATATGTTGAAGTGTGAGCCTCATCAGGGTCCAGTCTACCCTGTCGAACGCTTTCTCGGCGTCAATCGACAGGAGTAGGCTGGTGTATGAGGTTTAGGATCTTGGTTGTGTTATGCTTAGCCTCCCTCCCCGAAACAAATCCCGACTGGTCTGGGTGGATCAAATCCTGGAGAATTGGGCATAAGCGATTGGATAAAATTTTGGTGAATAATTTGAGGTCAGTGTTAGTTAGGGATATTGGTCTATAACTTCCGCATTGTGTGAGATCTTTGCCTGGTTTGGGCAAGAGTGTGATGATGGCATTTAGTGATTGTGGTGGGAGAGTGGAACATTGCAATAGGGAGTTAAATGAATTTAGTAAGGGTTGTGCCAGCTGTGTTGAGAATGTTTTATAGTATTTTGCTGTAAAGCCATCTGGGCCTGGGCTTTTTCCCAATGGTAAATGTTTGATTGTCTCTTGATATTCTTGAATGGAAAGAGGTTGGTCCAGGGAGTGTCTAAGGTTAGCCGGTATGGTGGCTGAAATTCTACTTGCGAGAAACTCTTGGATGTCCTCTAGTGGAGAGGGGGTGGTCCTTAAATTATATAGTGAGGAATAGAAGTCATGGAAGGCCTTGGTTATGTCTGGCATGAGGCGAGAATTTTTGCCCTGTCTGTTTTTTATAGCAGCTATGAAGGTTCTTTCTCTCTGTTTTTTTAGTGCATGTGCTTAAAGACGGCCGCATTTGCCTCCCTGTGCGTAGTAAGGCTCTTTGTGAGTGTCAGTTTACGTTTGGTTTGGGTACTTAGGTGAATGTTGAGTTCTGTTCTTTTTTGGATCAGTGTTTTGTATATATCCAGAGTTAGGTTGGCTTTGTGAGTCTGTTCTAGCCCCCTGATTTCCCTGAGGAGTTGCGTTACGTGTGTGCTCTGTTGCTTTTTATGATTGGAGGCCAGTTGGATGAGTGTACCCCTGATTGTGCATTTGTGCGCCTCCCAGTTATTTGGTTATGTGGATTTGGGTATTTGCTCTAGTTGATGCGAGGTATGTGTGAGCATGGGAGGTAGTGTCTAGAGTGCTGTCTAGTGAGATATTGAAGTCCCCCCCTAGAATTAAGAGTCCATCTGTGAAAGACTCCAGTTTTTTGAGTATCTTGTTGAGAGCTGAGAGTTGTTTCCTATTGGGTAGATATATGTTTGCTCGGGTGGTCGCGGTGTTACCTATTATTCCTTTTAGGAATATGAATCTCACTTGCTCATCTTCTGTGTGTTCCTTGTATGTGAAAGGGAGATGAGAACTCAGTATGATTGCCACTCCCCTGGATTTGGACCCTGAGTAGTTGCTAAAGTAGCCTTTCAGATATTTATTGTTTTTGAATGAGGGAGCTGAGCCTGCTCTGAAATGAGTCTCCTGGACAAATACTACCTCAGCCTTCTGCTTGTGGTAATCTGCTAAGGCAAGGTATCGTTTCTCGGGTATATTGAGGCCCCTAGCATTGTGTGTGAGGATAGTGATGGTGGCCGGTGGTGACATCATGTCTGCTAGGAAGGGGATAGGTAAGAGTATGAATGGGGTGCCTCTCCGGTGCTAGTGTACTGACATTGTTATACACATTCATATACCTACATACATATCCACATATACACACACATGGGCATATATATATATCGACACACACATTGATATACATATGCACACATTCATATGCATACACAGACTCATATACACAATGACTCATACATATATTCATGTACACACACATACACACATACACACAAACACATACACAGACTTTCATATATACACACACAGACATTCATACACATGTTCATAATAAATCCACACACTGATACTTCATTTTTATTTAATAAGTAATAAAATAATACACTTTTTTAACTTCTTACCTTGACGTGGAGACCTGTAGTAAAACCTCATCCCTCACGGAAATGGTCATAATGCTTGGAGAAGGCATTTAAAAATATGTTTTAAAAAGCTTTTTAATGCTAGTAACAAAACCGGATAAGATCCATTTAGATGATTTTTTTTTTCTATCTGCAATCCCAGTGGAATAATAATACATGAATAATAATTTTAGATAGCTGGATAAGTATGGGCAGAGTTTAAAGATGAATCGCGTGACCCCTAATTTACCCAACCCAAGCTCATAGCCTTGTGTCCAATACTGACGTTCACAAAGAAAAGACAAACATTTCATTTGACCCATGTATGTTTGCAATCTGGCGGTTTGAGTTTATCATCTATATAAAGTACAGTTTGATATTTTATTAAAGCCAGCTCTAATTTTGTGACTTGGTAAGATTGTATTTCTGACATCAGTACAGCCGAAACCTTTAAGTATATGAGAAGTTTATTGCTTGGAGCTCTGCTTTTATCTATTTAATTGTATAGCACAGAGAGGGCCTGTGTAACTGTATCGAATATAAATTTGCACCACGTAAATTTAGATCCATGAGATTTACGAGGAAAATGAAGAAGCGTGTGCAAGAAACTTGGAAGTCAGAGTATAATTGCCCTAAATAATACCAAGCAATGCTAATGTCTATAGAGTCTTTGTTTTGGGAAGAAATTTGAGCCTTTTGCAGCCGAAGGGGTAACAGAGCAGTGTGTTGTATCCCCCTCTGGCAAGGAACATATAAAATGTTTTGGTAGCCCGGTTATCGACACAGCTGATACAACAAGAATCTTATTCCAGGGACTTGTTTGGGGAATGATCCAGACAGCCCTGTATAGACTCTATTGTTGTGTGATGTTTTGGCTACAATAGAAACAAAATTGTTAATTCGTTCCCCTTGAAAAATTGAAATGCAATACTAAAATTATATATACTGAGTTACAGACTGATTTAAATACCCTAAAGACAGTTTTAAAATGAAACAGATTTGTACTTTAACATAACTCATATATTCTTTGTGTGTGTTTGTATGTATATCTGTGCAACCATATCTACCAACTGTCCCAGATTTAAATGGACAGTCCCAATATGAGAACCTTGTCCTGCTGTCCAGGAATTCTGTTCTGGAGACTTGCTTCTGGGGAACACTGAGAAAAGTTTCTCCTCCCAATGTTTAAAAATATAGTAAAATAATTGACATAGTAACCTCCCAAATACACACAGACACAAACACACACACACACACAAACACATTTCTTTATATAAATTATATACAAAAGAAAAACACAACTTCTATGTTGGACATGCTTTCATTCTCAGTGAATTGCCAAGAAGAAAACGTGTGGTTTATTTGATGAACAGTGCTGTGTTATAAGTGATCCAGTCACCGACTAGTTACTTGTCACTTGTGTGTGATACTAATGCCACATACATATGTTCCAGACATCCAGAGTCCAATCCACTGGTGGCACTGTTCTTTAATGCAAGCAAGAGTTAGAATGTAAGTGGCCCTGGGCGACTAGAAACATTGTGTATCTTTGCAGATGTATCTACATTTTTACAGTTCCAGTCTGGACTGTCCCTTTAATACTCCTACAAAGGGAATTAAAAGTGTAAAGTTTGAGATGTTAAACCAAGAACAGTTTTAATCAACATGACATATTTGTCACTTAGACAGCACAAGTTTAATACTTTCTCCTTCAAAAGCCATGGCATTTTTTTCTGGAGGATTATGTCGTGTGCGAAAGCTGCTTTGAAGTTTGATTGAAACAAAAGGAACAAAAACGTATAATTAAGTTGCAAATCCTAAGCATTACAGTCATAAAATGTGATCATATTTGTTTTACAAATTGTGGAGGTGTAAAAAGTGCTATATATAAAAAAAACGCAGAGTTAAAGAATAAATGGTAAAAAGTCTTAAACCATCACTTTACAAGATATAAGGATGATTATAGAATGTCCCTCTGTTGCAGTAAATCCAGGAGTGACACCATCTCTTCAACCTGGAAATGACTGAGCTCATTCAACCAGTCCTGGTCCAACTTCCGTTATATTTGTCGGCAAAGTCGTAGAGTACAGGAGGGCGTAAAATGGAATTTATTCAAAGACAAGAAATCTAACACCGTGAGGGTCAGAGTTTGTTCAGCTTTCAGGCACATTCTCAAGCACCGATGTGAGCTACAATTGCAATCAAAATTATTAAACCCCCATTTAAATTCAGGTTTAGTGTCGAAATCTACAGTCTTTCACCTGTTTGCAATAAACAAATCAAATGAAAGCAATTGAAATAGCTCAACACAAGGAATGCTTCAAGTGGTTTCCCCAAATTCAACTGAAATGACAACTTATAATTACTCCAAATAACTCAAAATTATTCAACCCCCCCCCCCGAATTTGTTGTGTTGAGCTATTTCAGTTGTTTTTGTTTGATTTATTTCTTGCAAACAAGCTGAAAGTCTGCACATTTTGAGAATAAACCTGATTTTCAATGAGGGGTTGAAAACTTTTGATTACAACTGTAAGTGAGTGAGTGATACCTGTGTATTACTCTCAGATATGTTGAGTGCTGAGTAGACCCTCAAATCAGTTGATTGACGAGCTCATAGAGAACCTGCAGACTGATCATTGACCACAGAGTAATTCTTCCTTTTAACGTGCATTGCCATGAACTGTCTTCAGTTCCTGTGATATATATTTTTTTAAAGATTTTTGTAAATGCTTTCGGTAATACAGGTGATCTATTATAAGTGACAGAGTACATTGCACCGGGCTTAAACATACATAATTTTTCTTAAATACCGATAGAGTGGACACGTTTTTCTGTGTGTTATGGAGACAGCGACCGGAATGTTTTTTTTTAGTATAATCATATCTGCAAATCAATACATGCCCCTAAGCCCTCAACAAGCTGTTATTTACATCAATCAAGTCATAGCATTGATACTACTAGGTAAAACACATTTGCTTTATTACAGCAATACCAGAATAATCAATTAATGTACCCAAATGTATTATTTCATAATGAAATTGTAAATGGACATTGATTATAGTTCTAGCTAGGACACAGAAAAACGTGACATCAGTTTTTGATTATTTTTATTATCAGGGCATTTGAGGATCTAATTCAACTTTTTTTTCTCAATACTGTCTATCCATCCATCAGTCTATTGGTCTAATTTCAAGTTTCCTTGCACTTAAAGCTGAAAGGTTGGTGGGGTTGGGCTACAAAAGTAGTGCAGTTATTAATTGAGAGTATGTTTTACCCGGATAGTTGTCCTCATGAACCTGTCTTGTCTGTTCTTAGGGGCACAGATGTTCGCCAGTGTATAGGGTTTCACTGAGATGGTACCCTTAAAGATGATATATCTACCACCTCCGTGTGACATTGAAACAAAAGGCAGAGATTTGTGAATCAAATTGCAGACTTCTTAGACATCCCCTCTGGGTTGTCACTAGAGAAGCAATTAGTGTGATTGGTCAACTTAGGAGAATGGTCAGCTTTAAAATGTGCCTCTTGGATGTAACTATTTGTGCCATCTGGCTGTGTGGGTATTGTAATGCTGGAGACCTTTTTTCAGCGGTGTTGAGACCCTTAGCGTTGAGAAACAGGACAAGTCAAGGTTGCCGGTTGAAATGGCAACCTTGACTTGTCTATTTTGTTCTCTGCCACTTTAGTTCTTGCACATTGCATCAGTTTATATTGTGACACACACTGCCATTGTAGTTTATACAAATTGTGTCACTGTATGGTTTGGCACATCCACTGCCATTGTAGTGTTTACAAATGGTGTCACTGTATGGTTTGGCACATCCACTGCCATTGTAGTGTTTACAAATTGTGTCACTGTATGGTTTGACACATCCACTGCCATTGTAGTGTTTACAAATTGTGTCACTGTGTGGTTTGACGCATCCACTGCCATTGTAGTGTTTACAAATTGTGTCACTGTATGGTTTGAAACATCCACTGCCATTGTAGTGTTTACAAATTGTGTCACTGTATGGTTTGATGCATCCACTGCCATTGTAGTGTTTACAAATTGTGTCACTGTATGGTTTGACGCATCCACTGCCTTTGTCGTGTTTACAAATTGTGTCACTGTATGGTTTGACACATCCACTGCCATTGTAGTGTTTACAAATTGTGTCACTGTATGGTTTGACACATCCACTGCCATTGTAGTTTTTGATATACGGTGTCACTATTTATTGTGACACAACCCATTGTGACTGCCAGTTTTAAACATTGTGCCACTATATAGTGTGACACACACTCTCACTATACTTTTCACACATTGTGCTACCATATAGTATTTCATACACTGTATACCTTTCACACATTGTTGTTACCATATAGTGTGACACACCATTGCTGTAATTTCCACACATTTTGTCACTATATAGTGTTACACACTCACCATCACTGTAGTTTCTGCCCATTTTGTCACTATACATTGTGACACACACACACACACACACAGACTGTTTTGCCTATGTTGTCACTGTATATTGTTAACACATACACATTGTCACTATATATTGTGACACACACACACTTTCACTGTAGTGTTTCCCTATTTTGGCACTATATATTGTGCACACTGTCACTCTAGTTTCTCCATATTTTTTCACTATGTATTGTCACACACACACACACACACACACACTGTCACTGTAGTTTCTGTCTATATCGTCTAACACATACACACACACAGAGTCACTGTAGTTTCTGTCTATTTTGTCACTATATATTGTTTCACACACACACACACTGTCACTGTAGTTTTTGCCTATTTTGTCGCTATATATTGTTTCACACACACACACACACACACACACACACTGTCACTGTAGTTTCTGCCTATTTTGTCACTATGTATTGTCACACATACACACACACACACACTGTCACTGTAGTTCTTGCCTATTTTGTCGCTATATATTGTTTCACACACACACTGTCACTGTAGTTTCTGCCCATTTTGTCACTATATATTGTCACACATACACACACACACACTGTCACTGTAGTTTTTGCCTATTTTGTCGCTATATATTGTTTCACACACACACTGTCACTGTAGTTTCTGCCCATTTTGTCACTATATATTGTCACACATACACACACACACACTGTCACTGTAGTTCTTGCCTATTTTGTCGCTATATATTGTTTCACACACACACTGTCACTGTAGTTTCTGCCCATTTTGTCACTATATATTGTCACACATACACACACACACACTGTCACTGTAGTTCTTGCCTATTTTGTTGCTATATATTGTTTCACACACACACTGTCACTGTAGTTTCTGCCCATTTTGTCACTATATATTGTCACACATACATACACACACACACACACACACAGAGAGTCACTGTAGTTTTTGCCACTCTGTCGCTCGTCGTGCTACATCCCAGAGCAGTGCCTCCTATCATGCCAGAGCAATAATGACTAGCCTTTGGAATCCTTACTGTTATGGGCTGCATTTTCGTTAATACTCGGTCAGTGCCAAAGGGTAGCCCTCGCTATGCTGTTTAATTAGATCTGCTGATGAAAGCTTTCAAATTGTGTCAATACTATGTCAGTTATCATTTATATAGCGCATACATATCCCATAGCACTTTATAGTAGGAACACAGATCATTCAGAAAATATTTAGGTGCATTATGCAAGTGCAAATTTACTTTTATTTTTCAAGTAACACAATTAAATCTCATATTTAAAACCCTCCATCTTTGTGTGTCTAACTTCTTCACTATATTCCTAAAAAGTCATGATTCCTAGAATCTTAATGCATCCAGCTTTTGTGGGTTATTGGGTGATACATTGCTCTATGTGCCAGAGTTCTCCCATTTCTGTCTATCTGAAATATGATAAGGGTAGGTTTTCGCTTCCAGATGAGGAAATCTGCATGTTGTGGACAAGAATTGAGCAACGAGGATTCTAGGTATGGATTTCATTGGCTTATAGACCAGATGAAGATGAAACCAGAATAAAAAAATGGCAAACTTTATTGTTCCATTAAAACAGCAGTCAGTCTGAGGAAAAGGGGAAAGTGGATGCTAGTAAGGGAGACTACCACCAATGCATTTAAAGCACCATAAACACTGCACTTTATTAAGTGTTTCCCCACTATCAATATTGCTAATGAGGGGCTAAACTATCAGTGTCATTCACTAAAATAAGAATTCAGATTGAATTTAAAATTTATGGTCAACTAGAACTCCAATCTGCTTTCAATTCCACTACTCTGGCCTTGAATTTAAAATTTACTTAGAATTCTCACTTTAGTTAAAAGGGTACTATAGTGTCAGGAGCACACTAAAGTGACACTATAGTTCTAAAACTACCATTAGTGGGCCAGTCCCCCTTACCTCTTGTTAGAAATGTGATATACTCACCTTTTTCCAGGGCTTTACATCTGCCCCCCCACCCCCATTCCACCTCCTTGGCTGACATCATCAAAGTTGATGATTTCAGCCAATCACAATGCTTTCCCATAGGAAAGCGTTAGATTGGCTGAGATTGTCAATTCTGATGATCTCAGCCAAATAGGCGAGGCTTGGGCGGAGCCAAACACAGTCCTGGCCAATCAGCATCTCCTCATGGAGATGCATTGAATCAGGTTTCTGGAGACTCTAAATGTCAATACTGCACTTTGACTCTAAATGTCAATACTGCACTTTGTCCTGCACTGATCCAGGAAGCACCTCCAGTGGCCTTCTGAGGAGTGGCCAGTGGAGGTGTTACTAGGCCATAATGCAAACACTGCCTTTTTTCTGAAAAGGCAGCATTTACACTGAAAAGCCTGCAAGGATAGGCTATAGACACCAGAACCACTACATTACGCTGTAGTTGTTCTTGGGACAATAGTGTCTTTTTAATAACACATTTTTTAAAATGTCAATCCACTCCAAAAATGTTTGACAAAAAACCCTTGGGATGGTACCAATAGTCTTTTAGCAATATAACCGCTATAATGAGCAGCGGTGGTTATGACTCTTAGTGAGTCTCTTGTGTAAAGGATAACGTAATTCCTTAGTGCCATTGTGGGATACAATTAGCTAAACACAGATTCATGCTATTGGCTTTAATGTATTTTATTTATAAGATACATGTAGCTTACATATTAGAGATCTATAGCTAGGTTTTTTTCTGTGGGCAGCTACTTCTGATCGGCCGGCTTGGAGCCAGGCTAAAATTAAATTAGTAAGCAGCAGATTGCCGAGGATATGGCATGAGGAGTTCCCTGTACGATATGAAACATTATACACGTATAAACCAGGACAGATGGCCACCCTAATTATGAGGTATATAAGAGAATGTGCCTCTGGAGCTTACAGACTGACAGAGAAAAAGCAGTTATATTAATGTATCAATTGTGCCGCACTTGGCTGTCTTATTTCAATTCTGTAAAAGATTGTATTAGGCCAGCAGTATAGACATGCAGCCTTCCTACCATACAGGACACACTGTAAATCTAGAGGACATGTTCATCATCTTTGTCAAAACCAAACAGACTGTTTATTCAGCAAGCTTGCTGTCACAATTATGTTGAGAGGGTGATAAAAAAGAAGACATTAGAAAAATAATGATTGGGGAAGAATAAGCCCCTACTATACATCCTCTTCTTACGGTGAATATATGGTGTTTCTCATTGTTCATTAATAGACAGACATTTCAACTTTCTCTTGATAATGTGCCATCCTGATCCTACCATTCTAAAGTCCGTAATCCCATGTAGGTGGATCTGCTGAAGACAATGTTCCTTCTAAAATGATCAAATATGGGATAACTCCTCTGCATCTGAACTGCAACTGGCTTTAATTAAATTAAGACTGCATGATATGCCTAAAACAATGTTATTTTAGGAGTGTGAATAATCATCCTGAATTGTATATATTTATAGGTTCTAAATTTGCCTCTGACCATGGGATGTTGATACATAGCTGCATCTCACTGGCTTTTTTCTCTTTAAAAACATATTTTCCATACTCATTTTTTTCAGATGGTCAAAGCAGCATAGTTGTGTTTTTTTATGATATGGGTTGGAGCCTTATTCACCATCTGTTTGATAACTTGACCTATTAATGTTCAGTTAGTTCTCACTCAACAACCTGTTTACCGACTGCTCGGTCATATGACCATTTCTCTAGTGCGCTAGAGAATCGGTGTATGTTCGAGGGAATTTCCCCCCAAACACAGATTCAAGGGATTCCCCAAGCTAGTGAGCTGGTCGATGTTTGGGGGAATTCCCAGAACATAAACCTTTTATCTAGGACATGCAACCCTGGGTTGTCTTGCTGGTGTGAGGCACCAATTAATTTTCCGACCTAGACGTAGTCACAGAACTTGGTCGGTAATTGAGGAGTGCCTGTATGCAAGTACCATACCTTTATGTATACTAAATGTATACCTTTGTATACTACATGTATACCTTTAATACCATTATGTTCCCATATCAGATGGTATACTGCGAGAGACCCTGGGACATAGTTTATTGAGTTAACTTATAATCATCACGTTTTCAGTAACCAACTCAGCGCATGCACATAGAGCTGGAACAGTAGCACCGAGTGTACATAACTGCTTATTGAGCTATTGTCATTTACTTCACAATCGTTAGTTTGCTTTATAGGCAAACTCCCATACCTGTCCTGCAATCATTTAAAAAGTATAATTAGTAATGTGCTCATTCCACAAAAGAAAGGAAACAATGTATAGCAGAATGATGACAAGATAATTTTTTGTGTGAGTATGTAACAGATCATCAAAATCCCCTAAGTCATCAATGTATTTCACTCAATAGGGGACAAGTAAAATAATCAATAAATGTAGAGACCAAACAATGGGCATCATGAATTGAGAATGTCACTTGTACACCATACAATTTATCATGAGGCTAGCAATCCCTCCTGCCTGGGAATAGACAGAATTCATCTTTGTGATTTCTCTATAGATAAATAAATGCATCATACACATGTAACAATCCCAATAAGCAAAAGGGAAAGACAAATACAAGGAACAAATCTGACATCCTTGTTTTAAAGATTTTCGTAATATATATTTATTGTACGTGGAGCCCCATGTTGTACATGGATTAGCATGGCTCAGGGGTGGCCAGCTTTCTGCACTCCAGATGTTGTGGAATACAACTCTCCTAAAGCTTTGCCAGCATCACAGCTGTAACAGCATTATGGGAGATGCAGTTCACAACATCTGGAGTTGCGAAGGTTGCGTACCCCTGGTGCAATGTCCAATTCTTTATTTGTTAACTTTGCTTTGATTGCATTGTATGTTTTTTATACATTAAGATACATTTTGCAGAATACTTTCATTACTCTCTTCCCTGCGTCTAAACGAGTCTGTATTGCACAAAGTAAAACAGACCTGCTATATTTTACCCAATGGGGAACCAATAAATAGCATGGGGATTCAATTTTGGTTCCTGACCCAGGTGTTAGGAGACATGGGTCTAGAAACGTTTCTGTAGAAGTTTCATTTTAAAAGGTTTTTTATTACCAGCTTTAGTCTTGAAATCCCTAGTGTGTTCACAATATCTCTTCCCAGCGGGGCAGTAATGTGGAGCTGTGTGTTGCTAATGTTTCATTCAGTATGTTTTTTTTTTTTATTATCACAAATCATTATTTTAGGTAAAAATGTACCATCTGGGTCAATGTAGTTTTGTCACAAACTTATTTAGATTTAAGTGTTTATTTCAGGCTTGCTTTTCATACGTATATAATGCTGGACGTTGTATAAACTTTTCCTTTGTGCCATAAGGGATGATGGATGGTGTGAATCTGCAAAGGTTAGTTTGTGCTTACGTTGACCTCCCAACAGTCCCAGATCTGGCAAAATAGTCCCGATTTGTGGTGCCCTTTGTAGTCGTGTCTCGTTTTATCTCTGTGCTCTATTTCTGGGTGCACTAGAAAAAAGTATCCATGGCTGAAGGCCAAAGCAGAGTATTTCTGTCCATGTGAGTGTAATTTCATAGCACTCTGCGCATGCTCTCAGGAGGTTGCTAAGTTGGTACGTCGGGTCTGCCAGCAGCAGACTTCTGCTTGAGGACATCGCTTTGTATGACACCCTATAAACTTAGGCTTCTCTTCATTCTCAACTTAAAATGCACATTCCAAGTCAAAGGATGTCCTACAGTGGATAATAGCCATCCTTTCATTGGATAAAACATATTAAAGGAACAATATTGGAATGTATTGCTCACCCTATAGTGTTAAAAACACAATCTAGGTGGCCGGCACCCTAAAAAAAAAAAAACTTTAACACTAGCCTTTATTCCAGTGCCGGCTCTGCCCCACCACGCCTCCTTGGCTGAGATCATCAGAATTGACTTTCCCAAAGGAATTCTGAATATCTCAGCCATAGAGGCAGGGGGCAGAGCCAAACATAGTCCTGGCCAATCAGCATTTCCTCATAGAGATGCATTGAATCAATTCATCTCTATGGGAAAAGTTCAGTGTCTCCATGCAGAGAATGGAGACCGTCAACATCAACCCAGGAAGCACCTCTAGTGGCCAACTGAGTGCCTGCCATTGGAAGTGTCCCTAGGCAGCAATGTAAACATGGCCTTTTCTCTGAATCACATGCAAATTTCTTATTGACAATGCAATTATTGTTATTATTTTCTTATTTATATAGCGCCAGCAAATTCCGTAGCGCTGTACAATGGGTATAAAATAATATTTTAAAATAGTTTGTGGAAAAAATATATATTTTAGTGGCACTGCTATTTGAAAAATACACATTACAGCAGCTACTGGAATCCTTGCAAGACCACCTACTGAATCTGGGCAACACACCATATTTAAACACACATACTCACTAATCACTTTACAAGGACTGGCCTCTTAATTGGCAATCATTTCTTCCCCCCAGTGGCCTTGATAAGGAGATTATGTTTTATGGTTACATATGTTGAATTAGCAAAGATCTATTTCAGGTTAACAAGCATCACACATTTAAAAAGTCTCTCTGGCAACCTGTGGCTGTGTAAGACAGTGTGAAAATTGTAATAAATTTGGACTGCTTAATTGTTTGGTGTAATATCCTTGTGAGTTAGGACAACAAACCATTAGCCTTTTACCTTCCTATTTGTGAGTTAAATCATTTATGTACACTGCCTTTATAGCTACAATTAAGAATATGAGCTGCCTCTGCTGTCTGCGGGGAGCTGGGTATTTCTACAATTATTCGCAGAGTTGATACCTCTTCAACTCCCAGAGAAATGTTTAGTCTCAGATTTGTTACTTTTTTATGGCGATCATTCCAGGAGTCTGTTATTACTAAGGACTTGCTTTTTCTCTCATTACAGCAAACCAGTAAAATTAAAATTAGACCGTAGATGTTAAAAAAAAAGTTTTGTGTTTGAAAATGTGCACTGCCCGGTAAACCTAAAATATAAATTTTTTTAGAGGTGAGAGAGAGGGAAAAATAGAAAATAATGAGAGCGACAAAGGTACATTCTATAAAGCCTGATCAAATGTGTACTTTTGCAAAAAAAAAATAAAGCACAGAATTGCAGAGCAATGTGTGTGTCCCCTGTGGCTAAATGCGGTACTGCATGTCTAAGCAATAGTTGTTACCCCAAACTTTTCAAGTCTAGGCAGCCCAAGTGGAAAGTTACCACTTTTCCTTATCAGCCAACCCCTTATTACTTTTATATCCTGGAAAAAAACTAATCTGAAATTAACATTATTTACGACTTTTGTATATAAAATCGATTAGATTACAGAGTAAATCTTCAAAGATGTGTGTTTGTAAAACCGGGGTCTCGAAGAGACTATGTTGGCAAGTCGGGTTCTATAATTTGTATTAATATACTATATTTGTATACTGCGCTGTAAGTTGTATTTTTGGTTTATTTTTTTAAATTGTAATTTAAAGACTCCCCCTCATTGCTATATATCATTGCTCATTTTCTGTTTGCCTTGGCTTTTTCATGCATCTATTTCTGTAATGTAAGCGAAGACCACTTTCTTTCTTTTACCCGCTACTTTTCTTTTCTAAATGAATCTTAGAAAATGAATAAAAAATGTGTAACCCAGTCCAGACCAAATTCAATTTATATTGGTTAGGTTGGTATGTTCTCAGAAATTTCCCTTTAGACTGTCTGACAAAGATTTAGAGACTAATTCAGTTCTGAAATTGAAAGCGCTCCTTCAAATTATATGTAATATTAGCTGAAGATTCTCTTGGCCATCGGATGATTTATTACGTTTTAATATTTAGTATGGCTGCGATTCCAACATGGAACCAAAGGTCAGTATAAATTAGCCCTAGCACATGTCCAGATGGACAGAAAGCTTTTCATCACGAGTGGGTTAGCCTATTCCTGGATGCTGAGGGCAGCATATGCTGTCTTTTCCTTGTTCCTTTGAAACACATCTAGTTTAAATGTTCCCCAGGAGTAACAATGTCATTCATTAAACTGGAACGATTCACAAATGTGCCCTGCAAGTTCTTTTCCCTTTGCATCCTGACTGTGAAACTAAAAATTATGGACTGGTTGTAGTCTGATTATAAAGGAGTGCTTCGGATGGACGCCCAGACTCTCAAGAAAAATGGTATACTAGTGCTACGGAACAAATGCTAAAGCAGAACTCCTTCGGAATAATGAAGACCATATCACATGCACACACTAAGTAAAGGTCTCAAATATAAAAAAAAAGAAACCAAATACACAACTTATTAGGATTATGGTGCCGGCAGTGGAACAATCACCTGGATGGGAATATGTGATGTTCCTCGAAAAGAGAGAATGGTGGTCAATGTTGTCATTAAAAGGAATTTGGCTCTGCTGGTGAATTCAACATGAATTCTCTATGGTGTCTCAATCTAGGGACCAGAAACATTTAGTAACATTGCAAAGACTTTCTATTCAACCCTATCGATGTCAAGTTACAGGGTGCTCATATTGAAAACTCATGGTTGATGACTGCGTTGTTTTCAGCAGTTCTGATTCCTTAAAGTGTATCATGTTCTCGCCCTATACTTGTCCAGGACTCAGGAGGAAAACACAAATTCTGTGCAGTTGATTTTGCACTTACTGTTACTGAGTAACCATGTGCACACTCGGCTAATCTTTGGTCGTTTCTTTTCTGCTTACTTCAGAAGTGGAATGATAGGTCACACGATGCAATTGCCAATCTTGGGAAATAATCATTTCTTGGCCCTTTTTTCTTACACGTGTATCACTTATTTGTGAAGTTGGAAAAAATTAAAAAGGGAAACTCTTATGGAATTTACACCACCGGATAAAACATTGGAAATGACCTGTAATTTGTGTTACTTTTTTATTTATGACATGCACCATTTTCTTTTAAATGTATATTGAAGCTTTGGCTATTGACATCACAATCCAGTTCAGTCCAGGCACAAACAGGGCACAACATGTATTATGGGAGAAAAAAACAGAAACATTGTTTCAGAATGTCCACCTCCACATATTACGTACAAGGACAGAAAAGGGCAGAACGTTGGACAATGACTGACAGGGAGCCAAGATGGAGGTACTCGCGGTTGGAAGTGAATGCAGCAGTGTGACTTTCTACATTCCATTTTTATTTATCAGACCTCATATTTGTAAAAAATAAGGGCTACATAAACGGAATATTAAAACTCTTGGGGATGTGCCAGTTCCACTTTAAGAACTAAGACAAGTCAATTTCATCTACGGCTGAATTGTCAGACATCCATCAGAGAATTGCAAATGTGGGACCACGATAGCTCAACTGGAAAAATAGCTGACAATTAGATTGTATGCCAATTCAGCTATTCTGGCCTAGAGGTTGATTTCCCCAACAATTCACAGCTTACAACCCTGTTTACAATGAAATAATAAAAAATAAAATAAATAGATCTACATTTCACTGCTTTAAGAGCATGTGTTACCAAATTCAATAGATGCTTTTAAAAGTAGCTAATTGTGTTTTTGGCAGAACATAATGTACAGTGTTATATTAATGTACATTATATGAATACTAGTATTTTGTTAGTCACAGGGAAAAGCCTGATTGGCATTTTGGAGGTCAAATTCTTTTTTTCCCTTCTTTTCTATCAAACATGTCAAAAGGCTTCATTATATGCTCTTGTCTTCTTTGGACTGCAATTTGGATGTGATGAGGATTTACCTTAAAAAACCGAAGTGATTCTTCAGTAGGATTTCAAACATGTCATAATGATAGCTTAATAAGTAGCAAAGTCTCCGCTTAAACAGACCAAAGCATGCTTACAAAGAAAAACCGCAGCATTGCATCAGTAAAACCTTAATAAAAGCACACATTTTCCCCAAAACTAGACACCGTCAAGAAGCTACCAGGCCAGACCGCAGAACAACCTGAACCTAACCTCCACAACAGCACACATTTTCTCAAACCAGACACCTTAAAAAATGTAAAACTGTCTAATATGTTTTTCCACAAAACAAAATGACAGGCAGGAAGTTTTGTAGGAAAAAATGTGGTTTTTAAGTGTTTTCCATAAATGTGTGGCTTTTTGTTTCATCAGACACTGCTACTGTGAAATGCTGTATGTGTAAATATCCAAGTGGAGTAATGTTGTCTGCATGATGTAGCCTCTACCTCAGATTTGGCTAGCTTTGGCATAACATTTGTCAGCAACATTTTATTCATGCTGATACAGCTTTAAGGTTGGCTGAGCATCATGGGAAATATTGTTCTGCATGATAGGGAATTTCCAGTCACTGCCTTAACACACATAAGATCACCTTTCCTTATAGGGAAATGGTAAGAAAATATAAAATCTTAATGTCACATTTTATGACAGAGATAATATGTTTGCCATCTTTTTTCTACAAACATATTTTGTTCTATAATTTAAGTTCAGGTTTAGGAGTTTTATTCACTAAACACAATGAATTGCCGTCGAATGGAAACACAATTTCAAAATTGATGCCAAAATAGTTGATGTGGTAAAAAAATAAATAAAAAAAATTCTATCTCAGCCTGAATTTTGCAATTTGATCTTGAGTTCCCCGCCATTAGCAGTTTAGTGAACAAACCCATGTGTGTAGTCATTACTTTACTTATATTATCGGCATTAAATTGGCTTTTTAGAATTCCCTGCCCTCATTTGGATAGCGTCTCTCTGTTACATTGCCTCAGAGATATTTCCCCCAGTCCCTTTGGTTCTAATAAGAACTGATTGCGGGGAGGCAAGTATGCAGATAATGAGATAATTATAAAGCCACTAAAGTACTCTGGTCACGTGGAAAGGAAAGGCAGAGCAATTTATCATGGTGACTGCCAATAAGAGGAAGAACATAATTGATTTGTAAGATGGCACTTAAAGGGTTATTACCTTAAAGGGTCTACCACAAAGTCTATTGGGTTTAATTAGCTGAAATCATTTATAATATGTTCTTGGCTAATCTGTGGGTGGTCACCCCCTCCTCCAAAAAAAAACATAGCAAACGAAGGGATCTTAATGGATTGCAAGCTGTGTTTTATTTCCGGAGTAGCTGTAGAGGATTTTATCGTTTGGCTGTTATGTTAGTTACTTGTTTCCCTCTGCCCTCCGTGTAGAACCCAACACAAACCAGACGTATTATTTGTTAAACTATTACTATTAGCATTAACTATGTCATGTTGCCACATGGCCTTTTGGGCAACTCCAACCCTGCAGCAAAGAAGCTATTATGGAGTTGCTGATGTCACATGGGAAGAGATTGTGTCGTGTTCCATGCTAAATATCTTGCCCAAAGCAGAAGACACTAGGTTTGTAGAATAATCTTGGTGGTTTGAATATTACATTATGTAATAAGTAAACTTGTGCAAGGCACAACAATTTAGTTTGGCCAAATCAATGCACCCCAAAAAAATGCAGTTTGTGTGGTCCAAAAATTGTTCACATAGCGTTTTGGCTTGAAAAAATTCCAGCCATGCAAACAATTCGGGAAAATGATTCATACGAACCAAAATGGTGCAAGATTGGCCAAGCAATGTATTGCAAAATCATTGTTACAATTCTGGAAAACCCACCTTGGTCTGCCCACACTATGCCTGGTCTCTTGACTGATTTGCCCTGCCCGAGGATTCTTCCCCAAGCAGGGCAAACCTTCTCCATGATGCCTACACACTGGCTGCTCTTTGCCAGCATGCCTGCAATTGAAAGGAGTGACACTCTGTTCATATACTCCCTAGCCAGCGCTAGACGCACTGCTGTGGTTTCTATGCGTGAATAGAGTAGAAGGACTGCCTTTGCGTCATCTCTTTTGTTCTCCTTTATCAATCATTTACTCGGGATATATTCTGTTCTGAAGAATTGATTGACAGATGAAAGATTGGTCTCCCAATCTATACATTTGCTAGAAAAAACTGCTAACACACTGTATAGATGACATTTGATGCACTTTAGAAAGAGAAAATGTAGTTTCGGGCATGACAGGTGCCCTTTACAGCAGTGAAACCAATAAAATCATATCTCTTACTATTTGGAGGTAAGTAATAAGGTTGGAGGGAGGTGGGACGTGTGGTGCTTTAACATAGATGCACTTTGTATCTCTGGTGTCATACAACTTCCAGTAATAGAATGTGTCATCTTAACTCTGTGCTCACTTGGGTGTGGGGTTGAAAGGGAGACAAAGCTTGCCAGCAAGGACTCTCCACGCAGAAAGCACTTTCTGAGCAGAAATGTGCTGGAAAAGGATCATGGTCTAAAACAGAAGTACTGGCGTGCATGCTCTGCTCCTCCAAAGTAGGAAATTAGGGAAAAATAACATGGATTAATGAGACAAGGCCCCAGATTGGAACTATTTCACTGGATCCTGAGTTGGGATGTATGGTAATAAGTAATTTGAAATAAGTACCACATCACTCAATAGCAGTGTAACTGCCTAGCATTTAATGCTTCTCATTTCTCCCGATCTAGTTATATTTAAAGGACCACTATAGTGGAAAACAAACTCGTTTCCCTGGCACTATGTAGTCCTTAGGTCCTCCCCACCCTCATGACCCCCCTCCCGCTGGTCTGAAGGGGTTAAAACCCCTTCAGCCACTTACCTTTATCCAGCGCGGGGCTCCCTTGGTGCTGGTGACCTCTCCTCCCCCTCCGAAGTTGGCTCCCGCATGGAGTCAAATGTGCATGCATGGCCAGAGCCGCACGCACATTAAAGACGCCCATAGGAAAGCATTACTCAATGATTTCCTATGGACGTCCAGCGTCGAGAATCGCATAAGCGGCCTCTAGTGGCTGCCAGTGAGACAGCCACTAGAGACTGGATTAACCCTCAGTGAAACATAGCAGTTTGCCCCCCCCTCCCCCCCGACCATTTAATTGAGCTGAAGTGGTCTGGGTGCCTATAGTGGTCCTTTAAGCCAGTGATTTAAAGGAGCACTCTAACTAAACTTGGGTGCCGCCGAAATTTTCGGAGAAATATTTTTTTTCTTTTTGCATTGTTTTCGGACTAAATTTGTCTATTATTTTTTATTTTGGAATTTAATTCTGACGAGTTTAGCTTATTGTCCCCTCTCTCACTATTATTAGGGTGAGGGGGGTTGGTAAGGTATTTTTTTATGGGTAGTTGGGGGCCCTACTTTGGGACCCCTAGTCACCAGGAGGGAGGGAGGCTTGGGGACCCCTAATCAGGTGGGTCAAAATTATTTTTATTATTAGCCAATGGGTGGGGGCAGGCGAGACAATAAGTCCACACCTCTCTTTATTATTTAGGGCCCCCACCTGCCTCCAGTGGATGGAAGCTGGGGGAGACAGTAGGTCCACCCCCTTTATTATTTAGGGCTCCCAACTGCTGCCAATGGGTGGAGGCTTTGGGGGGCTATAGGTTCACCCCTCACTTTATTATTTAGAGCCCACACCTGCCACCAATGGATATTCGGGGTGGGACAAAAGTCCATCCCCCACTTTATCATTTAGGGACCCCACCTGCTACTAATGGGTGGGGGCCTTAAATGATAAAATGGGGGATGGACTTTTGTGAGCGGTGGACCTAATGCACTATTACTTGCCTAAGGCTGTGTACCTTTGCAATGAATTTATATAACTGTGTTAATCTGCTACACAGCCCATTATGGCATTTAACATATAATAAGCAAATATTCTGCGTTATCCAAGCAGCTTCAGAGAGGCTGTGCTGCGAGTTTCTGAAAACTCTTCTAAAACAGTTTGACAGAATATGGAGGGGAAGGGTAGTTTCTCCAAGATTCAAAACACCATAACAACTAAAAAGAGTTGTAGTGGCTGCGCTAGCTAAATTAGCCATTTAATGTCACATTGAACACTTTTAACACTTTAACTGACTTGGTGTTAGACGGAGCACCTCTTACTGTAATTGTACAGATCATTTTCTTAAATTACATTTATACAATTTGTTTACAATTATCTGCTTTTATTAATACATGCAGTATATTAAATACTGAAACGTTGAGTGTCTATGGACACTTTTATAAAATGATAAGCACACCTAATCTCGAAAAACCTGGCTAATGGCTATATCATAATAGCCGAGCTCCAAAATTGTCTGTCTGTCTATGATAAATAGCCACACAGGGCACGATTCACCCAGGTCCATCACACATAACCCAAGCTGTTCAGGAGAGAAATTCCAAATGCATATGTGGGAGGGATAGCAAAAAATAGCCTACATACCTAGTTACAGACCCTAATGAGTCACTCGGTGAAAAAGTTTGGACACTGGTGTGTCTGTGTACTGCGGATGACATTTCTCTAGAACTTTGCTAGCATTCTACACAGAAGGGAGAAGTTCGTGTTGCAGATTGCCGGCCTCAGGAAGTCTGCATGGTAATTAAGGATCATGACAAACCCAAGCTGTCATACAGAGATCTCACCTGTTTCTGTACAGCTGTCCATATTAGCTGATGTGAATTAAAACAGAACTAAATCTTACCTGCTAATTTCATTATGGTGTGAACATAATTTTTTTCGGCATCTTGCGTGACAGTTAATTAAAGGTGCCAGGCCTCCTACTACTCAGTGACAAGACGCGAAGATTGCACTAAAAGCACGGCTGTGTCTATGTGTTGGCATTGTATCTGCAGAAACTGAACAGAGGGAGGGCGAGAAAGGAAATATTTTTGGATCATAATTACTATTGCAATCTTCCAGACAGCGAGTGAACATTTCTTAACTGCTAACAAACCAGGATTTTCTACACACAGCCCATCTGAAAAGTGGAGGAATACATACTTCCCAATTGTCCAGACCTCCTGATCACCGTCTTCCAGGGATTTTCATAAAAGTGAAAATTGTCCAGAATTTAAATTGAATTGAAAGTGAATTTGGAAGTATAACTAACTTAGATATTTTTTCCAGTTCACCTAATTTACCTTTAAAGGGACACTATTGTCCCCAAAACAACTACAGTATAATGTAGTGGTTCTTGTGTCTATAGCCTGTCCTTGCAGGCTTTTCAGTGTAAATGATGCCTTTTAAGAGAAAAGGCTGTGTTTACATTACTGCCTACTAACACCTATAGTGCAGTCATTCAGTCGGCCACTGGAGGTGTTTCCTAGTACAGTGCTGCACCAGTGTTCAGTGCCTCCACGCTCTGCATGGAGACACTTAATGTTCCCTATAGAGATGCATTGATTCAAAGCTTTTCTTCAAGGAGATGCTGATTGGCGCCACGTGGCATTTTGTTGCGCATGAACAATAGTCTCCCAATGATTTCCTAATGGAAAGCATTAGATTGGCTGAGATCATCAAATTTATTGATCTTTGCCACCTTTTCAGAGCGATCTAAGGAGGGGGGGGAGGGGCAGGAACCATCCACACCAGCACTAGAGTGTCAGGAATACATGTTAAATTTAATTGAATTCTCCCTTTAGTGAATAACTATGGATGTGTTTTTTCTCTGGAGCCCCGTTCCTGTGGACAACAGATAAAAGCGACATTAAATCTCTCCTCGAGTGCATCATAAAGTCATTGTAGGACATTTCTCCTATCTCTGAGTGCTTCTGAATTTCTCTGCACCCTGACTGCCCTGGACACCCCTGACTGCCAATCTGGGATTAAATGCCCCTTTTATAGATGGAGCTGCCAACGTGCATTACTAGCACAATGCGTGGTATCGCCTGCACACCACACTCTCTCTCTGCGCCTCCTACTGTGCCCTCTCGTCCTGGTTTAATTTCTCCAAATACTGACGTTTTGGGGACCACTTAAAATATGTATGCAAACATTCCAATAAGTATCAGGGAATCCTGTCTATCAGAGTTAGCATCCAAAGGAAAGTCAGCTTTATATTCCGATCACACTAAGCCAATTAGTTAAAGGTCATGGGAGTTATAGCACAGCTTATCCCTGCTATGTGGCTGCAGGTCCCTACAGGTATTGGGTTTAACCGGACTTTTTATTTCATTTTATTTTTCTCCTTCTCATAGTGTGACCTTGAGAATTAATAGAGAAATGCAGTCTTTGTGGCCAGGCAGTTCATTATAGAGGTATCACTTGAAATTTGCTCTCTCATTTTTCTTTTCACCTTCAGTGGGCAACTGCAATCTAAATGTGTCTGCACTAATATGAGCGTGATGGTCTTTCTCTTGAAGTTTCTGTGGCTTGTCGCAATTGAAATTTCTTGTCTGCACTTTCTTTATAACCTGATAGATTTGTTTCTGTAAATCTGGAGCTGGGAACAGCTTCCAAGCAATATATATTGCTCGATTGTCGCTTAATAAAGTGATACTGATATCTTCATAGAATGTGTGCCACCTTTGTGCACACTGTTTATTCAATATTGAAAATATTAGCCATAAGATTCATCTTTAACATTCCCTCCATTATTCGGTTAAGCTGACATCCTGTCAGGAAACTGACAGGGATCCAATACGCAGAGTGCGCACAGAAGGAGGTACGTATACCGGACCTTAGAATGGCCGGACTAACGTAAGGACAAGCAAGAATAGTCAAAAGGTAAGCCGAGGTCAAGGGAGCCGGAGGACAGGTAAGCGAGATACAAGCCGAGTCAAAGGAGAGGAGAGGACAACAGGACAAAAGACAAGCAAGGGTCAAAACCGGAAACACAAGATAAAGAACGCGCTGAGTGACTAGCAAGCTAGAACCACGACAGGGCAATGAGCAGTAGTAAAGGTTTCCTTTAAATACCCTGTACCTAAATAGAGACCACGCCCCCAAAAGGTCCGGAATAGCGGTTCCCGGCACTTTATGCAAATGCCGACGTCATGACGTCGACGCTAGCCGTCGCGTCATAAAAGGGGGAGGAGCTAGCGCGGCCGGCGCGAAAACGGCCGGAATATGCCGAAATGCTAGGGGAAGGGAGCCCCTAAGCAGAGAGGATGTCCTCCCTGGATACATCACCAACAGGTACCCTGACAGTACCCCCCCTTCTAGAAACGCCCACCGGGCGGATGGGACCTGGCTTAGAAGGAAAACGAACGTGGAAGGCCCGAAGAAGACGAGGAGCATGCACGTCTATACCAGGAACCCAAGACCTCTCTTCAGGACCATAACCTTTCCAGTCTATGAGGTATTGCAGCTTCCCCCTAGAAATACGAGAATCAAGGATGGACTTGATGATATATTCCTCCTGACCATCCACATGGACCGAGGATGGAGGAGCAGAGCGGGAGGAAAATCTGTTACAAACAAGAGGTTTCAATAACGACACATGAAAAGAGTTAGGGATGCGTAGAGTAGGAGGTAGATCCAGCAAATAAGAAACCGGGTTGATCCTCCTCAGTACCCTGTAAGGACCAATGTAACGAGGAGCAAACTTCAAGGAAGGAACTTTCAGGCGAATGTGTCTGGTACACAACCAGACCCTATCCCCCGGAGAAAAAATAGGAGCAGGACGTCTACGCCTATCAGCATGTGACTTAAACACCGCGGAACTACGTTCAAGAATTTGTCGAGTCTGATCCCACAACTTTCTCAGGTTGGCTATATGAATATCAACCGACGGTATACCCTGGGAAGGAGACACCGACGGAAGAACAGTAGGGTTAAAGCCATAGTTCAAGAAAAAGGGGCTGTTACGAGTGGAACCACAAACAAGGTTGTTGTGAGCAAACTCCGCCCAAGGAATCAGACCGACCCAGTCATCCTGGTGTTCAGAAACAAAACAACGTAGATATTGCTCAATTTTTGGGTTAGTGCGTTCGGCTGCTCCGTTAGATTGGGGATGATAGGCCGAAGAAAAATTCAGTTTGATGCCCAACTGTGAACAGAAGGATCTCCAAAAACGGGAAATAAATTGGGAACCCCTGTCTGACACAATCTCATTGGGAATACCATGTAAGCGGAAAATTTCTCTAGCAAATATCACGGCCAGTTCGGGGGAGGACGGAAGTTTAGGCAAGGGAACGAAATGAGCCATTTTAGTAAACCTGTCAAGGACCGTGAGGATAACTGTATGCCTATTGGAAGCTGGTAGATCAACAATAAAATCCATAGCCAAACAAGCCCAAGGTTTGTTGGGAACGACTAAGGGCTGCAATAAACCACAAGGGAGATCCCGCGGAAGTTTATTCCTGACACAAACATTGCAAGCCTTGACAAAGTCTTCCACATCCCTACGTAAACCGGGCCACCAGAAGTCTTTGGAGATCAGGCAGTAAGTTTTGTGGATGCCGGGGTGACCAGCGATCTTGCTATCGTGGAAACAGCGAATAATGTCCACTTGGAATTTGGGAGACACGAACAAGCGGCCCACAGGAGTACGTTCGGGAGCAAGAGATTGTTCGTTCTGAATATCAGCGAGCAATGGAGAGTGTATTTTGACATTGGTGTTGGCGATAATATTGATTTCAGGAATAATAGGGAACAAAGTATCCTCTGTAGAGGTGGTAGGTTCGTGCTGACGTGACAAAGCGTCTGCCTTAGTGTTCTTAGAACCAGGCCTGTAAGTAAGCACATAATTAAAGTGTGTAAGGAACATAGACCAACGTGCCTGCCTGGCAGATAATCTTTTGGCCTCCCCCATATACGATAAATTCTTGTGGTCAGTTTCATCTAAAATTTCATCAGACAACCCATTCAAGAAAACATCCATAAAAGCTTGTTCGTTCCATTTCACTTCTGCTGCCAATGATCTAAACTCTAGAGCATATTCTACAAGGGTCCTATCTTGTTGTTTAAGGCGTAACAGGGATCTGGCCGCATTAATCTTCCTCCCTGGGGGGTCAAAGGTTCTTCTAAAAGCCGTGACAAATGCAGTGTAGTTGTAGACTAAAGGATTGTCATTCTCCCAAAGGGGATTGGCCCATCTAAGTGCTTTATCTATTAGCAGGGTTATAATAAAGCCTACCTTAGCCCTGTCAGTGGGGTAAGCCCGGGGTTGTAGTTCGAAATGTATACTTATCTGGTTTAAAAAACCACGACAAGCATCAGGCGAACCCCCATATCGTAATGGTGACGTGACATGGGAAGATGCGCCTACAGTGGCTACTTCCAAACCAGTACTTAGCGAGTGGCTAGCAGTGGAACGTATTTCTTCAGACTGGGTACTGGAGCGTGTCAACAAAGTTTGTAGCGCTAAAGCCATTTGGTCCATTCTATGGTCCATGGCCTCAAATCTGGGGTCAGGAGGACTAGCACCTGCAGGATCCATCATGGCCCTGTCGTAATGTCAGGAAACTGACAGGGATCCAATACGCAGAGTGCGCACAGAAGGAGGTACGTATACCGGACCTTAGAATGGCCGGACTAACGTAAGGACAAAGCAAGAATAGTCAAAAGGTAAGCCGAGGTCAAGGGAGCCGGAGGACAGGTAAGCGAGATACAAGCCGAGTCAAAGGAGAGGAGAGGACAACAGGACAAAAGACAAGCAAGGGTCAAAACCGGAAACACAAGATAAAGAACGCGCTGAGTGACTAGCAAGCTAGAACCACGACAGGGCAATGAGCAGTAGTAAAGGTTTCCTTTAAATACCCTGTACCTAAATAGAGACCACGCCCCCAAAAGGTCCGGAATAGCGGTTCCCGGCACTTTATGCAAATGCCGACGTCATGACGTCGACGCTAGCCGTCGCGTCATAAAAGGGGGAGGAGCTAGCGCGGCCGGCGCGAAAACGGCCGGAATATGCCGAAATGCTAAGGGAAGGGAGCCCCTAAGCAGAGAGGATGTCCTCCCTGGATACATCACCAACAGGTACCCTGACACATCCAACATCCGGGTACGGTCTAGTCATCTTTTTTTGATACATTACCCACGACAATGTCCTTCTAAATATCGCAAAGTGAATATAGCAGGTTTCCGCATAACTGATTGAAGACAGATTAAGATCAAAATAAAACAAATTCAATAATTTAAAAAAAAAATAGATTTTCTGAACTTAATGATGATTAACATAACATTTAAGTTTTTATAGAAATCTCTCCTCTTTTTATTAATAACTATCACTTGGGAAGCTCACACTGCATAGTGTCCGTCAATCAGACTCAGAGAGAATAATCAAAAGAAAAACAACCTAATTCAGCATACAATACTGTTTTTGAAATAACAGCTATGCTTGGTGATACGAACACAAAATACTAGAGTATTGCACTCATAATTGCTTTATATTGGATTGGTGGAATTTTTATTTTGTTTGTCATTTGTTTCAAAATTCTGTTTGTCAAAACAAAAGTTATTAAAGGACCACTATAGTGCCAGGAAAGCATAGTTACATAGTTACATAGCTGAAAAGAGACTTGTGTCCATCAAGTTCAGCCTTCCTCACATTTGTTTTTTGCTGTTGATCCAAAAGTAGGCAAAAAACCCAGTTTGAAGCACAATTTTGCAACAAGCTAGGAAAGAAATTCCTTCTTGACCCCAGAATGGCAGTCAGATTTATCCTTGGATCAAGCAGTTATTACCCTACATTGAAAGATTATATCCTTGAATATTCTGTTTTGCAAGTATGCATCTAGTAGCTGTTTGAACATCTGTATGGACTCTGATAAAACCACTTCTTCAGGCAGAGAATTCCACATCCTGATTGTTCTTACAGTAAAAAAACCTTTCCCTTGCCTTAGACAAAATCTTCTTTCTTCCAGTCTAAACGCATGGCCGGTGTCCGGTTTGTGAATAGATTTCCACACAATGGTTTGTATTGGCCTTGAATATATTTGTATAATGTTATCATATCCCCTCTTATCATATAAATAGGTTTAAATTTGTTAACCTTTCTTCATAGCTGATATGTTCCATTCCTTTTATTAATTTTGTAGCCCGAACATACTCGTTTTCCTGGCACTATAGTGCCCTGAGGGTGCCCCCACCCTCAGGGTCCCACTCCTGCCGGGCTGGATGGCAAGGAAAGGGGTTAAACTTACCTCTTTTTCCAGCGCCGGGCAGGAAGCTCTTCTCCTCCTCTCCGCCTCCGATCCTCCTCTTCGGCTGAATGCGCATGCGCGGCAGGAGCTGCGCGGGCTTTCATCCAGTCTCCTAGAAAAGCATTCATAATGCTTTCCTATGGATGCTGGCGTCTTCTCACTGTGATTTTCACAGTGAGAAGCACGCAAACGCCTCTAGCGGCTGTCAATGAGACAGCCACTAGAGGCTTTAGAGGCTGGATTAACCCATTTATAAACATAATCCTAGAGGGACCTGGCACCCAGACCACTTAATTAAGCTGAAGTGGTCTGGATGCCTAGAGTGGTCCTTTAAGATACATATTGCAAACACACACTAACACACACAGACACACATAAATAGAGGCGTACATGTGTGTTGGAACAAGCTTTGAGCTAGGAATTTGCATCAAATACCTCTCTGTCTCTTAAACAGATTAAATGTCAGAATTATTTAAAGTAGCAAAAGACGGGAAGATCAGAAAAATAATAATAAAAAAAAATACATCTATCATGACATCATATTTATTCCCTAGTATTTATTCCTCTTGTCTTTCACAGCAGTCTTTTGGCTTTCTGTACCAGCCTGATATTACAATCTCCGTCTTTGTGAAGCAAATTAAAAAGTGGACGGGAGCTCTACCATGTTCTCTGTCTTTGTGTTCAGTTCTTACAAAGAACAAAGGATTGTTCCGGGGATGACCCGTAACTGTATTATAATCGAAAAAGGCTCATTCTCCCAACAATTTTACAGAAGACAGACAAACATAGATCTGATTTCTTAAAAGCTTTCACTTTCTAGAGGATTCTAATTCTGATTCTTTGCAGAACCTCATCTTTGAGATCATATTATATGTAATTAGCAAATTCTTTTGTCTTCTCACAGTAGGGTAGTGAAAATACCAATTATGTGGTTAATCATTGCTCAGATTGCTGTAGGCAAAATGTTTTATAGATGTGATGGCATTCTATTAATTGTAATGAAATATGTATTTTTTTTTCCATCTTGTTGATTTTTCGTTGATCAGTAGCCAAGAGGCTTGCAAGAGATTTACGAGTTGTGTGAGTGCTCCGAGAAATTAAGTGTTGGGCTGAGGGGCAAATCATGTAGCTGATGGTTGAATGTAATGTACAGTTAAAATGATGGACCACTTGCATATTCCTTAAATTAACAAATGATTATTAATTCCTCATGGCGGTTATCGTTATAAATTACTTCACTTTAAGCTGTTATGACATCCTTCGGAAAATGGCCTGTACATTATTGCGGAAAGAGAATTGTATAACGCAGTAAACAGATCAATGTGTTGATTTATCAATGAGTACAAAGTTTAATGGCCTGTCTTCGGCTTGTTCTAGATATTTTTTTGTGTTTTTTGGAGGTTCTCACTTAATAATTGCATAGAGAAATGTAGTTTAATTATTTTACTGGTTTTCCAAGACTTGCATTCTTTCGTTGACTAACGTGCCACTAATAGTGAGACTGTGCCCCTTATTTGCCCTGTAACCCATATAACTCCTATTTTAAAAATTATTTTCCTTCTTTCATTTTTTTTCCAATTTTTTTCTTGGTACAAATGCATTATATGATCTATCAATTTAAAAAGATATTGTATTGACAACAGATGGTATAATTTATTATCCTATCCTCTTTTCTGTACCATTCAAAATGTAAGTTTCAAAAATGTGATTTTAAATAAAAATATATTTGTAGAACAGGGCCAGTGGCGTACTAAGGGAGGGTGGGGTGCCACACACTAGTCTGTCAGTGTCATGAGTCACCCCCCATATATTCCTTTAGTGCGGGCCGCAGCCGTCGGCCCGCACTATACTGCAGTAATGTGGAGGAGGAATGTTGAGACGCACGGAGGCGTGCAACTTCACGCCAATGTGCGCTGACGCCTGTCCGCCTGTCCACCTCCACAGATCTACTGCAGCGGAAGGATGCGAGCTGGCTTCAAGGCGGCATCGCGGCAGCAGTAGTGGTCTTTGCCTGAGGCCGGAGCAAGTCATCCTCAATCGTGAGTAGAGGATATTTATATGAAGGGGTTCAGGGGTGTATTAACTTTATGTGAAGGAGGGGGGTACAGATTGTATGTGAAGGGGGTCAGGGGTGTATTAACTTTATGTGAAGGAGGGGGTATGAATTTGATGGAAGGAGGTTATTAACTTTATGTAAGGGGGGTGTGAATCTAATGTGAAGGGGGTGTATTAACTTTATATGAGGGGGGTTATGCATTTTATGTGAAGGGGGTGTCTTAACCTTATGTAAAGGAGTTGGGTGCAGGGTTTTTATGTGAAATGGGTGCAGTGTTTTTATGTGAAGGGGGTATATACATGTTATGGAAGGGGGTGCATGGTTTTTATGTGAAGGGGAGTTGTAGGGGTTTTGTATAAGGGGACAGGACAGGATTTTGTAGAATGAGGAAGGGCAGGGTTTTTGTAGAATGGGGAAGGGCAGGGTTTTTGTAGAATGGGGAAGGGCAGGGTTTTTGTAGAATGAGGAAGGTCGGGGTTTTTGTAGAATGGGGAAGGGCAGGGTTTTTGTAGAATGAGGAAGGGCAGGGTTTTGTGGACGGGGGTGCAGGGGTTTTCTATAAGGGGGAAGGATGGGGGTTTGTATGATGGGGGCAAGACAGGGGGGAGGACAATGTTTTTTTTCTAAGTTAATTTATTTTTCATAGTTCTAGTGTTTTCAGGTTTATACATTTTAATAAAAATGAGTTCAATAAATATTCTTGATAACACATGTGTGGGTGTTTTGTACATAAAGAGAAGGGGAGGGGGGCAGGAGGTGCCAAACACAGGATCCGTCCCGGGTGCCAAATTCTCTAGGTACGCCCCTGAACAGGGCTCAGCTGTAACCATATCTGAGTCCACTTTTGTTAGTGAACTGTTCAGGATAAATCCGACAGTTGGTGCTGTACTGCTGAGGATATCAAGATTCCTGGACTCCACAATCACTTCTGCGTCACCTATTCCCTTACTAGCATTCATTTTCATGCCTGATGCTACATTACTATACAATTTTATTATATTCGGTTCTTGTGTCATTTGGGTGGCACAACAATGTCAGCACTTGATCTCAATGCACATAGATGTTCTGGCAACACAGTGTCACACTATAGTTTCCCTATTAAAACCCCCACTGGGCTCTATTTTCGCGGTTTCATGTTTTTTTTTTTGTCTGATAACACATTCCTCCATATTTTGGGATTTTTCTGATTTTGACTTTGCGTGTCCGTGGAACCCTCTGGTTTCCTTGACCCTGCTTGGCTAGTGATATTTTTATCACTTAGAATTAGGTTTTGTCCCTGTCTGCATTTCTTCCCATCTTTACAAGTTCTGTGTGTTAAGGAAGACTATTCTCGAAAATACCCCTTATCTTTTACTATACCCTTATACTGATTTTTATCTGCGTGTAGCATTTCCAGATATCAGAAAAAGGTGCCAGGTTACTTTGGGAGTAGTAACTGTTGAGAAAGCATTAAGTATAGACGAGAAATACACTTGTTATCATCAGGGATGTGGAAGTCTCTCTTCTCCCCCCTTTTTCATGTACAGCTTTCTAATTTTTACTGTCTATTTGCCGATCTTGCATCATGTTTTTACTCACTTGGATTTGATATAAAAAGAAGATTTTCTTAATATTAATCCCTTTTTCATTTTTTGTTGTTGGTGGAGTGCAACATTTGCTTATAGTGATTTTTTAAAAATTGCCTTGGGGCCATGTCTTATATACCTTATAAAGACTGCCCTCCCTCCCCCCCACCCCCCTCCACGACCCATACTAATTTGCAGTGTAGTTGAGGAGCAAGTGGGACTTTACACAGTGTATCTCATTGAATCTCAGTAAAGGACAATATGAAATCCTTGAATTCTGTAGGTCGCAATGCAAACATCAGTGTGAAGTTAATCTCAGTCCTCAATACCTTGCTTAACAGGACCCAATACTGGGTGTAGATAGTTATGTGACTTCAGTGTATCTAGATCAGCTCACCAGTTTAATGATATCATTGGATGAGGCATGGCTTAAACTCAGTGCTGCATATCTAAGAAAATTCATGATTATTTCAAAGAATAATGAGGAATGAATTAGCACTGTGTGTCTGAATTGATAATACTCTTAAATCTTGTTACTAAACAGTATGGAAATGGAGCTTTGTTCCATGGAGCTTCTCTATGAGATTAGTTCTAGCAGTGCTGGTGGATGTGTTAAGTGTAAGTGATATTTGTGTTGTTTGTGATATCTTGTCCATGCAAAATGTAAATATCACATGACTGAGCAGTAGTATCACATCACCTTCATGATTACCATTACTGACTTGTGCTATTTGTAAAAAGAACAACTTATCTATGCCATGTGGGGTTAAATGGGTACTGTTAGAAATGTGGGTGCCATGAGGGTAACAGATGGGTAGTGTGTGGTTTTGGTGTCATGGGGGGTCAGAGCTCTGTGAAGGGAGTGGAGTGATGTATCACATTGCTTTGCTTCCACAACTGATTGTATCACATAGATCTTGGTTATATGTGTCATGCTACATGGTTTAAAATAATTAGCCTTTTAAACGTCAGGACAATAATTTGCTGCCTTACAATACAATACATTTAATTCAGCTTTCGGAAAAATTTGATTGCTTGAGGAAGGGAAGTCCATGTTTGAGGAACCTTGTAACAGTATGCTGATCGACCCAGTACTCAGTATTTTCAGTATGTTATTGGAAACAGACCAGAGGTTATAGCCGGTTTGGCCACTAATTAACTCTGAATGGCAGTCCTGTAATTGATAAAATTTTGTGGACAGCTAGTTCTTAGAAAATCATCCTTAAAGGGACACTATAGTTTAAGATTAAAGTGTTATAGTGAGTCTCTAAAGAAAGCCTTTTTAAAAAATATTGTAATAATACGTTTGCGTAATATAATATCACTTTAACTCCTTTAATACAATGGTTAGAAGTAAGTATCCCTGATTCATCTTGTTACAATGATTAAACAGTAAATAAGTAACTTAGTTTAAGGTTCTCACAACAACAAAAAAAAGCTGTTTTACAAGTAGAATGTTAGTGACTCATTGTGCTTAATATGTGTTGGATCTCATAAGTAACAAATTAAAACCTGGTTACTTGCATGCATGGCTTATCTTATCTAATGATTTAACTAGCTACAATGTGCTGAAATTGTACTCTGGCTTGGCACAACCCAAAATATGCAGCTCATAAGAAATCCTTATTTTATTGCACTTTTTTTTTTTACTAACTGCAAGTGCAAATGGAGATTGGTATATGAAACAAATGTAATATGACTGTGAAACTCATCAGAATTGCTCAAAGACCATTCTTAGGGAACTCTTAACTTTATTGCCTTATCATTAAAGATATAACGTATTAACTTTAAGCAGGACCTGGTTTATTGGCTGGTTAGAGATGGGTGAAAGGCCCCAATTTTACTCATGGGAAAATCATATAAATCTGTGCACATTTTCTTCTTTGACCATGTCAGTTGTTACAAGTATATATTCCTGGGCAAGATTGTAACAAGTATATTTATTTTACGTTAGGAATACAAAAGTGCCCTCCGACCCACACACACACACACACACTGCTAGGGTTAAAAATAATTAAATCACGTACCCCAGCGGTTCCCAAACTGTGTGCCACGGCGCCCTGGGCTGTCACAGAGGCGCCGCAAGTTATTTTCTCGGTGCTATAATCATATGTATGTATACACATATAAATAAATGCCTCCCGTCAGTTTCTATTTTCTTCCAATTGCTTTTGGGAACGCCAACAAACATAACACAAATGCATCGTAAGACACATGTTCAGCGCACTAGGACACTGCTGAAAGCCGTCAGTAGGAGCCCCTCATTGGGCCTTAAAAGATAGGCATTCAACCTAGCGTATATTCACACCAGGCTGACCTGGAGAGATCTGTTCATTTTAAAGGCGGAGCCAGTGACACAATTGTAACACTGGTCTGCCTCTTCTACCACCTCCCACCAGCATCCTGATTCTACAGACAATATAAAATACAAACGTATTATGTGCAAAGCAAAGAAATAAAAGTATCGTTTAACTTACAGAAGTATTTGTAGCCCTTCGATACTATGTTTATGTCACTAGGGGGATACATTAAGTCAACCATTTCCTCTATTCCAGCATGTAGAAAGTGAGCATGAGGTTTAATTAGTTGATCAGGCTACAATTCCCAGCTTATGACTAAGTGCTCATTTATAAACATGTTCAGCATTAATGGCATATGTTTGTTTTTGTCTTGTTTATTGGGGATGCGTTTTCTAGAGTCTAGCCTATTTTATATACATATATGAATATGTTACATATATTGCCTACTGCGTAAAACTCCTGAGATAACATAGTGTGTTTCTGACAGTATGCAGCCTCCGTCTGGGTCAGGTGGGACCCTGCAGAGGTGCACAGTTCCCGCTAGAGTATCTCTGTAATAGCATTTTAGCTTCATGCTGTGCTGGCAGATGATTCAATTTGTGTTTTCTTTTTTTTTTTTCAATGCGGGGAGACGGAAGAACCAAACTGAACAGTGTGCATTGCACTTACCTGTAACGAGGGACTTCTTTAACATGAATCGACTTCCCTTCACTATGGTTAAAGAATGTATCAAACCGATGAGTCTTGAAAATGATCCGAAATGGGTATTCTTAAAAGAACAGCCCGTTGCTGATCATTTATTGATATGTAATGTGATGACTACAAAGAACATTCTAGGACAAATTACAGATTTTTTACCCAAAGCCGCTGCTGGCCAATTAGTAAAAAAAAACACATTTCAGTATAGATATTTGTTTGATGATTCTTTAAGATGGTCTTTTTATGGTAATCCTTACTTTGAAAAATATGAGCAATGTATATATTTTTTTAACTTACTCTAGGTGATGTCAGACTATATCACTTTCTTAATTGAATATGTACAGATCTCGCATTGAGTCATACAGATCAATAGAATAAGTAAAATTTATCAGTGTCACTTAATTGGAGCTGAACAGCTCAATCTGTTGTTTTACAGCAAAGTAAAGCCGTGCCGATAAGCGGATTTGTGTTGAATCGAGGAGATGAGAATTCCAAACACTGTCACATGATGAAGTTAATTCTTAGAAGAAAGCCACTGTACAATCAGAATCCTCTGATGTTTAAAAATAACAGGTTTTACAGAGATCTTCCAAAATTAAACAAAAAATATCCAAGCAAAAAATAATTGAGATTGATAATTATTCTGGATATAGTCGTTTTAGAATTTTGCAATTCTTGTCGGCTCATCACAATTAACTGCTCCGTGAATAAGCTTGAAAAATGTGTCTTGAATGTAATGTTGAATAGTAATATAAGCTTTGAAATAGCACTTTGCTTTAATGGCACTAAAATAGAAAATGCTGTCTATTGTTTCATTGTCCATGGTATCTCCATGTATAATATATGACCATCTCCCCTCTGAAAACAACCGAGTCTGTATCACTTTAAATGTGCAGCTTGTCCTGACTGGCAGTGATGCAGTTTTTACACTAAATTCACTATGCAGAGACGCCTGTGTACACCAGTGGTATCTTCCCCTTAAAGGGACATTATAGTCACCCACACCACTTAACTTCTGTGACGTCTGAGTGCAGCGGTGCTGTCCTTTTAACCCTATTGCAGTTTTTGTTTTAGAAAATGCAACGTTAACATTGTAGGATTAAGACCACCTCTAGTGTCTTTAATACTGAGAGCCACTAGAGGCGCTTCTGCTGCACTGAGATAATAAAACTTTGTCAAGTGACACGGACAAAATAAAAACCCTCCCGCCAAAGTCCTCCTTCAAATGCTCCTAAGTCTCTACCTATTTGCTTATTGAGAGGTGTTGGTTTCCTCCCCGTCTCATGGAACACCTTCTCCTTCCTCTGTTTGGGCAATTCTTTCACTAGTAATATTCTGTAGTATTCGTGCTGATTTCTATGTTTTAAAGGATCACGGGATGCATTCCATGCGCACTTTATCAAGGGGTAAAGGAAACAGCCACATAAAATGGTTTTGTTTTCCTGACACTATAGTGTTCCTTTAAATAAATATATATGATAAGGATGGTACAAAATAAAATCCAATCGAGTAACACAATGATTAATCGTGGTGAGTGTAAGTTAATGTGGTTTAAATAAATAAATAAATAAATAAATAAATAAAGGAGGGAAAATAAAGTAGCACATTCAACTGTCGGGAAACGCAAATGAATAAACATTTATATAGTTAACAAACAGTGCACTAAAAAGACACATACATTGTACATGCTTTATACTCCAAATATAGCCAATAATACTGTCCTTGGCCCAGGAAGTGGCGCAACTCAAATTAAACCGGCTGTCAAAGTCGGAATATGGAAATATTAATCAGAAACTTCTACTTCTCTTCATGACTAATAAAAACCCCATACAATGTTCATTTTTTTTTAAATTGAGTAGTAAATGTCCCTTTATCTTTTTTAGTAGTAGCTAAGTGGCTCGCGTGCTTTAGCAGCATGATGGCTCCACTTTTCATTGTTGAGATGATGTAGCCAAAAACATATGATATCAAATGCCCATTTCTTCTATTTAGAGAGACAATAGTATTGAGATCCCGGGGACAACGTCCACCAAGGAATTGTGATTTTTCTCAAGTATCTCCCTCACAAACACAGGTGTACATTGGGGACAGACATTTCGGCAAAGAAGCGATAGACGTAAATTAAGATAACCGGACCGTCCTTTCAGACACAAGACTATAGATACGATGCAATGGCACATGTGGACCTCAAACAAACTGAATGAAATCAGGAACGAATAAAAAGTTACAAACTCTCGCCATGAATGCCAGTGAATTAGGGTTGAAGTAAGAAGAATGTTTGTAGCAATCTTTTACCACACAAGAAAAACAAAAATGCTAATGTGGAAGGTAGTCTATATAACTGTTGTAACAGCGAAAACATTTAAAAACTAATTTTGTTTCCGTCAGCACATGTGTAACATAGATTTGTTGGGTCAGTGAGCAGAACAACGAGGATCTGTATGATAGAGGACTGTGCCACTGGTGTACAGCTGACTGGTGTTTAATGTGAAAAGAGGATAGAAGGCATCGAATATCCTCATTATATTGTGACCTCTTGGTGAAGCCCAGAGCCTCTTTCCTGCTCTCGGACATTAGCTTCATAATCCAAAGGCCCAAGGAATTGCAATTAATTTTTGTTAATGATTCCCTTACCAGAAAAAAAAAATGATGTTCTTATGTGAACAAAATGTAATTTCCCTCCCAAACTATGATTTTTTTAGGTTTTGATTGCCTGCATTACAATTCAGAGTTTATTGAAGTGTGTTTCATTTATGCATCGAGCAGTTATCTGGAAGATAGCGATCAAACGTCCAAGTGCAGCCTCGTAAATTCTCTGCTTTTCCTTATCTTCCTAACGACTAACGCCTGCATCAAACGCCATTTTTGAAGTATTAATCCTGATGGATTAATGAAACGTTCCCTTCGTTTGCCATTCAGTGACCGGGAAGCTTGACTGACATCCAGATGCAATCATTAAAGCCATTCATCTTTTGACGAACATGGTGCTTGCTGAGGAATTTGGTTTGGCAGAACAAATAAGTAATTTAACAGACTATTAAAAATAACATTTAACCCACCTTGTCAAATTTGACGAGTAACGCCGCCCTTAGAACCAATGCATAAACATAGTTGTTGCCAAAGCAAAATTCTATTTAAATGTTGTTCTCAACAAACTCAATCCCTTTGTAGGAATCCCTTCGGTGTCCTCTGCTCTCAATTCCACCTCTCTCTTTCATGTGCTTTACCTCCAGAAGTTAGGAAGGCCCCAAGGCTTCCAGCTCTCATAATGATTTCATTGAGAAACCTGAAAGTCCCCTTAAATATATGTCACTACATTGGCATGTTATTTCTAACTTAGTGGACCTTACAGAAGTCCACATATAGACCGGTGAAGCTTACCATCTTTTTACTATTACTTCGCGAAATGTGCATTGATTTATGACCATTCCACCTTCTTTGATTTCCACCTGTAAACATGATAGATGAAACCCAAGGTTTTAAGGAGTTAATTTCTGCAGTTATTAAATTTGTTTAGTATGACATTAGCAGGGTTGGCATTTTGTAATCTTAAAAAACAGTAGGTGACTTTAAAACTCAATGAAAATAGTTAACTGAGGTTATAATCAGTTGCAGACATATACCATATGGATATCTCTTTTACCATATATGTTATGATTGATTTTTAACCCTTATGAAGATAATATATAAAATGCATGGGAAGCAAATATAAACAATAACCAAAATCCAAGATATCTTGAATTAAAGGGATATAATAGTCATCAAAACAACTTTAGACTAATGAATTAGTTTTGGTGTACAGAACATTCCCCTGCAGTCTAACTGCTCAATTCTCTGACATTTAGGAGTTAAATCACTTTGTTTATACAGTTCTAGGCACACCTCCCAGCATGTGACTTGCACAGTTTTCCTAAACACTTCCTGTAAAGAGTCATCTAATGCTTACACTTCCTTTATTGCAAATTCTGTTTAATTTAGAATGTCTTGTCTCCTGCTCTGCTAATAGCTTGCTAGACCCTGCAGGAGCTCCTCTGCATGATTAAAGCTTAATTTAAAGAGCAGGAGACAAAACCTTTCTAACCCCTTAGTGACCTTAGATGTTTCAGGTATGTCCGACAAAAAACGGTCCTTAAGGACGGCAGACGTACCACATACATCCACGGCTAATTAGAGCACTGGAAGCGTTCATGATCACTTCCAGATCCTCTAATGGTATTGCAGCGATTGCACGAGGCATTGTGCAATATCTCCCTCACTGCTGGGCCACCGGGTGATCGCTTCCAGGTTGCTCCACGTAGCGCCCAGCAGTGAGGCAGAGCATCGGAAGCCATCAGGCTTCTGATGCTCTGCCTGTGCTGAGTGCCTCGAGGGATCAAGGCACTTAGTGAACATTGAAATAAACAAATAATAACAATTTTTAAAAATTATATATATATTTTTTTTTAATTAACTCCCTCCCTCCCTCCCTCCCTCCCTCCTTCCTTCTCCTTCCCTCTCTCTCCTTCCCTCTCCTTCCCTCTCCTTCCCATCATTTCTATGTACTTACCCGATCACCGCCTCTTTCCCGCCAACGATCGATGTTCTGCTTCAGTGGGGGGACTGTCTGACAGCCCAGACAGTTCCCCCTCTGCAAATAAGGACCCTGCAATAGGTGTCCATAGTGTTGCCAGCTGTCAGTTCAGGCAGTCCTCCTGCTGGTAAAAAAAAGTTTTAAAAAAGTAAAAAAAGTTTTAAAATAAAAAATATTAATATTAATTTAAAAGTAAATAAATATATATGTATATATATGAGATATATGTACATATATAATATCTATATATAATATGTGTATATATATATATATATCTTATATATAATGTCATACTAAGTGTATTTTCTTATTAATATATACATATATTAATATAAAAATGCACTTAGAGTAAAATTACACACAAATTTATAGAATATATATAATAACTATATATTGTATATATATATAATTATAAAAATAAATAATCAATTAAAAATACATTTAGAAAATGTAAAAATAATAAAAACATTTAAAAAAATTATATATATGTCATTTTATTCTAACTGTATTTTTATATTGATATATATATCTATAAATATATATATCAAAATACACTTGAATTGAAATTATATATATATATCTATGTATATATAAATAAATACAAATAATACGAAATATACATATGTCCATAAACATAATTACATAAATAATTTCATAAAAAAACATGTAGACTTTTAAATATATAAATATGTATATATATATTTAAATTCTATGTGCACATTTATGTAATATTTTTACATAATTAGGTAATTTTATTGACTGCAATTTGGGGGACATGCCTGACAACCCAGTTTAAAAGTCCAGAGAATTTAATTTGCTAGCACTATATTTAACCCTGTAACTTCCCAACACACCCTAAAAGCTGTACATGGGGGGTACTGTTTTACTCAGTAGACTTCGCTAAACACAGATATTAGTGTTTCAAAACAGTAAAACATATCACAGCGATGATATTGTCAGTGAAAGTGACTTTTTTGCATTTTTCACACACACATACAGCAGTTTCACTGATGATATCATTGTTGTGATACGTTTTACTCTTTTTAAACACAAATATTTGTATTCAGCAAAGTCTCCCGAGTGTAACAGTACCCCCACATGTACAGGTTTTATAGTGGTTTTGAAAGTTACAGGGTCAAATAAAAGCCCCCTTTTTAAATTGAAATTTGCCAGATTGGTTATGTTGCCTTTGAGAGCGTTATGGTAGCCCAGGAATGAGAATTACCCCCACGATGACATACCATTTGCAAAAGAAGACAATCCAAGGTATTGCAAATGGGGTATGTTCAGTCTTTTTTAGTAGCCACTTAATTACAAACACTGGCCAAAGTTCGCGTTCATAATAGTTTTTTGCATTTTTAACACACAAGCAAATATAAATGCTAAGTGTGTCCTGTGTTTGTGACTAAGTGGGTACTAAAAAAGACTGGACATACCACACATTGAATACCCTGGGTTGCCTACTTTTCAAAAATATATGGTTTGATGGGAGTAAATTACATTTTCTGACTTCAAAAATGTCCCAAATAGGACATGGGTGCATGATGACCAACTGTGAAAATTCCAAGTTGGAAAACTGGAATGCGCACCCTCCAAATAAGGTCTTTTAATCCCCGGGGGAACCCGACACACCTATACATGGGTGATTTCACTATAGGAGAGATGTTGCTGAAGAGAGATGTTGCTGAACACATATTGGGATGTTCTTTGGCAGTAACCCTTAAAGTTCTCCGTACATTTATTCTTAAATTGCTAGGTGTGTCAAAAAAATCACCAATTATTATCTCTTCTTTTAAATTTGACATAAATTGGTGGTAAAATGGCTGCATGAAAAGATTCAAAATACCCCAGGTTTAATACCTAAGGTTGTCTTCTTTTAAAACATCTATACACATGAAGGGTTATTCAGGGATTCCTGACAGATATCAGTGTTACAATGTAACTTGAGTTAATTTTGAAAAAAGAATGTTTTGGAAATAGCAAAGTGCTACTTGTACTTATACAAGTAAAAAGAAAAGATGGAGGATGCAGCTATGTACAAATATGACTGAAATGCAGTACAGTGAAGATTAAGTGTTTAAAACATTTAATAAATTGGCTAAAAAGAACAAGAAAATCCTAAGGTAAAAAGGTGTAACAACAATACTGTACACCAACAAAAACTACACACACAAAGATAGATATCACTTGACTGGCACCTTAATGCATCCTCGTAAGAATATGGGATCTGCAAACCTTAGGTAAAAGGTGTCTGAGCTCAATATCTATGGTGATTTGGTGCAATAAATAATAAAATGAACTGTAATATACCTAGTCTGGCAAGGTACAAAATGCAGAGCTAGTGAAGGTTAGCCCACTCAGCTTTCTCACAGCCTCTGGATGGAGAGCAGAGTGTACAATGATTGTATTAAATTTGTCACAGTATCTCTGTACTACAATACTGCTATGTTACAGCAATTATATGCTGATCTGGCTGCCCTTAAAGGACCACTATACGCACCCAGACCACTTCAGCTTAATGAAGTGGTCTGGGTGCCAGGTCCAGCTAGGTTTAACCCTTTTTTTTTATAAACATAGCAGTTTCAGAGAAACTGCTATGTTTATATTAGGGTTAATCCAGCCTCTAGCGGCTGTCTCATTGACTTTCACAGTGAGAAGACGCCAGCGTCCATAGGAAAGCATTGTGAATGCTTTCCTATGGACTGGCTGAATGCGCGCGCGGCTCTTGCCGCTCATGTGCATTCAGCCGGTGATGGAAGAAGAGGGAGGAGAGGAGGAGGAGAACTCCCAGTCCGGCACTGGAGAAAAAGGTAAGTTTAACCCCTTCCTCCCCCCAGAGCTCAGCGGGAGGGGGTCCCTGAGGGTGGGGGCACCCTCAGGGCACTATAGTGCCAGGAAAACGAGTATGTTTTCCTGGCACTATAGTGGTCCTTTAAGATCAAATGATGAGCCCACATTAAGTGAAGATTTTGCGCTATGTACCCCCGTGCTTGCCCTATGTACTATGCGTAAACCCAAAAACTATACTTCATATCAGCAGTAATATGGGGTAAATAGCAGGATTAACTGAAATCACATTGGGAAAAGGCCAATTTGAATGCACCTCTAGGCTCACAGTGCATCGATGGAAGTGGTTTCACAAAATTTTCATGCAGGCTGTGTCAGTCACAGCCAGGGGAGGTGTGGCTAGGGCTGCATAAACAGAAACAAAAGTGATTTAACTCATACATTAAGGTGAATTGAGCAGTGAAACGTCATAGAACCGATCTATACACAAAAACTGCTTTATTAAGCTAAGGTTGGTTTGCTGTCCCTTTAAAACATCACTTGCCTTAAGATACAAGGAAGCTGCTGAAATATTTTAACCATTCCTTGTTTTCCCAGAGTCTTTAGTGGGGGAGCCGTGCATATTTACCAAGCCCCTAACTGCAGCCTGGCTTGTGTTGGATTGTCAAATAGCTTTCAGATGCCACCATTTTTGTAAATTAGGGCTGTTATAGTAAATATACAGTGCTGTAATGTCCCTTTAGTTACGCTGTTATTCTGCTACACAAAGTGCTAGAAAAGACATCAGTTAGCAAACGAGCCACCTGAACAGTATAGTTATTTGATATTTAGCTGTAATGGTTGCTATTAGCAACACGCAAGTCAACAGGGGTTGATGTACCTTGCATCCCTTCTCAATGGTTCCCCCTTAACTCAGAGACTAGCTGTCACAAAATTATATTTTAGGCTATAAATGTGTTTAGTACATTTGGTACATAAACTGGATTGTATTTGGAGTAGGGCATTTTCACACATTGTTACAGGGAACATAATTTGGTAAGCAATTATGTAGCACTCTGAAAGTTTGTTTTGACTATAGAATATCATAACTGTCACTTCTGTCCACAGAATTGGGAGGATTTTTTGCAGTGGTAAAAAGAAAATGATTGCAATTCCAAAAATAATACTATAATACTTCCGATGATATCTGTACTATTTTGGACACAACATTCATATTTTATTAATTATCTATTCATTGGAAACTTTGTTCTGATCTAATACTTTGCACCCATCTTGAGTTTCCTTTTAACTGAACGATCACCTGTCTTTGTTATTTTTGGGGGGATTAAAGGACAGTGGCTTAAGAAAGGTTACACTGAACAAAACAAAGCCTTGCTTAGAGTGGAATAAAACCACACCACTAAAGACTAATTCTTGGAGTTGTGAATTTTTATTCTAATAGTTGTAGTCGTCCACTGGAGTCTCAGAATCTGTCAGAATAAGCTGTGCCACACTGAGCAGAGCAAGCCTACTCTGTCCACTAAGACCCAAGACATGGACTAAGACATGCTTCCAATGGGTCAAAGCAATACATTCTTCCCTGAAAACTGTTTTTTTTTCAACATTGGTGAGAATTAATCTTATTACTAAATAGATATGGCCAAGAGGTACTAAAATTTTGATTCCCAGGCAGTGTAGACAAACAGTTGCTAGGTTAAAATTGGCAAAGCGTAATAGTAATCATTGTCCTGATGGCAATCTACCCTTTCGATACTCATGGCTTAGACCGTTTTTGCAACCAAATTGCCCTGGTAAAGTTTCTGAATAATATTGTTGCAGAAGTTGAGAAAGTGCTTTATTGACTTTCTCGAAGAACAATTGCTGTAATAAGAACGGAATTGGCTGAAATAGCACAAGTGGCTGATTTTAGATATTGTTCTAAAGACATATTGTAAAGTATAATTTCTACAGTAGAATTTGGCCCGTATCTCTATTCATTCAAAAAGACAATTTTTGTTTTTTTAATACACTTATCTCTGCAATTAGCAGCTTTTAAGTCTATTGTTTCATACTGTTGTTTTCTTTTGTATTGCTTCGTTTTAGTTTAGTTTAGTTTTTTTCCTATTCCGATTTTATTCTGGTCACAATTTGGCTTTTATAAAAAGCTAAAATAGGTTTCTATTTCCAGAGCTGCTTTGTAACTCAGAAGTGACCAGCGTATCATTCGTGTCTCGCTATTTACGAATACGCCTCATTAGCCTCTAACAATAGCTATGCATATTGTTCATTACTTTGGTATTTTGTTGTTGTGCTATTCCGAGTTTCGGCTATAAATTGGAAAAGCTATTAAGCATATCTTGAATTATGACACAAATTGAGAGAGGGGAGAAACTCAGTGCTCTCTGCTAAACTGCAGCTGTAGGATCTAATGCTAACATAAGATGTTACCGTACAGTTGAGTAGCAGAGGTTACTGTAGTTTACTGATTGACTATAGGACGTGTGTTTGCTGGGTTAAAGGGAAACCTATAGTCTCGATAATATCACCCACCTTTGCTCAGTAAAATGAAGGTAAATTAACTCATCTTGTTTCCAGTGTTGGGACTCCTCCGCTGCAGGGTCCGGTACATCCTCCGGCAATGTCACCATCCAAGGTATGATGCTTTCATACCTTGAAACAAGGTATGCATTTCCTAGCACCGTGCTCCTCCAATCAAATTCTACTATCTGCAGCTTTGATTTCAGGAACAGGTATTACTTGGTTCTGAAGGAGACAATGCCCCTTTGCAGCTGTCTGTAGGTGCATTTAGCCCTGCAATGTAAATATTGCAGTTTCTCCAAAACTCAATGAAGTGGTCTAGGTGCCTTTAGTGTCCTTTAAATGAACATTCCAAAGTATGTAAATTGTATACATTTCTTTTTCATGTAGAAGGGTTCCTTCTACAGTTTAGTTTACTGGAGTCTACCTGTAAAGTACAATCCAACACGCAGTGAGAATAAATTGAGACGAATAGAAAGTCCCTAAATCAATCCTAAGAATGGCCGGATAAAGAATAATAATAATAATTTAAGGATAGTCATAAAGAGCCAAGGTCAAGTGAAGCCAGAAATACACTAAATCTAGAGTCAAAAGCCGAGTCAGGGGAGCCAGAGATACACAAGAACGATAAACAAAGCCGAGTCATGGGAGCCAGAAAACGGAGTAGTCGAGAACAAGCCGGGTCAATACCAATGAATACCAAAAGGGACAAAATAATGCGTTATAGGGACACTAGTAAAGGTGCATATGTGGGCTTGGCTCTATTACTTAGAGCTCTTGTGACGTCATGACACCGACTCGCGTACCTCACATCAGTAAAAGGGACCAGGGGAACAGCACCGGCGTCCATGAGGCTGTCAGGAGCTTCATACTGCTTGGAAACAGCAGTCTGCCGGATCGGAGCGTCAGGCATCTCGGCGGACCGCCAGGGTAAGTATACAGGGGCTGACACTCCCCAATTCACCATAAAAGCTGTTACCACTATTCTAGTGGCAAGATAGTTTATTTTCTACAATTCAACTCTGCCTTCAGGAAATCATCTCACCTAGAGAAGAATTAGAGGCAGAGGGGCATGTATGTCAATCTCCATGCTTTGCTGGCAATACTTTTCATAGAAAAGAATTGATACCAGTGTTTCTCTATGAAAAGTCCTCACACTTTGAGCGAGTGCTTAAGCAAGTGAGCAAGAGATCTCTCCAGGCTGTCTTGAAATCAGCTCAATTATAACTTATGACAAAGGGCACAGCCATTTAACCTCTAAGGCACTTTTAGCAAACTGAAGTTCCTTTAATAGGGCTCTGTAACCTTCTTGAATTTTTGTATATTTTGCAAACTCCGACGGTGATTTCACCACTTACAGTGTAGTGGCTCTGGGGTGCAGAGTAAGGTACATTTACTTACCTAAAGCTGTCCCTGGCTGCAGCCGATGCAGTGTGTGCAGGGGAAGGTACATTTTACTTTACCTGAAGCTGTCCTTCAATGCTGCTGATGAGCCGGTGGATCATCTTCAGCTCCTGGTGCTTCCTCTGCCAGGAAGAGCAGTTTGAGCAGTAGCGGTGCTAGCCTGTTACTGAGGAGCTTAGCGTATATCTTTGCATCACCATTAAGCAAAGAAATGGGCCGGAGTTCTTGCACAGGGTTGAGGACTTCCCCGGTTTGGGTAAGGTAGATATGTGAGCTAATAACAACATTTCTCTGGTAGGGGGGCCTCTGCTGCCTCCTGATTAAATATGGTCAGGAGATGCGGTGACAGGATACTAGAAAATGTGCGGTAATAACTATTAGAGAGCCCATCTGGGCCCGGGGCCTTGTGTGCTGGTAGGGAGGCGATCAGGGAAGAGACTGGTAAGGTGTGTGATGTCTTCTAAACCCAATGTAGGGAGGTTTACGTCAGAGAGAAAAGCATTTTTCCTGTCAATAGTAGGGACACATGTCTGAGGGTCATTTTTTGGATTATACAATGAACTGTAGTAATGAGCAAATTCATTCACTATATTCTGTGGGTCCATAATCTTTTCTCCCCAAGTGGTTTCAAGGTAAGCGATTCTGGAGGCGACAGTTCTCCTTTTAAGCTGGGAAGCCAATTTGGTGCCCACTCTATTACCCGCTGCGAAGAAGCCATGCTTCAGTTTTCTAAGGAGAAAGGTTGTTTTAGCAAGTTCTAAGTCACAGAGCTGGGACTGCAAATGGAGAATTTTAGCATGACAGGATGGAGTGGGGTTTTGTTTGTTGGAATGTGTTAGGGATGTTAGTTCCGTTATTATGGAAGTATATTATTTTAGGCATTTCTTTTTGGAGTAGCTTGCATGTTTAATGAAGCATCCTCTGACATTCGCCTTATGCGCTAGCCAAATTTGGTCTACTGGGGAGTCGGGTTTTCTGTTCTCTTTAAAGTAGTTGCGCAATTCCTGTTCAATTTGTGAGACTATGGTTGGGTCGGTAAGCAAGTGGTCATATAATCTCCAGCTACCCCTGACTCGAGTATTAAATTGTTCTTTTAGGGACAAGGTAACCGGGGCATGGTCTGACCAGCTTAGCAGGCCTATTTGGGAGTTTTCCACTTTAGGGAAAATGGTAGCGTGTATGAGAAACATCTATTCTTGAATAACTAAGCTGCTGTGTGGCAGGAATAATTTCGTTCAGTCGGGTGTGACAGCTGCCATGGATTAAAAAGAAAAAATCTCAGGCACTCACTGTGAAAAGTTTCCAGGCAGATTTATTTGCAAAGTTTCGACCTCACTAGGTCTTTATCAAGCTACCATGGATTAACATAATTATTTCACCGGAGAGTCTGGCAAATGCGTGAGGACTGAGTAGCTCTGCGCCTCAGCGTTCGAGCCAATAAGCTCAGGCTCTGAGATGCGTCCATCTCGCTGTCTAGCAAAAAGTTAGTGTCGACTCCAATGATCCCTTCTCCGAAGGAGTATGCAGTGACCAACGCAAATACATTTTCAACAAATTCACATTGATTGTCATTAGGACATAGTATTCTTTCCCCCTTCCCCTGTACCATAGTGTTCTTTTGCCCCCCTGCCCTGTCCCATAGTGTTTTCCTGATTAATCGATTATAGTAACCCTTTAATATAATTTGACTTTACTATGTTATGAATCATGTATTATATCCTAATTTTTACATAATTTAAATTACGGGTTTAATTTTAGGAAGGTTCCTTAATACATAGGCTCATTAAAAAATATACAGAAGGAGGTTAATTTGATACCCCTGAACATTTTTAAGTGTTTACTATATGACAATGATCGTACTACTTCTATGCCGAGATTTAAAAAATATTTGATAAGACTGAACTTTAACTTCTTCAGTATTTCTAGAAATGATTAATGAACAAATACAAAAATGCACCTTTACACAATTTTTTTGTTCTCTCTAACGCTGTCTATACATGAAATGTTTGTTTTTGTGTTGTGTTTTTTTTTAAATCCAATACATGTTAGTTATGCTATTAAAAAAATAAAAATAAAACATGGTTATTTAAAAAAAAACAAAAAAAACAACCATATATGTTATAATAAAGATGTAAATATTTTTTTTAGGAGCTCTGAAGTTTCTTTTCTTTTGGCAAGATCTATCCCTCACAAAATCGCATTTATTTGATTTAATTTTGTTTACCGGTATATCTTTTCCCACTGTGTATCCAAGTGTAGCATCGCAAATAATTCCTTGAAATATTTCCATCAATATTCAGTGTACTGTTATGTAATCCTCAAATTTGGTTTTCCAGAGCTGTGTTAGTTAAGTGAAACATTGCTCATTTAATTTCCAATGAAAGTTTTACCACCGGTTTTAGAATGAACTGAAGATGATGCTTCTTCCAAAAAGCTACCCAAAGTTTATCCCCCATTGATTACACACACTGGCACTTCAGGTCTCGGTGCTCTCATGAATTCAAACTATACATTTTAATCCTATGTATCCACAGCATAATACCTGACAGGTGGTTCTCTGGTGACAGACACATAATTGATTTGAAGCCCACAGAGTGTTTAATTGTTTAATTGGATAGAGATTCATTTACATATTGTGAATATTTTTGTATTTTTGCAGCATTAACATATTATGCATGAAATGTAAAAACAGATTTGTGTGGAGAGAGACAAGGAATGACAAGGAGCCTGCTCAAATGTTCTTGGTGATGATAATTAGTGCCATGCCAACCCCGGGATGGGGAGAGTTGGACCAAATTCCTTTGCAGTTTCAGCTGCCTGTGATGAATTTATGATATATATAAATTAACTACACTCTGCCAGGTGATATATGCGCTGACACCTGCAATATATGTCAACTCTCCATGCTTTCATAGCTCTTGTGCCCTCTATATTGACGCCATGTGCCATTCTGGCATAAATTTTGATGTCGATTGTTCTTATTGGCACTATATTTATAGGCCCTGATGCCTGCTTAATTCTTTGGCATCACATTGGTCCACATTGATCCAACAATGCAAAGGTCCCTCTGCTCTTTGGTTATAATATCATATTTTTGTTATACATTGGCATAATGTAGTGATTTTGGCATAGACATTGTCTATTTTCCTTGGAATGTAATATCGGTCACATCTTATATTTGGTCAAAAATATGCCTCTAGTGAATGTCAGACAGACAGACAGACAAAGGCTGGTCAGAGCAAGGAAAAGTAAAAAAGTCTCCCAATATACAGCTTCATTGAGCACCACTGAAGTGTGATCACCGTTTTACCAGTTCTTTTGCCGTCTTCACCTTTATTGTTTATACATCTGGATGTTTCTAATGATCCTGCACTTGGTTACAGTGAGGCGGATGCTGAGAACACCTCGAGTGCAATGGGTTGCTAACTGATTTAAGGTTCCTCAGTGATTACCAAGGTTATGTGTCCACTGACTTCATTAGGGTCTGGCTGAAGATCTTCTCTGGTGTATCTTGCAATACATGTTTTGGCAGTTCTCTCCAGTGTTGAATTGCATGTACACAGTGTACTTTGATATGACCTTGACATTATGCCAGCTGGCAAGGAACCCTTAAAGATTAACCTCCCAATGTCTTCAAATTGGACTTGTGATATTTTTTTCAGATCAACTAAGCTATCACCCCAGTTGGGGCCAGAGGGAATAAACATTGACACAACCCCACATTCACCTCACTTGGGTACTTTTAATTATTTTGTTTATCCATGAGAGGCCGATGGTTGCTCAAAAGTAATAAAAACTCTCTAATTTAAGTATAAATTTCCATTAACATCATCTTTCCTTTGGCTACCGCAGAAAGAGGAACATATGCAAATGTACCACTTTAAATAACATTTCTACTCTTTATTGGAGGAAACGTGTATAAGCAGTCATCCAGTCTACTTGAAACAGATGTTTACTGTAAAACATATTAGCGCATTAGTATTCAGTGCTATTCAACTTTTATATAACGGCACAAACACCATCCTAATACCCTTCTGTTAGCTTCCCTGAAATCTATTTTTCTTGCATGCATGAACGTCTGTGGTATTACAGCAGCCACTTGTCAATCAAGAGTTATACTGTAGATGCCTCTTGCAATCAGATAAGTTTTCAAAGGACAGTCAATTGCTGTGATTGAGATAAAGCATTATTTGACATTGTTACCATGCTACCAAATATACCTCTGAGACTATTTATGGTTTTAATCTCCTAGTGTATAATGACCATACAGGGTAGTGTTCGACTCCAGCCCATCGATGATTTTGGTGTAAGAGAGTAGAATGAATAAATACAATGAAAATATTGAGTTCGATTCCAGCCCATTGATGATTTAGGTGTAAGAGAGTAGAATGAATAAATACAATGAAAAAATTGACTCATGCAATTTTCATTTTATGGGAAGACATGCTCAAGTGAAAACGAAGCAAACAATGACTAAAAATAATACCAGGAAGTATTACTTTACTGAGAGGGTAGTGGATGCATGGAATAGCCTTCCAGCTGAAGTGGTAAAGTTTAACACAGTAAAGGAGTTTAAGCATGCATGGGATAGGCATAAGGCTATCCTAACTATAAGATAAGGCCAGGTACTAATGAAAGTATTTAGAAAATTGGGAAGACTAGATGGGTCGAATGGTTCTTATCTGCCGTCACATTCTATGTTTCTATGTTAAAACTTACGGTTTTTGCTCAATATAACTTGTCATTAAAAATACAGGTCGAATGTGACCCAAAACTGTGTACTTAGTTCCAACCTCTTTCACTAGCTGATCCAGGCTCATGTTTTACTAACTAATGGGACTAGTTATCAATTTTAACAATGGGATCGATCTGACTTACTGTCAGATAGTAACACCTGAATTTTTATCTATATATCAGTAGCTTTCCATCAAATGTTAAATGTGGAAGGCTAAATACCATTCCCAAATGGGAATCAGATACTATAGAGTTAAAGAGGAACCCAAACTGCTCACCCTCTTCCCCAAACAAATAATATTTGTGTTGCAGCTTGCCAAAGAATGCAAAGCACCAATTTTACATTCTTTAGAAGCTATCAACCAACAGAAGGGATGTCTACGACACTAATATGGTTAATCAAGAAAGTAAGAATTCAAAGTGAGTTTTAAGTAAATCTCAAATGTCAAAATAGCCTAACTGGAAATATCAGTCAGCTATGCTTCCAGTTTGGCTTTCTTTGCCCTTAAATTTCAAATTCACTTTGAATTCCCTCCTTAGTAAATGGCCATGTTATATAGGAGGAGCCCTCAGTGGTTGATATCTCCCATAAATGGGACAGCTTGCCGGCCAAAACACTGGTTGACCTTTCCAGCAATATATATAAAAAACCTCCTATAATATTACACTTTATGAGCAACGGTACAGATAATGCCAACTTTATATTCCACAGTAACACAGTGTAATCAATACGATCAATACTACATGATATGAAACAAAAGATCAATATGTTGTACAGAGCCTTTCAGCAATCAATTTAAGAGTTAAACTTAATATGTACATGCTATGGTAAATACATGTCATAGGTAAGGAATATACAATTACATGTATACATTGTGCTGGCGAAATTGCTAACACATGTATAGATTTTAATATAGCCCTTACTAAAACAACCTTCCCCTCACCTGTCAATCAAATGAGTGATGGAAGAGAGCAGTAGAACCCTCTTACATGTGCTAGAGCAGGGGTAGGCAACCTACGGCACTAGTGCCATGCACGGCACTCAAGGTGCCTTTGCACGGCACTCAAGGCTGCTAGAGTCAAACAGGCTCTGGCCTATCAGGAGTTCCAGTAAAACTTCAGATATCTGCTAATATGAAGAGGTGGTGAAGAACAATCCTCAATTTATGCATTGCAGCACGTAGAGGAAGTGATCTCAGAGCACTTCATTCCAGCACTTGTGAATGGGAATCCACACAGTAGTAGAGCAGCTCGCAGTTGTTGTTGCAGCTCCTGTCCTTGACCTGTACCTGGCCAACATGGTCCCCACTGGAACCCAGGAAAGCCACCCACACTGCTAGATATACACAGAAATGCAGAAAGACCCTCCCCTCATACAAATAATACGGACAGCCCACACACAAACATACACATAATCCGCACAAACATACACACAATCCGCACAAACGCAACACCACTAACAATCCACATACATGCACACAACCTCACATGCAGCCTCTCACATGCTATACCCCAAACAGCCCCCACACATACACACACTACCAAACACACAATGTGGCATATCCATCCACACACACACACACACACACAATTCCACAAGCTGCCCCCATACACAGCCCACATTCATATGTATCATATACGATACCACAATCTACTAATGAACATATACAATATAATAGCTCATATACGCACAAATTCAACGATACAAAGCAATTACAGTATAAATAACACAAGCAGAATACGGCAGCATATACACCTCAATTTAAAAATAAAAAGGACTGGCACGCTATGGGACATCACAATTCTATATCGGCACAGTGCTGCTAAAAGGTTGCCTACCCATGTGCTAGAGTATAAAGTGACAGATGGACAACTGCCAGTTTTTTGGAATCATAGGGAGAAATTCCAGATCGTGGCAATACCAGTTGTTTAGTATCACTTTGATAAATATTTTCTTTGCATAAATAGTTGTTATGACTTAAAGTGAAGCTGTTGTGATAAAAGTTGACAAAGTACTTCTTGCTTTGTTTTAACTATATATATATTTCTTTGTTTCCATTTTAAAAAAAAAAAAGAAAAAAAAATGTTATGCAAACCATAGAAACCAGCATTGAAAATAGGCCGTAATAACATATTATTTTCAAGTAATAATGAAGTAAACAATAAGACTTAAAATATTAAGGTAATATGTAGATAACACGACAGGGAATAGAAAAATAAAAAAATAAAAGAACAAACACCAGTTAGGTAGCTCAAGGTGGCTGCAGCCAAGACGGGAGGACATTTTGTTATTCATTATTTTAATATATAATTAAAATTTAAAAAAATAGTCACCACTTTCCTTAAGGCTTGTAGGGGATTAGAACGTCTGATTAATTGTTACCAACAACATTGGGCTAAATCCTGGTATATACTGCAGGGATATAGGAGCTGAGTTGACCCAAAATATTCACAAAGAGGTAAATTTGCTAAATTCTCTACCCTTAAATGAGACCCAACTCAAGGAGAAACCTGTCGAGAGTTACTTGTAATCTTGGTTTCTAACAAGATTAATGTATTTCTGAGATGGTAAAGAGGTAAGCTCAATTTAGGATGCTGGGTATCCATACTCCAGAAAAATTCAACGTCCGAGCTGAGCCCACCTTAAAAATGAATGGGGTCTGGGGGCAGTATCCCGGAAAATCTGGGAGAACACGCACAACAAATAGAGAACTTGCCAATCACTGAGAGGCTTCAAGTTACCCAAATATCTTAACAAGTATTAAACTTACAATTGAAGATTATGCTAGCTTCAGTGTACAGATAATCTTAATTTTAATAATGACAGGAGGCAAGTATTTTGCATAATCTTTCTTTACTAACTCCATAGCAGCAAAGAAAAGAGTGACATAACTGAGAACCAATCACAATGCGGTATAGAGTATAAGAGGTGTAACGTATGACATCATTTCCTCTTTAAAGCATGCGACGTCACAAGATCACAATGCAAAAACAATAAAGATAACGTATAACATGAAAATAGAACATAAACGTATGAAGAATTCTTGACAGGGAAGAGTTCTTGATGTCAAGTGACGATCTTCCATGACAAGATGATGATGATATCTTGAAGGAAGTCTTCAGTGTCCTGATTCATCTGGTTAAACTGAAACGAGAATGTAAAAGGGTATTAGATTCCGGAGATGGTTGTGTAAAACAACGAGATGTCTATCCCTTATGATTAAGTAACCATCATACTGCAATAGAGCGAATACATTCCTCCCATCTATTGATGCTACCTAAGCCATCCCACCCATATGAAATATCTGTATTAATTGTAAGAAAACAACTTAGGCATTTAGCACAAATAACATGTGGAAAGAGATAGAAATATACATGAAGGCAGAGGTGGGGAAGAGCGAAAGAGAGCAGGGTGGGAAAATACTTGCCTCCTGTCATTATTAAAATTAAGATTATCTGTACACTGAAGCTAGCATAATCTTCAATTTTATCACATGACAGGAGGCTTCGTATTTTGCAATTTCAACGCTGAGTAAGTAGAGCAAAAGCTGGATTAGATGGAGGACGGAAATAGAACGTCCTAAAGGTGGATTCTCTGGTCCAGTCCGCCGCTCGTAAAATATCTGGAAGGGAGGCCCCCGCCGCGTAGGCAGAAGAGGCCGCGGCCCCTCGGACTGAGTGTGCACCAAAAGCCTGGTCTATCCCGGCGAGGGCTAATAGCCATCTAACCCATCTGGCCAACGTAGTAACCGAGACTGGAGCGTAGGGGCGGACGTAAGAGATGAGAAGTTGGCGATTGGAAGTAGGCCGCAACGTCGCGGTGGCTTCCACATATCGACGAAGAGTAGAGACCACACAGAGTTGTGGGTCTGAGGGAAAAAAGGGGTAAAAAACAGAGGAAGAGTCAGATTTCGTGCGTCTAGAGATCTGGAAGGTTACTCCCGCTGGGCAGAAGGTAAATGCGTCGGCATCGAAAGCGCGTACATCGGACACCCGACGAAAGGAAACTAGGCAGAGTAGGAAGGTGAACTTTGCCGTAAGCTGGCGGAGTGATAAGTTCTCATTAGGGGGCCAGTCCCGTAAAAACTGTAAGACTATGCCAACGTCCCAGAGTCTCGAGTATTTGGGTTCCGGGGGGCGCCGAAGGCGCATGCCACGGAGGAGTCTACAGATGAGTGGGTTCTGGCCCACTGGTGTCCCTTGAGTCGGCGTATGAGCCGCTGAGATGGCTGAACGTATCACGTTAATGGACCGGTATGACTTCCCGGTTGTGAACAGAGAGGTGAGGAAATTCATGATGGATGGAATAGGTGCCGTAAAGGGATTGAGATCCCGTCCCAGACACCAAGTAGTCCAGCAGTGCCATGCTGATAAGTAGCACCTCCTTGTTCCTGGCGCCCATGAGTCCCATAGGAGCTCTCTAGTTTCCTGCGATAAATCCTCAGTTCGCCAGGAACCCCTGAAAGAGTCCAAGCCACCAGGGGCAGTCGGCCCTCCTGGACCAGCGGATGGGGTAGTCCCATCGGGTTCCTGAGAATGGATGGAGTATCTGGTAGGAGGAGGGGATCCTTGTTCGAAAGTTCCAGAAGATCCGGGAACCATGGTTGGCTTTGCCATAGAGGTGTGATGAGGGTCAGTATCACCCTCTGCCTGAGGATTCGGTGGAGAACCCTCGTAATCATTGAGAATGGAGGGAAGGCGTAAGCCCCGTGTTGTGGCCATTGTTGCAGAAACGCGTCGGTTGCTAGACTCTCCGGATCTGGGAGCCAACTGAAGAAGTCCTTCGTCTGACGGTTGTTGCGGGAGGCGAATAAGTCCAGGGAGAAGGGGCCCCTCTGTGCATCTAGCATCGTGAAAACGTGAGGGTCTAGTTGCCAGTCGCTGGCGTCCCTCCAGTGGCGTGAGTACCAATCTGCTGTCGTGTTGGTCTCTCCTGGTAAGTGTTCCGCTAATAGCGTGATGTTGCGAGGCAGACAATAATCGAAGATTTCCTTCGTGAGTTCTACTAATGCTTGGGAGCGGGTGCCTCCGAGTCGGTTGATGTATCTTACCGCCGAGACGTTGTCCATCCGGAGAAGGATGCAGCAGTTGGATCGTTCTTTTGCCAGACTGCGAATGGCGAACGATCCCGCCAGGAGCTCCAGACAGTTGATGTGCATCGAAAGTTCTTGGGGAGTCCACACTCCCCCCGTGGAGGAGGTGCCGTCTGTTGCTCCCCAACCTGAGCGTCTGGCGTCTGACTCCAATATGAAGTCTGGTTGGTTTCCGAATATCGCCCGGCCATTCCAAGCCTGCATGCAGTTCAGCCACCAGTGCAGTTCCTCCCGAACCTCGTCCGACATGGGGACCGGCTGGTCGTATGTTGGGTCTTTGCGAAGGAACTTTGTCTTGAGGCGTTGCATGGCTCTGTAATGCAGGGGTCCAGGAAAGATGGCCTGGATGGATGACGAGAGAAGGCCCACGATTCGTGCTAGTAGACGTAAAGGTATGGATGTCAGTCGAAGTACCTTCCGAATTTCTCTGCGGATGGTGGCAATTTTTGCGGCCGGGAGGCGTAGCGTGCACGATATTGAGTCTATCTCGAACCCAAGGAATTCGATCGACTGAGCAGGCGTCAGTGATGACTTGGGGCCGTTGATAACGAAACCCAGTGAGTCGAGGAGGTGTACGGCGTAGTCTGTATGTCTCTTTAGGGTCCTTGCATCCTCGTCGAATATCAAGATGTCGCCGAGGTAGACGATGCATCTTATGCCGTGGGCCCTTAGTCTCGCCATTACCGGCTTCATCATTTTGGTGAAACACCATGGGGCCGAACTGAGGCCGAACGGGAGACAGGTGAATTGCCAAGGTGTCCCGTGCCAGTAGAAGCGGAGGTATGAGCGGCTCCTTTCGTGTACCGGTATGGTAAGGTATGCGTCCTTTAGGTCTAGACGCGTGAACCAATCGTTGTCTCGCAGTAGGTCCCGGAGAAGATGGATACCCTCCATTTTGAAGTGGCGGTACACCACATAGGAATTGAGCTCCTTGAGGTTGATGACGGGATGGAATTCCCCAGTTTTCTTCCTGACTAGGAAGATATTGCTGTAGAACCCGGTTGAGTCCGGAGCTGGTTGGATGGCACCCTTGGAGTGTAAGTCCTGAAGTTCCATGTCTATCAAAGAAGCGTCTGCCCGTGAAAACTGAATCGGGCGAGGTGGTGCCTGTTGGAGTGGCCTCGTCTCGAATTCTATTTGATAGCCCCGCACCGTCCGAAGTATCCATGTGTCGGAGGAGAGGTCTGCCCAATTCTGGAAAAAAAGAGAAACACGACCTGCGATATGGCAAGGGGTTAGAGGCAGTATAGAATGGTAACTTACCGTTGGAGAATCTCACTCGGGAGCGTCCTCGGCCGCCACGGCCATGTTCCGATCCCCTGAACTGATGGAATCGATGGCGTGCAGATGGATCTGTGTAGAATGGTTGCGACCTGGTTGTGCGGGGGCCGGATGGCCAGAAGCGGCTGGTGGCACGGCCCCTCTGCCGACCAGCCCTCCCAAAAACACCACGGGTGTTGTGACCGCGGAACACTTTCCGCATTGATGTTTGTGCCTTATTGAGGGAAGTGAATATGTTGACCCTCTTATTAAGCTCAGTAAGGAAGGCCTCGCCAAACAGTTTGCCCTGTGCCAAAGGGCCTAATTCTTTATCCCCCAGTTCGACAAGCTTGTCATCGATTCTGAAAAGTGCTGCTCGGCGCCTCTCCAAAGAGAGGGCCACATTAGTGTTCCCGAGGAAACAGAAGCACCTTTGTGCCCACTCTCGGGTATCTCGTGCCCACTCACGCACCATATCTGGGGAGAAGTCATCAGCCCTTTCATAGGCATCATCTGCCATATCCATGATCCTCGCCAAAGGCCCGATGGCATCTAATAGTTTGTCCTGAGCTCCCTTGAAACCACGTTCCACGCCCTTGCGTGGGTCCCGACCCCGCGGGACATGAATGTGGTCATAAGCGGGTCGAATTCGGGGGTGTGTGCTACCTTATCTGGTAGGCTCGGGCGAGGACATTCAGATCTCATACGCTTTCTCACTTCTTTGTCCAGAGACTTCCGGAGCCAGAAGTGCATGAATCTGGTCAAGTGTTCGGGTGGTGTCCATTCTTCCGAACGGGAATGGCGGATGTTCCTAGGATCGAACATTCGGAGGCCAGAATTGTCCAAAAATATTTCTGAACCCTCTTGTGGGATGTCTAGGGATGTGGTCCCGGAGTCCTGGGGCTCACCCAGGGTCTGTTCCCCTATAAAGTAAGGGTCCGATTTGGCAGCGGAGTAGTCGGATTACTCTTGGTCGGAGGCTGCCGCCTGCCATTCGTCAACCACGGCTAACGCGTGTGAGGGACCTGCGTCCTCTTCCCCAGAGGAAACCTGAGCGGGTTTTTGTGATGATTTTCTTGTGTCTCGTCTGCGTTTAGCAGGGGCCTTTCCTTTGGATTTACGTGGTCCCATAGCCTCGCCTTTCCAATGGCGCTTAGGGGGGTGGGAGCGTTCCCTGGAGGAATCGGAGTCTTCCGAATCCGCCCCATAATGAGCCCATTTGGGAATGGGCTTAGATGCGTCCTGTTCCAATTGGAACGACTTAGCCAAAGCTTTTTCCATGGATGCAGCAACCGCTGCTGCAATCATGGCCTGGAGATCTGAGGGATTTTGGGATTCTTCCATGTTGTTAATCACACCTGGGGCTCACCCGGTGAATATGCGTGAGGGCACTTGTGGTACTTGTGGCACAAAATGGGGAGGCCTGGGGACCAGGGGGTGGTGTAGAATAGGTAGTGGTTAACCTGAAAGCGCTATGCGACTGGTAAGTCAAGCGAGGGCTGTCGCTGGGGCTCACCCAGGAATTTGGAATCCTGCATAAACAGGTCCTTTCAGCAGCACATGAAAGGGGGCTCACCCCTGCCAGAATAAGGGTATTCCCACTGGCTGAAACCGACCCCAAGTGCAAAGCACTAACCTGATACTGGTCCCACAGTGAGCTGATAAGGCTGCAGAGTTCAAAGAGTATTCCAGAGTATTTGTGCAGTAATAATAGGCTGGAGTAGTAAGCAGGATAGTAGTAGCCGTTTAAAATGGCCGCCGGACTGAAAGCAGAAGGAAATGGGAGGTTTTAGTACCTCCCCTAGATGTTTTGAGCGGCAAAAAATTACCCGAACGGCGGGCGTTCGCGCTTACGAATCAGCCGAACGGAAGCGTTCGGCTAATACGCACGAATGCAAGCGCCTAATAAGAGACGTTCGCGGGAATTTGCCGAACGCTAGGCGTTCGCAAAGGGAACAAGTCTATGCGAACAGAAGTGCCGTTCGCGAAAAAACGTGCGAATGACGATAAGGCGGGAAAGAAACCCGCGAATTAACTGACACTAGGAAGTATAGGTGAAAACGGCGAAAATGCCGTTAAGACTCCCTGAAAGGGGGGTAAGCCAAATAAAAGCAGTGGAAAAGGTCCCAGAGCTAGAGGGGTGGGGGGAAGCCCCCAAAGGTAACAATACAGAAGCACTAAAATAACATAATGAATAAATGTAATAGAAATAGAAAAATTAGACAGTAGTTCTTAAATATAGATGACAAATAGTGTAAGGACAGAGAGGAAAACCAAGTCTGTACTTATCTTGTGATGGAGCAGCAAAGAAAGAGGAAATGATGTCATACGTTACACCTCTTGTACTCTATACTGCATTGTGATTGGTTCTCAGTTATGTCACTCTTTTCTTTGCTGCTATGGAGTTAGTAAAGAAAGATTATGCAAAATACGAAGCCTCCTGTCATGTGATAAAATTTCAAATTCATGGTTAAATAGCCGAACTGGAAACATTCTCTGTGCTGTTTGGCTATTCAAACTGAATTTGAAATTTATGGTTATGAATTCTCCCTTTAGTGAATAGCCCTGAAAGCTTTATTCTGTTAGCTCTACGGATCTATCATGGTGTTTCAGTTTAGTAGAAAGACTGCTTTCTACAAATGTATATACATTTAATATATGCTTTACATTGTTCTAACAAATGTAAATAAATGTCTATATCTTCTGTTAATTTCAGATCTCCAACTATGGCAGGTGGTTTGTTTGCTGTGAGCAAGAAATATTTTGAATATCTTGGAACATATGACACGGGGATGGAAGTTTGGGGAGGAGAAAATCTAGAACTATCATTTAGGGTATGCACCAGGACAATTTGATATTGGTAGTTAAAATATAATATGCATTAAGGGTTATTGCAAGCACCATGACCACTTCAGTGATATGAAGTGGTTATAGTGCCTGGTGTCTGTGCAGTGTGTAACTTTGAAGTGCTGCACACAGGGCCGGCCTTAGGGGTGTGCGAGCTGTGCGACCGCACAGGGCGCCATGGAACAGGGGGCGCCCTGTGGCCGACACAGCTCACTCATGGCCGGAGTGCAGGGGAGCTAAAAGAGGTACCTGGCTGGAGGATTAATTATTCTCCACCCAGGTCTATTTAAAAAAAAAAAAAAAATCGCGGCAGAGGGGGCGGGGTTTACCGAGCGGCGGAGGCGGGGCTTATCGAGAGGCGGAGACGGGGCTAATACCTCCCGAAGCCCCTGCTGTACAGGAAGAGGGAAAGATGCTTCCCCATCAGCCAACTGCATCCACTGGAAAGAGGTAAGTGTGTGTGTGTGACTGTGTGTTTGTGTGACTGTCTGTGTGACTGCCTGTCTTGTGTGTGTGTGTGTGTGACTGTCTGTCTCTGTGTGTGTGTGTGACTGTCTCTGTGTGTGACTGCCTGCCTGTGTGCCTGTGTGTGTGTGTGACTGTCTGTCTGTGTGACTGCCTGTCCTTGTGTGTGTGTGTGTGTGACTGTCTGTCTCTGTGTGTGTGTGTGACTGTCTCTGTGTGTGACTGCCTGCCTGTGTGTGACTGTCTGTGTGTGTGACTGTCTGTCTGTGTGACTGCCCATGTATGTGACTGCTGTGTGTGTGACTGTCTGTTTGTGTGACTGTCTGTCTGTGTGACTGCCCGTGTGTGTGACTGCCTGTGTGTGTGAGACTGTCTGTCTGTGTGACTGTCTGTGTGTGTGACTGTCTGTCTGACTGCCTGTGTGTGTGACTGCCTGTATGTGACTGCCTGTGTGTGTCTGTCTGTAACTATCTGTCTGTGTGTGACTGCCTGCCTGTGTGTGTGACTTTCTATCTGTGTGACTGCCTGCCTGTGTGTGTATAACTGTCTATGTGTGTGTTACTGTGTGTCTGTCTGTGTGTGTGACTGCCTATGTGACTGTCTGTCTGTGTGTGTCGCTGTAGCTGTGCCATTGTTTGTGCCTGTGCCTGTATGTGTGACTGCCTTTAACTGAGTGTGTGTGTACATGCCTGTAACCGAGTTTAAATTTCCCCCACCCCTTCCTGTCAAGGCCGCACTTTGACTGACAGACGCTCACTCACTGACAGACGCACACTCACTGACGACACATACACACTCACTGACGACACATACACACTCACTGACTGACACATACACACTCACTGACTGACACATATACACTCACTGACCAACACACACATTCACTCACAGACACACACACATTCACTTACAGACACACACAATTACACACTTACAGACACACACACACACACACATTCACTTCAAAATAAACACTCACAGACACACACACAGACATTTCCACTAACACTCACAAACTAATATTTTTTACATTTATTTTAAATCCACCCAGCCTCCCTGGGAAAGCTGGAGTGGATTTCTTACCAGCAGTCCAGTGTGGCTGCTGGGCAGGCAGGCAGGGGGCGCACAGGCTGAGTAAGCAGCGCTTAGTGATGCCGGGAGCCGGACTGACGTCATATTCTGGCTCCCGGCTTCATTAAGCGGCGCAGAGGAAGCTGAGCAGGAAGAGCTCAGGTGAGTATGCTCCTTCGCTGCCCGCTGCCAGCCTTGGGGGGGCTCAAAAGTGGCCAGCCGGTCAGCTCTTGAGCCCCCCAGGATGCGAGGCAAGCAAGGGATCTGCCTGGGGGTTTGGAGGGATGCTTTTTTTTGCCGCCCCCTGCAAAGTGGCGCCCAAGGCAGATGCCTTGTTTGCCTCGTGATACACACGTCCCCGGTGCCTGTGTGTGTTACTGTATTCAGGCAACTTGGTGGGAGGTGGGGGGGGCGCCGTGAAGACTTTTTGCACAGGGCGCCTAATTGCCTAAGGCCAGCCCTGGCTGCACATAGAGGGGTTAACCCCTCTTTTGCTGGATGTGTCGCTCCACCTCCAGTAGCATCATAGGGTTGTCATTTGCCAGCCTGGAACTAGAGTTAATGTCAATACTGTGCAACTTTCATTGCACAGATTGACAGTCATTGGCTGAGAGCAGTCAGCTGACTGATACTCTCAGCCAATAAATGTCAACCTCTGCAGGAGCCGGATGCTTATCACTGGATCACCAGGGAGCATCAGAGCCCAGCGGGCATGGGGTATAGGGGTAAGCAATTACTAAACGGTTTGCCCCATTATCAGGGACCCGGGCCAGTGTGGTCCTGGCATCCTAACTACTACAGTGAACTGCATTGGTTACGATGCTTGGAGTAACACTTTAAATTAATCACACCTCAAACTACTGACAAAGAATTTAAACATCCTAAGAGCAAATATATGTCTGAATTATAACCTAAAAATAAAGATTAAAAAGAGGAAGGAAGTATGTCCCACAAGCATTTATAATGCTTTGTTTCATAGCCTACTAAAGTGATCTGCATAAACAAATAGAACACCCTGAATCTAAAGAGCTATGCTGTATGTACATGTGTGTTAAACCCAGTCAGGGCTTACTCAATCTGAGTCTTTTATCTGCTATTGTAGAAAGTTGCTCTGTGTAAGCCCTGTCCCAGCCCTATTACTTGTCTTGGCTATACAGCTTTGTATCAAGGCATACAGTCCTATCCAGCAATACACAGTTTACATCTCCATATGTCTAAAAGAGCAGCTGTCACTTCCTTATTTGCAGTACAATAATGTATACTATTATTTCCTGTTTAATGCATTGGAGAACTTCCTTGCCGTGTGTTCACTTCAGCAATCTATCATACATTGCCTGGATCTCTATAGCAGTTACTCACTTTCTCTTTCCCTTTTTTAACATCCATTAAAGTGAGGACTGTTATAGACCTCAAATAATTCACTGGGCCACTCTCATTCCTCTGTGCAAATGGTCTGCCATTTTTATCACTATGACCTTCTCAATGTATTCCCACCTTGCAAATGATGTCTGCCGTGCTACCATTGGTATTTTATTTGATCGATTTTTCATCTTACATATAGGTTTGGCAATGTGGAGGAAGCCTAGAGATTCATCCTTGTTCCCATGTTGGCCATGTTTTTCCCAAGAAGGCTCCATATGCACGGCCAAACTTCCTGCAGAACACTGCGCGTGCCGCTGAAGTGTGGATGGACAGCTATAAAGAGCATTTTTACAACCGTAACCCACCAGCAAGAAAGGTATAAAATGTATTCAGATACGGCTTTCTGTGATGTTTGAGAACATCTAGCGACTTTTAACATGAAAAAGAGGAATGAATTGTTGGTTCTGCACAAAGATGTGTTAAAATGTCTTTGTAATACATCATAGTTTTACATATGTGAATTTCCATTGAGCTTAGTTTATTAAGGGGACACCGTAGGCACTGTAGGTTTCCCTTTTGCACCTAGTGCTGCAATGTTTACATTGCCACACTAAGTCAGCCTCTAGTGGATTTAAATGGACCTTTGGTCTAGTATCTGACGCTCTACATGAGGACACCCAGCATCAGAATTTTCCCCATATGAAAACATTAATTAAATGCTTTCCTATGGGGAGGTCTGATACTTTTGCTGCGCATGTGCATTAACGCCTGCTTGATGCGGGATGTCGGAAGGGGCGGGGTGCTGGCTCAGCGCCAAGGGACATCAGCTCTGGGATCAGGTAAGTTTAATAAAGGGTTTTAACCCTTTATTTATCGGGGGGGGGGAGGGGTGCGAGGAAGGGGGTAGGAAGAGGGTGCCATAGTACCAGGAATACAACTTTGTATTCCTGGCACTGTAGTATCCCTTTAACAACATGAATTGTTAAATGTATACAGATATGTCATGCTGATCCACATTAGGACTTTAAAGCTAAACGAGTTCTGCCAGATTTCATTGTGTATTTGTCATCCAGTACAGTACAAATAGAACTACTGTGATGTAGGATTCAAGGAGCTACATCTCTGGGTGTTGCTAGTGCTAATTCACCAGAGAAAAACAATCCATGTTTGAACCACCTAGTTTGAAAATTGTCTTTTTATAATAATGGAGAGGACTGGAAATGATTCCCTTGGCTGAGAATATTACCATCTCTTTATAGTGTTATCTCTAGCAATAACTGTACAGTAATTTGCAGTATGTATATGTACACTGTCTGTTTAATTGCGGCTGCAGTATGGGAGTATCACTTTATCATTTTAGTTCCACTGTTTACCATTGGAGAGGTGATTTGTTTGATTCCTGTTTTGTGTAAGATATTAAGTTCATTTGAGATGTTATTTGCACAGTTGTGTAATACATTAAGGGTTATTAACTAAAAGATGAAGTAAAGACTTTACTAGGGAATTGCGAATTTTAGTGCAAAATATCTTGAGTTTAGAGAATATTTCCCATGTTCGCTATTTTGACCTGAAGTGTGTCATTCCCTGGTGACCTCCTGAATCTTATTGCATATTTTTATTTTTATTTTTTATTCTTTTATTTTTGGCGTGTCGTTACATTGCACTTTGGCAATTAAGTAGGCATAACATAGTACATACAGTTATACTGTAGAGTACATATATATAACGTGTAATGCGATTCTTACAGTATTATGTTCGTTGTCTCAAGGTTAGGTGTACTTTTGTTGGTGACACATGTTAACAAATAAATGGTGAACAATTAATATGTTAGAAGACTGGAGACCTTTGTAGAGTGCTTTGTCTATTTTGGACACCCTCCACTCGTGGTGGGTGGCATCAATTCGTGGTCTCTGTTTCTCCCAATATCACATAAGAAAAGGAGTAACGGATAGAGAAGAAAAAAGAGGAGAGGGGTATGGGGGGGCCCCTCAGGCGGAGATCTGAGTTTCGTCTGGATTACGCTCGGGTTTGGTTAGTGCTGGCGGTGCCCCATTTCCTGATCTTACCTCAGTTCTCTCTATCACTGGCCTTCCAGAGTTCCCAGACCTTTTCATATGCTTTCAAGGTGCCTCTCACCAATGCCGTGAGGTGGTCCATGACATGGATATCCCTTATTTTATGTATTACCATATTGATCTGGGCCTGGTGAGTCTAGCTGCTAAGGTGATTTTACGTATGAGTTTTTGGTCCCTTCCTGACCATTCATCAAGTGGTCTGGATAGCAGACACACCCATGGATCTATGCCCACCCTTCTCTGGAACACTTTGTCTAATAGGCTCCCTACTTCTCTCCAAAAGGCTTGTGCTTTCGGGCAGTCCCACCACATGTGCTTATCTTCCCTTTTTGTCCATAGCCCCTCGAGCACAGATCGTCTGGGGTTTTGCGCATATGATATAACTTCACTGGGGTGGTATACCATCTGAACATGGTTTTGTATGCCTGCTCCTGTTGTGTAACACATATTGAGGTGGCCTTATTTGCATCCCAGATGTCTCTCCAGTCTGTGCCCTCCAAGACCTCTCCCTGATCTGATTCCCATTGAGTCGTGTAATGTAGGTCCCCCCAGTCGGTGTTATTGGAGCTAAGGTGTGCGTAAAGATTCGTGATGAGTCCCTTCGGGGGTTTTTCCTTGAGACACATTTTCTCAAAGCCCGTTGGTTTAGTTTGTGCTGCAGTTTTTGCTGGATGGTGTTGTGCGAAATCCCTGATCTGGATGTATCGAAAGAAATCTGAGGGTGTTAGCCTGGTCCTTTCTGCCAGGGTTTCGAATGATAGTATCTGGTCGCCCTCGTACAGGTGGATCGCTCTGTGTAGGCCCGATGGTGGGAATGCCCTGTTTCTCAAGACTGGCATCAGTGGAGAGGGTGAGGTTGTCAGTTTATATTTTAAAGCTGTGGCGTCCCAGACCCGTAGGGAGTTTAAGATTGTGGGGCATTGGGTGTCTCTAGTAGACAGCCACTAGAGGCAGTCTTAACCCTGCAATATAAATATAAATATTGCAGGGCTAAATGGGACAGGTACACTGCACCCAGACCACTCCAGTAAGGTGTCTACAGTGTCCCTTTAATTTTTCTACACCTCTAAAATATATATGTATTAAAGGAGCACTACAGTTTGCTCAAGTGCTTTGTGTGTCTGGAATCTGTAACATTTTTGGGACGGTTTATAAATGGGGGGCAGAAAAAATTCCCTGGCTCTCATTTAGAGAACCGTGGAGGTTTACCTCTGCTTCAATTTGTGCAGAGCTAATGGAGGGGTGCTGGGCTCGAGTGCACCTGCCATCCTTCTTTCTTATTTACTAAATAGTTTAAAACAATTCCCTAGAGTGTTACTATAAATATATGGGCTATGTAAACATAGTATTAAAAAGTGACCTTTTTCATGTGTTGATTTCAAATTGATGAAGTTAAGAATATAAATGAATCCCTGCAAATTTACCAGTTTGCCTTCTCTCAAGTAGGCTATCACATTTGTGCAAGTCACTTGACTATCACCAGCTGATGACTGACAGTCACAACGTATGTGGAATTAACTCGCAAAGATGAGCAGCAGCAGCATCAAGTGGGATGGCAATGGAATGATCTCTTGCTGCTTGCTTTTAATGGCACGGACAGTATTTCCGACCTTGGCAGAGCAGGCATACTGTTATGTACAGTGTTCCTTTAAACGTACCTGTAAATCCAGTGATGGAAGAGAATCCTCTTCTAAACCTAATCAGCCTTCTTTGAAGTCATCACTCCTTATGACTTTTTGGCATATCAGATGGACATATGGAGGGTATACATTATATTTGCCTACCCAGATTTCTCTACCCAGCAAGCAGAATGCAGCTTGTGTGTATATGGATTCCCAAATTTAAAACTATAGAGTTAATATTTGAAGCTTTATGTTTGCAGCAGATAATTCAGAGTAACAGAGTAGTTTGGAACAATGCGAAAGCTCTTGTATACTAAGGTCACTCTCCAACTTCATAATTAGCCTAAGTAAGCCATGGATCAGTGCTGGATTAATTTCCAAAGTCTTTACTGAGAAATGTAAATAGATAAATAGGCTGCTTGCTGCACTTGTCCCCAGGGGATGTTTATAAATTAAAAGAAATGAGAAACTGAAGATTTCACTTTATGATGTCTTGAGACATTATCTGCCCAGATATTTCTGCAGTTTGAGCATGCATTTAGTGTTTATGTCGTGCCGTAAGAGCCTGTGACAACAAAGGCTAAGGGTAACTCAGTCTCCCTAAAATTCTTTGGTCCATTTACCTTTTCAGCATCTCTGAATTGATAATAGAGGTTCCTTGTCAGTTTGGCAGATCTAAAAGGATCAGCAGTATTTCCGTTCTGACAAAATCATTCTATAAAGCTGTGCTCCAATGCATTGCATAGTGTGATCTCGTTGTGTATGCTCATGCCATTGTGATGTATTCAGCTAAGGGAGTGGACTGGTTTTGGAAAGCGTACATTGTTTGTCAAGTAACTAAATACTACGTGCATAGCAACTTAAAGGGACACTGTGAGCACCAAAACTGCACATGTAATGCATTTCATTTACAGCATGTGTTTATCTTAGACTCCATGTTTTTTGCCATATGTATTATATTCAATTCGTTTTGGATTATCTTAACATAAGTGTCATAAGTGTGTTATATTTTAATACAGGAAAAATATGGGGACATTTCTGAACGGATCATTCTTCGAGACAGACTACATTGCAAAAGTTTTGACTGGTACTTGAAAAATGTTTTTCCAGACTTGCATGTGCCAGAAGATCGACCCGGCTGGCATGGGGCTGTAAGTATTCATTGGTTGTGGGATTCTGTCCAAGGGCATTTAACCAGCAAGTATCCTTGTTAAATTTGAAGGACAGTGACACGCTCTTTGGTTTTATAGGATTCTTTATTAGGATATAGTGGAACAAATAAACGTCTGTTTTCTGCCTGCTTAAAAGTAGTCAGTCTACATCAGGTACACAGCATGTTCATGTGTGTTCACTATTATGGCAAGTTTACCATCTGGTTGGAGATAAAAGGGACAAATCAATCTGTATTTATATAGCAAATAACTATACCAAGCTCTGCCAAATCCCCACTTGTCATTGTGATGAGAAACCTTGGCACCACAAATGTTTCTGGATGTTATTTCCCATGATGATTAGTCAGGAGTCAGAAACACCTGTGGGGCAAAAGTTTGGCCATCCCTGCATTTTGGTTCTCTAAATCGTTTTCAGAAAAGCAAGCACCGTGGGCAAATGCAAAATGCAGATCCATGTTTTTATGGATCACATTTTTTAGACTTGTATAGACTAAGATGCTTCTCTTTTGTGCTTTTATATTTTTAACAAACCGCCTAGGGGCCTTTTACATTGTTTGGGGACAGATGATGATCACTTTAGCACATTAGCACTTATTAAAGAAAATACACATTTTAATTACGTTTAATCACTCTTAAATACAATCTGATGACAGTCTTGCTTTAATGTTTTTATTATTTTGTACAAATTCCTTATACTTATTTTAAACTGGCTTCAAACTATTCATCCAGTAACACACCAACCATTGTAAGATACCAAATACAGAGTAAACACCTAAGATAATTTTTTAATCTAAAAACAAATGTGGTTATTTGTCAAACTGGGAACTGTGCACAATTGTTAAATGAATTGCAAATTTTATTCCAAAATAGCTGAGCCAGAAGAATGTGGAGAATTCTTGTATTTCAGCTATTTTAGCTTAATTTTGCAATTTTCTTTTCTGTTCTCAAAAATGCCTGACTTTAATTGTATTGATCTTCCTTTTAGATCCGTAGTGGAGGCATATCATCTGAGTGTCTAGATTACAATGCCCCGGATCATAACCCTACTGGTGCTCATCTGTCTCTTTTTGGATGCCATGGTCAAGGTGGTAATCAGGTAACAAATAGCATTGTTTAATAAACAGTCCAAACCAGTTTAATTATATTATAATGAAGGGTTTGTCTGTTCATCATCCGTTCTGTGTCATGGAAACTGTTGCATTCCACTGGATATAAATAAACAAAATCTCAGTTGTATTTAATATATAGTTACCATTTGGCATGATAGACCCCTAGAAAGATTTAGTTCAGGAATAAAATGGAATAATGTTCTTATTCCCAGCGCTATGTAGCTACACAATTTTGATAATGAAAACCTTAATCCACTGTATCCCATGTGTCAGATAATCTACCATAGAGGAAGGTGACCTTTTAGCAACCCATGCTATAGTTTAACGAACAGCAAGGTTTCGATGAGGGAGAATCAAGAATTAATTGGAATTAGGGGCACACTCAGAACATGCATTTCTAAATACTGGTGCTGTTGTAAATCCCAACATTTTACAAGACTACTTAACATCACCTATCTTAGCAAACAAATTTAGGGGTTAATTTACATTATATGGCCAAATTGCGTTAAACTCGCCACTACATCACAGTACCCCAATATTGGTGAGTCCTACGCTAATTTTAAAATGGGAGATAAACATGCTACCTGCAATACTTACTGGTAAAACTGCTGTCAGAGACCCATTGCTTTCCTGTGGTTCCCTCCAGAGGGCATTTATGAATATATAGGTCTACAAGAATATGGGAATATCTGCTAAACCAACAAAAAGCAAAACAACATAGTGTATCACTGTGTGGATAAAGTGCCAAATAGTACAATCTCAATTGGTCACTCACAATTTCAATGAAGGAGAAAGGTCTTGGATATAATTCCCCTCAAAGGGTTTTGTCTTCTAGATGTTTTCCGATCATCATGGATTGGTTGGAGGTCATATACTCAAAAGAGAAATAAAATTGTAGTGCAAGTAGAGCGAATTATAAAAACAAATGTATTAACTTACATATAGGTTAAAATTGATAGATGTAATGAATCAGTCACGACTATGCATCCTATCTGTTTTGTCTGTGCTAGGGACATCCACAGAGATTTTACAATTTCAGGTTACAATCCAAAAAGTAAATATAAACCCTCCCTTCACTCCCCAGTCCGTTTATATATCTATATACTGTAATACTAGTGCTTAGGACATCATGAGTCACATGTTATTAAAAAAACAAATCTAATCCAATGATTTATATACAAAACCATTAGACCATTAACCCCAGTTAATCTGAAAACCTATAGCACCATTACATGGTGGTTTATTCACTAAATAGTTGCAGTGAGTTGATAGCAAATGCTCAACGTTTAAGCAGACACGGTTTTCTTCCTGTGCAGTACAGTGTGTTTGTGTAATTGTGTTGTATGCTCCTTTTTATTTTCCAGTTCTTTGAGTATACAGAAAACAAAGAAATTCGGTTTAATTCTGTTACTGAACTCTGTGCTGAAGTGCCTGAACGTCAGACCTACATTGGAATGAAACATTGTCCGAAAGATGGTACTATTATTGCCACAAACTTGGTTTGGGAGTTTAGACAAGTGAGTATAAAGAGAGTATAATCATTTTGCTATAATTGTCATTGTCGCCGACCTATACAATTACAATTATTTATATAGTGCCAACATATTTTGCAGCGCTGTGAAATATGTAAACAAGATAAACATTTATTTCTAACAAAACTTATATGGCATACAGGAGCAGTAGGTAATTGCCCAAACGAGCTGACATTCTATACTGCTATTATATTCAGTGTCATCCTTCTCCCAAAACAGAATCAATACACCAGCAACCCCCACATTGTACTGTGTCATTCTAATGTATTTCTCTGCTAGAACATTTGAGCTTAAAGGACCACTATAGTGCCAGGAAAACATACTCGTTTTCCTGGCACTATAGTGCCCTGAGGGTGCCCCCACCCTCAGGGTCCCCCTCCCGCCGGGCTCTGGAAAGGGGAAAAGGGGTTAAACTTACCTTTTTCCAGCGCTGGGCGGGGAGCTCTCCTCCTCCGATCATCCTCCGTTCCTCCTCCTGGGCTGAATGC